>OX632356.1:45021440-45545348 GCA_951751655.1 Ophion costatus
AAAAAATATCGCCGCGGTGCAAAAATATTATCGCTGACCTGTTGCAGCAGCAAATTTGCGCTTCGTATACTTAAGCTCGCCCGTTATTATTACTACCGTCGTCGAAATTATGATACATGCACAAAACTCGCCGGTGTATATTACATATCTGTACATATTCGGTTTGACAACAAACCACACGTCATGCGTGTTTTTATCACGCGGGAATTTCTCAAATCCAAAAGCAAATTCGTCGAGTTAAACGCTGACGATAATGACGACCGCCGTGACGTTCTTATCGTAAACGTGATCCGATGAGGAAGCGTAAATAAGGCCGAGCAAAGCATTCCTGAATATAATTATACACATAAAGATAAATCGCTCGAGCGAAAAATAACTTAATTTGGACAAATAACTTTTTTCCTGCCTGTTCTTTATTATTATTATTTTTTTCATTATATATTCGATTGCCGAAACTGGAGGCACGTTGATACGATAATTTATGACGATTTTTCGAACGAGCGAAAATGTTTGGGTTCGTTTGAGTCGTATAAATTGCATAGCTGTTGAGGAGTTAGGCTACTGCGACGAGTCGAAAATCAGGGTTGGTTACAAACATTAATTTTGCGGGAATAAGTGAGATGCTTGGGAAATCGTTTGGACATTTGTTTGCGTGTGTATATTAACAAAATTGTGTACGAAATTTCATTAATCTACAGATATTATGAAAAGTGCAACTATTTCATAGCATTGGAAATGTAATCAGCCGTTGCGGATAATAATAAACAGGTACATGTAAATAATACGAGTTGCTTTATTATTATTTTTCGAAAAATATCTTTTTTCGAATATATATTATTATATTATATTTTCGAAAATTATTATTTTTCGATACTCCGATACGGGGCCGGTACTCGGATGGGTGACCGCCGACTACCAAGCGGCAGTTTTCCCCACTTGCCCTGTGCCCGCGTGCAAAGTGCTACAGTGCACTGGAAACGGAATAGCTACGGGCAACGGTAGTAATAATTTTAACCATAACCTCCTGGTGGGGCCATCTTTTGTCAAACGGCAGCGACTTGTTTGTACTCCCAATAATAAACAGTAAATAGTTAAAGTATCTTAATACTATTTAGTATTGATATAGTAAATACTAAATAGTAAAAGGATGGTACATAGTGAATAGTACAAAGAATAGTAAACAGTATAGACCTAGTAAAAGTATAAGGATCCATAAAACGTCACAACATTTGCAGGAACATTATACCAGGCGTAGAAGTATGAAAGCGGATTTTTTTTGTAAAAATTACACGTCTGTTGTTTGAAAATGATAAAAAAAATATTTTATTCAAAGTAATCTCCATTGCCATTTATACATTTTTCCCACCTCTCCGGAGTTTATGAATGCCACAGCAAAAAAAAACAGTTCTTCTTTTCAAGCGAACCAGTTGCCGAGCCATTTTCGTGCATTTTCATGCGAACTGAAGCATTGTTTAGCGAGAGCGTGTTCCATTGATGCGAATAGATGATAAGCGGACGGAGCCAAGTCTGGACAAGTCGCATGTGCTAGTGTTTCCCAACTGAACGCCTCGAACCCTGACACGTTTTGCTGTATGCGATGGCGCATTATCATGGAGTAAAATGACTTTGTATTGCATTTTTCCATATTCCGGTCGTTTTTCACGCAATGCTCGATTTAAATCGATCATTTGCTGTTGGTAAGGGATCAGCGTTAACGGTTTCACCAGATTTTAGCAGCTCATAATAGATTACACCCTTCTGACCCCACGAAACACAGAGCGTTGTCTTTTTTCCAAAGTGATTTGGCCTTGCAGTGGATGTCGATGGTTCGCCTGGATTCACCCATGATTTCGGACACTTAGGATTCTCAAAGTATATCCATTTTTCATCACCTGTCACGATTCCATGGAGAAATGACTTTCTTTTGTATCCGTCGAGCAGCATTTCACAAGTGGCTTTTCGATTTTCTTGATGTCTTTCATTCAGTTCATGCGGAACCCATTTTCCCACTTTCCGAATCTTTCCCATGGCTTTCGAACGGAGACGGCTTTCTGCGTCACGTTCAATTGATCCGCGAGTTCTTGTTGACTTCGAGTATCGTCTTCATCCAATGAGGCTTGCAATTCGTTGCCTGCGAACTTTTTCGATGGTTTCCCACGCTCTTCGTTTCACACGTCAAAATCACGACTTTTGATTTTTTCGAACCACTCGAAACACTGTGTTTTGCCAAGAGCATGTTCGCCGTAAGCTTCGACAAGCATTCGACGCGACTCTGCAGCAGTTTTCTTCAAATGATAACAGAAAGCCAATGCTGTCCGCAAATCGTAGTTCGCAGGCACAAAACTCGACGTGTTTGAGGTTATAGAAAAATATACCGGTGCAGGGAACTTGGGTTGTTGTGTGTTGAAAATCTTCGTCAGCTGTTATAGAGGGAGATGATGGCGCTGCAGAAGCGGTCTTACGCTCCCTAAACCAGGGGGCTGACACTGGGATACATTCTCTTAACAGTAACGTGTCCCCGTATTGTCGCCACGTAACTAACCCACCATGCGGCGCTAGTAGTCACCCGCATGACCCCCACTCCGCAAAGCACCTCTCCGTATTATTTCGTCATTTTTTTCGTAATTTTTTCTCGATCTGTCATTGTTCTCGAATAAAAAAAATCGTAGTGTGGTAAAATCGTAATTATTTTATCCCATGAGAAGAGCGATTTGTGGCTCATCGGAATTCAACACGTGTTTTTGAGTCTATATTGGACGATGTGTATAACTATGAAAAGCTCTCTTTTCCGTGTATAGAACACGCCGATAGTGTTCTTTTACACATAATACAATATTACGTATTGATGGGGATGCAGCAATATTCTGCACGTCTCAACGCAGAACAAAAAAAAAGCAATCTCGACAAGAAAAAAATCGCAAAACATTGTACAACGTGACTAATCCATTATTTTAAAAATATTAATGTTGTCTGTTTATTTCGTTCAATAAATATTTTTAAATACATAATATTGCAACAAGTGTAAATATTGCATCCCTTCCTATATACACATATACTTTTAAATTCTATTCTAAACAATGAATTTTCCAGACGCGTCGAATGCAAATTATGCAGACGCTGCGCGACTGAAGTGGGGGTCATGCTGGTGACTACTAGCGCCGCATGGTGGGTTAGTTTACGTGGCGACAATAACGAGACACGGTAGACCCAGCAGTGCCAGGGGGCTGCCCTAAACTGATGGCTAGCACCATCTGTAGGGAAATTCCGGTTTCATACTTCTACACCTGGTAAATAATACTAGCCGACCGATTAAAAATGAGTCATTTTTCCGATACGTTTCGACGTCTCGATATAAAAATGATGCCTCTTTCGATCGAATATATTTTCCGCACGTGCTCCCAGAAAATATATACTATATTGCGTGTAGCGACAACGAAAATATCGATACGACGAAATGGCACTCGGACAATTATTTGAGGAAACTTATAGCGTATCGTACCAAGAAGCACGAGCTCGGGAAGGCTGCGTGCGTTTATTTTTTCTTCTTTAATAGCCCTCGTCGAAGTTGATACATTTACTATTGTACACACGCCTCTATGAATTACAATTGGATACACCTGACTCGCCTTTTTGCTCGCTGAGTCGAGCCATTCCGCGTTGCACGTTAATGGCACGTGGCTGCATGTGTGTGTGTGTGTGTGTGTGTGTGTGTGTGTGTGTGTGTGTGTGTGTGTGTGTGTATCAGTCACATGCACGTGAAAACTACAAATTGTGTGTACCACACGGGGCAGCAGGCGCGATGTCTGCTCTCAACGATCACACGTAAAAATAATCGATTTATCGCCAATCATTATTATTCTTATTACCATGCCTTGTGCTTGCTCCTTTTTTTCGGTTAACTTTTGCGTCTCATCGATTGGTTTTTCCAAAAGTTATCGCTGCCACGTCCACCTGGCCGTTTCATAAATAGCTGTCGCGCGAATGAAAATAAAAATTCACGCTACAGAATAGAAGGCGATGACAAAAATGATGAATATGTATCATCGATATCACAATTTCGGCATCACGAGGAAAAAAAAATTCGATGCTTGAAGTAGAGAGCATCGATTTTTTTTCTCGTACATTTGGATTTGGTTGGGTTTATGGAGTAAGAAAAATATTCGTGCCAGTTTTCTTATAATTCTGACAGACTCGGCACGAACTGTCGTTGCACCTTCGCGATTGTGATCCTCCATTTTTTTTTTGCCGATTTCACAAAGCGCTGAAGTCTCGTTTCGGTATTCTTATTGCCCTTCGATGGCGGAGAAAAAACTTTATCGAGACAAGCCGAGGCACCGTTATTCGAGTATACTCGCGACGTTTTCGGAAATCTGCACATGTGCACGAAACGACCAAACGGTTCGCGAGTTACGAGGTGTTGGGATATAGAATAATTAATTAGCTGGAAGAAAAACGATTGAGCCTATTTTCCGAGACCGAGAGAAGTTAAGAAGTTTCGGAACGATTGACGAAACGGACAACGTTGAAGTTTGCATCGTTGGAAAGCAACGATTTTTTTTTCTTCGTCATTTTTCGTTTCTGTATTTTTGTCATTAAGGCCTTAGGCCACAGTAACGGGTATAAAATCATGTGCGAATTTAACAATTTTTTATCGTATGAAAAAGTGATTCACTCGTACAATTAATTACGCATCTATTTAGTATGAATATCAAGCTGTTAGAAAACACATATATTTCTTTTTTTCGATGTACAATATGGCCGACTACTAATATTTTCTTTTGTTATCTTTTTTTTTGGCGTTCCGCGGCGTGAAATTTAGCATCCACAATGTTTGACCTAGAACAAAAAACAAAAATTCTAGTCAATCTACATTAGAATATCTAGAGAAGTACGTACGGAATTTAAAAAATATTGTTTTATTCAAAAGTTGTAGGTATTTCAACTTAAGAAATGAATTTTCAGTGAAAAAGTTCGTTACAACTGCTCATAAAATGAAAAGTTTTCGATTAATCAGAATTTTCGTACGTACTTCTCTGCGAAATGCAATTAGGAACATAACTTTTAAATTTGATCACGTTGAAGTTTGCATCGTTGGAATGGAACTATAGTATCTTTATATCTTCTCTTTTATGATCATTCGAAACCTTCCTTGCAACTTAAGGTCGTAAATCTGTTATAAAAGTACGCACAAACGTCCGAATGATTTTCTTAGCCTAAATCGGCCAAAAAGAAAATTTGATCAATGAAAGAGAATTAGTTTTCGTTGCGTTTCAACGATGCGAGCTTTAATGTCATCAAATTTGAAGTAAATCGAGTGAAAATTTACTTCAAATTTAACCCGTTACGTAACGGAACAAGGGTTCAGGCCAGGCGTTACGGTTCTGTTACACAGAGAGAAATGTATAGTAACCTCAACCATATTTGAACCATATTTTATATCAACCTGAGGGAACAATAATATTTTATAGTCATGGCTACTGCCGAAAATATAGTACTGCTTATGACATTTTAGCAGTTGTGTTAACTATGATCTTAACCGCAACCAACAATCTTTCAAGCATACGTTGTTTGTCAATGCTATATAATATAATAGGTTTTCATGAAATAGATGATTCCTTACACTCTCAAACAATAGTGGTTTTTACCATATTGAATGGTATGTCTACTAAATGTATATGATATTTCATAAATTCAAAAATTTTCAATTGAGAGTACTACCTGTATGATTGTTTATCATGATTTGTTAATCCCTGACCTCCTGAAATGATTCCTATCGAAGAAAATATTTCACCTACATGGAGATTCGAACCTACGACCTACCTATCTATATTCAGGCACGCTGCCACTATGCTACCGGGTACTTATGGTATTTCGATCGTAGATTTGGCATAACGGATAAAAGTAATTCCAGCTGCATTTCCGAATAGCTGCTACCTCTGATATAGGTGGAATTTTGCACAGATTGCTTTTTTGATAATATATGTCACTGCTTAAATGGATTTTTGCCGCGGCCCAATAGTTTTCGAAATATCGGATTCTAAAAACTGATAAATGAATGCGCTAATATATCTATATCGATCATAGCGGGCCACCGCTGTCTCTACTTTATTGACAAATGATTTACGTCTTCACTATACGATTACCGTAATGTTGTTCGTATAGTCACTTTTCGTAAGTTCTTGTAACAGTTTATACTCAACAAGCGTTAATGTCAACCATATAAATAGTACAAACTTGCACTGAGAAAAATGTCCATAGTATTTATAATATAAAAAAACGCCCATGGTAAAAGTGGGCATAGTAAAATTCATATAGCTTATTGCTACCGCAATCATAATATGGTTAACACAACTATAAGCGTCTATCTAATCATGCCGTTTTGGTAGTGTTTTTTTTTTATCTAGTATCCCTGAAATAACTATTAACTACTGTGAAAGATTTTGCAATATCGATATAGTTAATTCAGTTAATATTTTTACAATAGTTAGTAGTTTTTTTTTGCCGGGATAATATATAGTCGAATTTTCGAAAAATGTTACACTGTGATGACCCTTTAGAAGAACAACCATGCCACGCGACACGATGAACTAATTCGTAGGATCTTTCCGTTACAGCCGTCGAGCAATAGCAAGGAAAACGGGAAGGACAGTAAGCCGAGGCTGCCGAGTCGAAGTCACGAGAGAATCGTTGTCTCGCGTAACAAGCATCAGGAACTATGTGACTATGAGGAAAAAGACGATACAGCGACCGGTGGGGAAGGTTGCACCACGTCGGGAACATTTTCGGGGGTGAACACGCTGCGTCAATGGCGCAAAGGTGCCTCGTCAGGGAGTCGAAATAAGAATGAGAATTTCTTCATCGGCAACAACGATTCAACAGCGTCGAATTTCACCATCGATAGATCTCGAAATCTTGCCAACGCGACCTCGACACTGCTCAATTCTACTATGAAACAATTCCCAAATATATTGTCCGACGCCACGAGACCCGAGGAGGATTTGTCACTCAAGTATCTCGCACTGGTTAGTATTTTTCATTATACTTCGTAACGAGCAAACCCAAGCCCTATAATCCACGATTTTTCATCGATGCGATCCATCAACTTTTCACCGACACCATATTATTCCTAGCGTATTTGTCCTCCAACGTTGGATAATTCTTTCGAAAAACTTGACTCTTAACTTTGAGCTTCGTCGTGGCTTAAATCTTTCTACGGAAATGATGTTGAAGTTTGCATCGTTGAAACGCAACGAAAGATAACTTTTCTTCCATTGCTCGCATTTTCTCTCGCTGACTTACAAGGAACATCCCTCAGGTGACACCCTTCGATTTTGTTGAAATTCGGATATGTTTTAAAGCACCGAAAAGTAAGCGATACGTATTTTTTTTTTATCGCCGGAAAAACGGTTTTGAGGGGTGAAACGCACTCTCGAAAATGGGGATGTTTTTCGTTTTTCGAAATAAAAGTTTTTGATGTAAAAGTTGTTACACTTCATAAATACACTTCCGAAATACATTTAAAAAAATTAATTTATCAAAGTCACTTTGTATAGACGAAAATAGTAGTTAAATAAATGGGTGAATATTCGGATGAGGGGATCGTGCTAGAATCAGGCTAATTTTTGTTTGGGTTTGTTTGAGGTTGTTTCGGGTTTGTTTGAACGCTTGAAGAAAAGTAGCCTGATTCTGACAGGAGCCCCACTTCCGAATACTTCCCAAAAAAATGTCCTAAAAATGTCTGCGCTGTTGAAATCTCGTAGATGGATCATCCGAACCAAAAAGTTCAGTATGTTAACGGCTATAGCGCATATCATACGATTTTTTATATATGCAAAAATAACAAAATGGCCTACATTTTTCGAAAAAACAAAAAAAACGTGATTTTTTTCACCGTTATTGGCAAAAGAAAAGTAAATATCAAAATATAAAAAAATCCTTGATATGCGCTATAGCTATAGCTGTAAAGAATGTGGGGTTAACATTTCATAAAGATCGGTTCAGTAGTTTCGAAGATTTTAACAAGCCGTCGAAAAACATTGTTTCGAGAAAAACGCGTTTAAAGTTTGTTTGGGTTACATAAATACATACATTTAAAAAAATATATCTTTATCGAGTGTAACTTTTATATCAATATCTATAGTATAAACCCATCAAAAAAAAATTCATGAAGATAGCCTTTTTAACGTAAGAAGCCCCTTTAGTCGCGTGAGAGTTTTTCAAGATCCGAAGATATGTCGTTCCCAATAGCCAGTACTTATCGAAGCAGAAGCTCCATTATTAACCTCAAAAAGCTAAGTCGACAGTGCGAATTTCTCTTTCGCCTCTTATCCTTTCCTCCAATCAGCATTGTCTCCGATACTTGTCTGAGGACCATTGGATTGACGTGGACCCTCTCGTGTTGCAGAATGCCCTGGAATTGACAGCACCAGCTAGCGACATCCTGTTGAAAAATCGTCTAAAGTCGTGGTTCCAATTGTCGGGGCATCCGGACGGATTCGCACCGGCCGGCCCTGGCACGGTGTGGAAACGTCGAGCCGGCGGTGTCGAGAACACAGAGAGAAACGTTTACGAGACGCTCAGCAAGGATCTCGAGATGCGCGACTGCATACCCCGATATTATCGCGAGGTCGAGTACAAAGGGGAAACTTTCATCGAACTGCAGGACTTGCTGTTCGGCTTCAACGATCCCCACGTGATGGACGTCAAATTGGGCACGAGGACCTTCCTCGAGTCCGAAGTTTCGAAAACCGTGGAGAGAACCGATCTTTATTTGAAGATGATCGCGGTCGATCCCAACGCACCCACCAGCCTAGAACACGAGAAGAAAGCTGTTACCAAATTGCGCTACATGCAATTTCGCGAACAACAAAGCTCCACCTGCAGCCATGGCTTTCGCATCGAAGCCATGAAGCTGCCCGGGACACCGCCCATCACCGACCTCAAAACCACCAAATCACACGGACAAGTATTACGGACTATGCGGTTGTTCCTTGAAGCCAGTGCGAAAACCCGAAAACGACTCGTCGAACGCCTGCGCGACGTCAGACGCCGAGTCGAGAACTCGAAATACTTTCAAACTCACGAGGTAAACGTCGTTTTCTTTTTACTTTCACCGCAAACGGGTTTTAGTCGTATGAGAAAAACGTTTGTTTTCGTTGCGAATAACGTTTGATCGATACCGACTTAGCAACGTCGCGACTAACAGCTGATGCGTTTGGCGAACATAACCTAGCTTTGTTTCGAAATTAATTTGAATAGAAGTCACCACAAAATATGCAAACAACAATTTATGGAGTTCTATCACTTATTACGTATCAATAATATGTATAATTTTATCCTGCCTATCGTGTTAATTCCGCTGAGGTAATTCAAGCCTATTTTAATAGGCTTGCATTTTATTACGTTAATATTATTACGAAGATTACTACCGAGTCGTTGACAATCTAATTCTTCAGTTTTTATTTGTTCACGTGCAATAAATTCATCATTTACCACAACATTTGGCACACTATAATTCGATAATACGAATAATCAACACAAGTAAACATCAATCAGAGCAGCTGTGGGTAAAATCAATTTAGACACTTTTTTGACCCTGTGGAATTGATCGCACCTCCTTAATTTATAGAACAGTCGAAAGGTAGCTGAAGATTTTTACTCAACAATGATTCACGAAATGTTTCTTTTTTCTCGTGAATACGTTGTCTGAAGTCATCTGCTCTTTGGGGAAGTTATCTCACGAATGATTGTCAGTAAATTGTTGTTTCGCTCGGCGGATAGTCTCACTATCGCCAATATGCGGGGTCAGTAGACACCGGGTTGTGACAAATTTGGAAATTGCAGAAATCTCGCTTCTGTAGCAACATCTTTTTGCAAGCTTTTATTCAACTTTACTTTCTGTGAGATGAGAAACGGGGAATCGATATTTGGCCAGTTCCCGACTACTTGGAACTTTAAGTTTGGCAAATATGCATCTACAAGGTGACAATTCATGGTTCAATTTAAAAAGAATATATATTCATAAATTGTTCAACTTTTCATGTAAAATTAGCGGTACTTGATCTTCCGTATAAATTCTCCCTGAGGCATATGAACAAATTCGTAGCCGACTTTGTTTGTGTGTGAAATGTTTGTATGCAGCAATTAATCGTAAGTTTCAACTAAAAAGTTTCACCTAAAAAACAAAAAATATCCATCAAATTTTAGTGTTTGTACGTGAAAAGTTTATATGCAGCATTTAGTCGTGAGTTCAATCCCAATTACAGTCTTTGTTATTTTTTACGAGCATCCCATGTTCCCAACGTACAAAATCGCCAACTAGTAAACTACTGGCTAGTAAAATCAATGAAAGACTAAAAAGTACAAAATCATTTATATGTAAATAAAATATATTTGAAAAACAAGCTTTGATTTAATGTACTAAGATCCGTTAACGTATCACCTGTATTTAATTGACTGTAAAACAACCTTAGATTACTTAAATGAAAATTCTGCAACTGAGCATAAACATGTGACAATAATTTCTCGAATTACTATTGTGCCAAATTAAATACGGTTAATGAAACTGAATTGATCAAATTGATTAAACATCAAAAAAGTTGAGCGCCCCAAGCTTTTATTTATAGTCACATATAGGCGACTTGGTAAAAAAGAATTATTTTCCACTGCTTAGTACATTAAATAAAACCTTGTTCTTGAATAATTTTTTTACATATAATTTTCACCGGCAAAGATTCAATCAGAATAAGAATTTCAAATGTAACAATCTCAATACATTATTTCAATTTTAAATTTTCACTCATTACATTGACATTGAGACGAAGCTTAAAAATTCAAAGAAAAATGTAGAGCTAAAGCTAAGTGAGCTTTCTCCTGAGAAAAAAAGCATTCGTATCGGGCACATTGTTGAAGTTTGCCTTGTTGAAAGGCAACGAAAGTTAGTTTTTCGTCTATTGCTCACGTTTTTTGGCGATTTTAGGTCGCGAAAATCACCGAAACGGTTTTTCTTATCATTATTAGAGATCCACGACCTTAATGGATTTATAAACATGATCGATTATAATAAAAATTAAGAAATGAAGAAAATAAAAAATAACTTCCATTAAATTCGAACGTTTCAAACTTCAACGCCATTACCGGTCTTATATGTTCCAAAGAATAGTTTTTTCGCTTTTTTAATGCTAAGTCTGCTCCCACGATCCCTCGATCAGAGACAATATCTCTGAATGCGACTAAGGGAGAATCTTTCTGACAAGGAACATCACTTCCTTCCTTAAGTCCACCTTCGATTTTGTAGAAACTCATATATGCGATGAAGCATTGGAAGCGATTACACACGTATTTTTCTGTCGGCGCAAAACCCGATTTAACGGTGACACTCGACGAATGTTTTGTGACTCCTTAATTTAATATTTTTGTCAATACTTCTACAGGGCATTTTTCCTCGCTCTACATAGAAAAATGTTGATTTTTGCTACGTTGAAATCAGTCGACTGCTTGTGGCTAACAATAAAACTGCAAAAGCACCCCTCGACACGTATTTTCTTCAGGGGTGGATTCCACCCTCGAAACCCTTTTCCCGCCGATAGAAAACAAACGTGTCTAATAATTTTCAATGCTCCATCGCATATATGAGTTTCAACAAAATCGAAGGCAGTCACCTAAGTGATGTTCCTCGTGTGAGAAGTTTAAAAATAATTGTTTACACAAAATCAAGTCGCCAGTATTTGTAAGACAATATTAAGCCAGCAATTCTCTTCAGATCGGACTTGAGTCTACTGGGAAAGAATTATCTTTTTTATTTTTCACAAGAAAGAATCCTCGCCCTATTCGTTTATCTGGAAAAAAGCTTTTTTAAGACAAATTTAAGGGAGAATTTCTCGAGATGTGAAATCTCATTCTCATGCGAGAAGTTTTCTCCGAACTTACGTTCGTTTCAAGAACAAACGAAAGAAAAAAAAAACAATCCGTCAAGTGCCAATTTTTATTAAGCCAATTTTCTTTTTCTTCTTTGTCTCCAGATAATCGGCAGCAGTATTTTCATGATTTACGACGAGGAGAAAGTCGGAGTGTGGCTGATTGATTTTGCGAAAACTTCGCCGGTGCCGGACGGTCTGACGCTGAGTCACAGAGCCGCATGGGAGGAGGGCAACCACGAGGAGGGATTTTTGCTCGGTCTCGACAATCTCATATCGGTCGTCGAGGAAGTTGACGCATCGTCATAAAATAAACACCGCCCTCCCAGCCGTATACAATCAAACTCGAAAAATTTACTTCCAGGATCTCAATTTTTTTCTTCAATTTTCCTCGAGCTCGCAAGTTACAGAAGCGTGCAACTCGGGAAGTAAAACGTGTCTGCCAAAATAGCGCAAGCGCTTTCGTGATTTCGCATTTGTATTATCGTCGAGGCCTGTCGGAATTTATTCGAATTCGCTATTTGTCCGAAGACATTTTTGACGATAAAATTCCAAAGCGTTGTGAAAAATGCGCCAAGAGAAGCTTGTTGGTTTTTGTAGCTTTTTTGCAAAATTTGATTTGTTCGACTCAAACAAACGCTATAATATAGTTCTGAAAAGAAATGATTAAAAAAATGTACAAAGCCAGTTCCCATCGATAGCGACTGCAAAAAACATTTAGTATTACAATGACTAGTTTATAATCCCACACAAACACACACACACACATATATATATAAGTACAATACTCGTGGATTTATAATTACCATTGCGAAAAATATACAAAATGATTATTAATTTATGTATTCTCTGTATTTTTTTTCAATGAAAAAATAATCCTTCAGCACCATTTTCCCCGGAAGAACGTCGTTTGCATTTCTTCGGTCGGCCGCGTCCTCAGTCGCCACTTTCGTTCAAGAAGCAAACGTCGCCGTTTCAGTCGGAGTGAATTCTAGTGAATTATTTTTGAATAATTTTGAGTCCAGTGAATTCTAGTGAATTCACGCAACGATCGTTCAACTAGATTGCGTTATTACGTCTAATGCAAAATATAATCTGGGAGTAGCCGGCATATTCGTTTCTTCTATTTTTTATTCGTCGCAAGATCGTCTGCCGGAAGTTCCACGGCGTTTCTCCGTTCGCCACGAATCATCGCGACTGCGGTGCTGAATTACCTTCATTGCGCACCGATCAGAATACGAGATGTGGCAATTGAAAACGAGAATTTAATTTTTCGACATTTAGCGGTAGCATTGGCGCGACGTCGACGACGGAGCCAGAAAATTCGAAAGTTGTTCCACGTAAAAAGTCTAAGGAGGTTGGAGAGGTCCAGTTGAGTAAAATGACGGTTCATGAATTTTTTTTTTCAATGTACCTCAAAAAATGCGTACGAGGTATAGATTCATTCGGTTGATGCTGATTTTTCATAAAATATGTTATTTGAGGGCAAAATTATGCATTTTAATATCTTTATTACGTAAATAAGAAGATCTTTTGTGTTGCTACCAACTTGAAAAAGTACACCGTTATCGAATGTTTTATACAACCTAGAATGAAATTTTGAGTCGTTTATTATGCCTACATATATTTATGTCAGGAGATTATTTATTATTACCATTCATTAATATTAAGTGTCGCCGAAATACGGAAACTTTGCGGACATTGATGTTGGCAGCAATGCTCTTCATTCGCCAGCCAAGACTCGTAATCTTTCATCAAACCTTGATGGTTCAATATTGAATACATATGGTTTAGAATGCACAAGATGGGGTTTTTTTTTCTAAACGTTTACACATGTTTGAAGTTTTTGAACTATTTTTCTTCGGACCGTATCATTTTTGTGATGTTTATACATAATTTAAGCCGATAAAAAAATTATACATTTTTTTATATGTACATAAGGCCTTAATAATAAATAACAGAGAACGATTTAAAATGCAGCTATTTTGCTTGTCTCCTCCAATTACGCAAACAGCTGATAAATCTTGATCCCGAATTTACTGTATTCCATTATTGCATTCGTAAAAAGTGAGTAATGAAGCTGCGACATTATCGATTCAGAATGCTCGTGAAGGATTCGGTTAATCTAATTTTAAAAAAAACTCTGACCTTGGATAATCTGATAAAAAAATTATAAATCGGTGCAACTTTTTACAGTAATTTATTCACCGCTAAGTGTACTTCTTTACTTATATTAATATACAATCTTTTGAGCAATATAACTAACAATCAAGTCCATTTTAACACCTTCGTACAGTTATTGTTTTGCCAAAAAGAGTAAAAAATTCAAAGACCCCGCAGCTGCAGCATTCTCGACTCACCACGGAGGAACGAAAAACTTTGAAGGAGCTTTGCCGTTTCTTCGCTAGTAGCGCCAGTGTCGCTTATTTACATTTTATTATTGCGTAAGGCCTTCCTTACTTCGTGTTTGAAATATCGTTTTTAACGTCGGATCTTGAGTGCCCGAGCCTTGTCTATAATTCCGTACGTAATCAAGTCTCTTTTTACTTTTATCTTTGCAGTTTCGATTAAATTTCTCGAATGGTTATATCCGAGTGAGCGACTCCGTTCTGTCGGAATGATGAACGGCGTGGATTGCGCGTGGATCTGTTGACATATTTGTAGATTTCTCCATAATTCCGATGTAATTGCATTTGCACCCAACAAACCCAAACAATGGTCGGCAATTATTGTAATGATCGCGATATGCAGACTACCATCAGCAATTGAACGACGAGTCACGTGCGAATCATTTATCGTGGATTTTGCAAAGTTGCTATACAAAAATAATTAAAAAATGGAAGAAAGGTCGTATAAATTTTTCATCATGAGTAATGAATTTGTAATTGATTATTGTAATTCCCTGGAATTTTCAGACCTCTGACGGTAAATATCTCGAGAAGCTGAAAAGTTTTGTCACATTGTTGAAACATTATCGGTTTATTGGAAGAATAACAAAGAATCGCTTCTATCTTAAGACAGCAGTATATGCGTCGCTCATAGGTACAAAATTCTGTTGACGACTGTCACTTGTGTCTTACAGGAGGAAATCTACTTTAGTCATCGAGCTTTTCACGCAGCCAATATTTTTTTCGCACTTACAGGACACTGAGACATGGATGAGCATCTTGGTTTGGGGCAAAAGGAAAGCCAGGACCTTGTGTCCGTTCCTGGTGAGATTTTATTCCGATTCTTAACGTATTCCTTTCACAAAGCCGAATATTTAACATGTAACTGGTTTTCGACTATAATCGAGGAAAAATACAGCCCAGTATACTGGAAAAATTTCTAGCCAAGTTACCGGACTTTTAACAAAAAAGAACAACTAAAAGCTATCGAATTTATACGTTGCTTTATGGCGACGGCACACCGGTCACATTTCTATCTAATAATTTATACAGTGAATAATTCTTGATGCCTGACATAAACTGCTCACACGCGTAAAAAGATTTGAGGATTTCGTAACGACCATTCAAACAGGGGTCGCTGAATGTTTAAAGAAAATATTAATGAGAAAATTGTGAAAAATGTGACCAGCAGAAGAATTTTTGTAGCGGAGACTTTTTGGAGAAAATGTAAAAATGTCTAAATCTACTAAATTTGCACAGAATTTTTCATTCCAGTTTATCATTAAATGCTTAGTAAAAATAAGACACAATAATTGTGTCTGGAAATAAAATTTCTGGTAAAACGTGTAGCTTTCAAATAAATAAAAATATTACAGAGCAGGGTTTGAAGTATCTTTTACAATTTTTTTTATTGAAAATGATTCATAAATGTGGATGAGGTTGAAGTTTGCATCGTTGAAACGCAACGAAAATTAATATTCATGAATTCCTTTTTTATTTTGGCAAACTTTGCTTGAAAAAATCCTCCAACTATTTTTCAAGATATTTATTTAGCGATCTACAATAAAAAACGTAAAAAAAAAGATCTACAACAATAAAAATGTAGAGAAATATAAAATGTGCAAAACCGCTTTCGTTGCGTTCCAATGATGCAAACTTCATCACCATAAATGTCGTAGATACGATGTGCAGACCACTGTCGGAAAAACGCCTTTCACAGTGACCACTTTTGCTCGGAAACGACTCATCTGAAATTTAAAAAATCGAATGCATTTAGTTTTTGCATGAAATTATCTAGAGCTTGGTCGAGAAAAATTTAATAAAATATTGATTTTTTTTTAAATAGCCGCAGTTAAAGTGAATGTATCAATTTTCTATGAAAAAACCGCTTTATTTTCGTTGATGAAAAAAACCATACATAGAAAATGAAATTCCCTCATTCAAGCACTACTTTTTGATATGCAACAGAAGCTTGTCAAATTTGACATTGATCGGCGCAGTGATTTTTGAGATACGGTGGTCACCGATTTAAAAAAGTCATTTTAAGAAAAACTCGTCTCGATCGCGTTCGAAAAAAGATATTTAAAAAAATTTCAACTAGGTTCGAGCTCTTAAGTGGCATATATATAAAACTTTTGTCAATAACATTGAAACAAAAAGCTGCATTATGGTTTTTGGGATTCCGTATTCGAAAAAGGAACTTACCTAACTTTTCCATGTCCGTCCGCCCACCTTTCGCAGCCTCACAGTTTCTACCGCTCAAACCTACGTGCTTGAAATTTTGAGAGTAGCCGCAAATATGTAGCAAAATTTATAAAAAATTAGAGCTTCCTACATATAAGACGGAAGCGAATCTTTGCCATTCCCTATTATGTGAGGGGTCATAAGACTGGTCCTTTAAAATGAAATTCAAGTTCCGCTTGCCATTTTTCGTTTTTTGGCCCCGCTTGCCAAATGCCAAGCTTTAAAGTGAATTACTTCACTTAACCCCCTAATTTTCCAATGTTGATATGAACAATCGGCTAAAATTCCATTTGATTAGAACTTCTGATTGGAATTATCTCGGTTAAGTAACGTCGACAAATTCTGGACACACATCTGAATTTTACATCCTCACCAATCTCCGATTATATTTATAGTAACAGAAAAAAAATAGTAAAAGAATCAGCTAAGCCATTTCATAAGTCACTCAAATTGATGGAAGAGAGTGTATGATTGTTTTTTTAACGACAGGTCCGTCCAGAAGACCGGATTCATCTCACCGCCATAATGTGGCTAAGCGTAAAAAAGTTTGCAACTGGCTAAGTGCAGAGAAAAAAATGTGTTGCACCCCGATCGAGTCTCTGGTGTGCACGCAATCCTGGTGAGGCGCCTAAGAAATCTCCAAAGGCTGCGAACACTTCACGAACCTCGCTCACTCGTCTAAACTAACTTTTTCGTTTGCTCACTCAGTCCGCTGATAAGCGGAACGTTAATGTCGGTTTCGGAATGGACCACCACCTCGCAAGGGACACGGTATTCGAATTTTGTCCTAAAAGACACCAGTGGACAAATCGAAGGCGTAATCTTTCGCTCCCATGGTTCGAGTCTCGAACAACAGTTCGTGGTGAGTGTCCCTCGTGAACGCAGACAAAACTGGCGTATAAAATTCGCCTTCCGAGGTTTACGTACATATAGGAGGGTGGCGGTCGGAAATTCGAACGATCAATATTCAGAAGGACCGAAATGTCGAATTCAGTAATGACGAACGTTCCAATATAAATAGATCAATCTTATGATAGCCTGTAAAATAGTTAATCGGAATTGTGAATACAAATATCTCGAAGTTGATTTATAGCGAAAGCAAATATCAGATTTAACAATATAACGAGAGATATAGTATCGACTCGCCTTATAGATACACCAAACAATTCTAGACGTTAAATCGTCGAATTGTTAATATTACGACAGTTTACAATTTCGAATTCATTAAAGCGAAGGGTCAAAAAGTCGATCAGTTAAAATGGCGAGGGTTCAAAAAGGCGAAACAATGGCACAATTGATCGAGACGTACGTTACTTGCGCTTCAGAGTGAAGTTGGCAGATGACGCTAGCGGTCAGTCGGGTAGGGCAGCCATGCCATTTAGGCATTTGCCATTTCGGACCATCGATCATTTGCGTTTCTGAGATCTACACATTCGAAGTTCGTAGTCTCGATCTATGGCTTTTTGCTAAGACGGTATTACGAAGATACTCGCTTTTTTCCATTTCGGATATATGAATGTTGTAGATTGTTCGAATCTCTATTTGTATGACTTAAACTGCAGACTATCCGTATATGTTCTCGAACAAATGAACTCTTGAATGAATAATCCTTTGTTGTAATAGTTATTCGATTTTGTAATCGGTCAACGGATAAAATTTCGAATAATTGAACCTTCGTTATTTTGAGAGTTCATAATTCTGTCGTTTCGAAATCTTTGTCGTTTTATATTTGGTCATTCGACATTTTGACCCCCACCCCAAGGGTTTGGGCTGGGCGTTGATGAGTCAGTGAGCCAGTCAGGACTTTTCTTTTTATATATATATAGATAGATGATACCGTCTTAGTTTTAGTTCAAAGCAATTGTAATAGTTTTTGCACTTTTGGAAATATCAATATTTTATAGGGCTCTCTGATACTTTCGGCCAAGGCTGTAGTTGCAGTCATCCTTCCAGATCAATGCACCAGCCGATCGGACGTTTTAATTGATCAGCTACTCAATTCGAAATGGTGGCCTCCGTCCGGAAGCCGCATACTCTTCTAATTACCGCGAAAGCCTTAAAACCAAAACGCCGCTTCTATTTTCTTTCCAGACGGGCGCCGTAATGATAGTTGCGAATGCTGTCGTAAAGCCGAGGAAGCAGAATTATCGTGAAAAATTGCGAAGCAAATACGAGCTCAGCATTCCGAATACGTTGAGAACGGTGGCGATCGAGCCACCGCTCGTGGAGAACTGTGCGCAACCAGCCACGAGGCAGGCGGAACCGGACGTGCGAATCCTCATAAGGGATGTGGTGGAGAAGATCGATCCGCGCGAACTCGTCAGTCGGTTGCCCTTTTTCATTCTTTATATCCCCTTGTTGATTAAAACTCCTTCGAATTCGAACCGATGAACCAAAAAAAACGACACCCTAATTCGCGATTGCAGACGTGATCGGCGTGATCACCGAGGTGGAAAAAGTCAAGAGCGAGATTGACGATCGGCAGCCCACGATAACGCGGGACTTTCGAATAATCGACGAGAGCGAGACGGACGTGAGACATTTCGATCGTTTATTTTTCCCGATGTTGCGCCAATTGAGAAACCCCTACTAAAAAGGGAATTCTTCCCTACGGACGTTTACATTTTTCGTTAAACGAGGATTAAAAAGAAAAATATGTCAATTACAGATCTCAGTGACGATTTGTAACGAAAGAGCCACGAGGTTCGAGAGTCCAGTTGGTACCGTCGTCGCGGTGTACGATGTTGCGGTGCATTTGCAGGACGACCTGAAAACCAAGAGCCTCACGTTCCAAAAAAACAGCCGTATGCTGTTAGATCCACCGGGTGACGACGCGGAAAGGTACATTCGACAAAAATTCCAAAAATTGTACCATTTTTCTCGAACATTTTCACACGGCTTTCTCGATCAATCTGATTTCAAGGTCACTTTTTCAACTGGGCACCCGAAATCTCTATTATATTATTTAAAAATTCGAAATAGTATTAAATGAATATTATCGCATCGATAAATTATATTTATTATAGCATTTGTAGATACAAATTTGGTAATTTTCGGTATTATGACCCCACTACCAGAGGTGGTCAGAATGAGGGCATATGTTAAAAATAGGTCCCCTCGAACAAAATGCCGAAAAGAAATCACGGCGGTCAATCCCCCCCCCCCTTCCCGTGAAAAGTTATGTGAATTTGAAGTTTGTAAAAGTGAACGATAAAAATTGCGATTTTTCGTTGGATCCATGCGTATATCGTCATAAACAGAGCTGAGCATGATTTTGCTGGTCGTTGTAGTATTTGTTTACATCGTGCGAATAGGTCTATAAATAGAATGAGAACGTAGGAACATACATCAGTGGATTTTATTCAAACGGCGATACGAGTTTCGTGAGCGAATACCAGCCTTTTTTGCCACAATGAGGCGTATGTATAAATTCACAGAGGTGGATTTCATCAACGAATCAATATCTGATACATCCGAAGTAGAGGTAACAAGTTAAAATCATAAAATTGTCGTTACGATTCATGAAAAGTTTTTTATTTATAAAATCGGGGTGGGGCGGTTACCGCCACAATGTCTCTTAAGAATAGTGTTATAGGGTTCCTCCCCCACCATATTCCTAACCCCGCAACCCCCTAAAAAGATGGGGTCACAATACCGAAAATTACCACAATTTTTTAAATAATATTTATTATTGTCTTTATAAATAACTATTATTAAATCATATGCATTATTATCGCTGGCACTCATGAACGGGTAGAGGAACAGTCGCCGCAGTCACTTTGCCAAAGTGCGCTTTGAGTGACTGAGTTTTTTCAAATGCGTAGGATATTTGACTGTTATACGGAAATAATCTTAAATGGTTAATTGTTTTATATTATGCTCACAATATTTTTTATCTTCGTGAATGTCAGTCACGATCTAAATCGGCACTAAAATTTAAAAATCGCTCATTACTCGTCACAGGACTCGTAATGACAGTCCGTTTGCTGGCAAGTGACGTCACTTGAGATCCAACCAATCCTGGAGCGTTTTCGTTTACGTGACCAAACGTTCAAATTTATCGAATGAAAAAATTGTAATAAACGAAAATAATGCATATTTTTTTCGATAAAATGATAGATAACGATATTTAAATACTATATTTCTTTGGATGACAAGAGGATGAACGATATTTTCAATATAGTAAAATACCCTATTACAAAAGGTCCCATGAAATTAAACATGATTCGATTCAATCTTTTTTCCGTTGAAAACCGAAGAATTCGGTCCAGCTGTGCCCTTCACAGCTGACGGCGGAAGAATTGCGTTTGCGAGAAACAAGCGCGTGTGTAATAGGCCCGTCATGAGTTAGCGACATAATAAAAAATGACAAGGGCATTCCGACTATTAATAATGTACAACCCCAATAGATTGAAGATTTGGTACAGCGAATGGAGGTTCAGTCAAGGATCACGATCATTGAGAAAGTATGCCGCGCGTACCGTTTCTCCGGACCCGGGCGAAACGAATTGTAATGCCTGCATGGCTGATACGCCGACGGATCAGCCGGAAACGATCTCAACGATAAGCAGTGAAATTCCTTCTGCGACAGACTGTATCACTGCTCATCTTGAATCACCACCAATATCGAATTCTCGGATTGTTCAAATGGAGCGGGAAGCTCGAATGTGCACATCGGCTTATCACGGTGACATCAGTGACTTCCCAGATTTGTCGAGCAGCGAGAGCGACCATGAGAGTGAAGAGTCAACTATGTCTAGTTTTGACGCTCATGACGGTCGTCCGTTTTCTTCCATTGCCGTCGACCCCGCTAGATATAATTTCACGAAAATCGCGACGATCAATGACGGAACGACTTCCACGTTTGTCGGTGAGAAGGATCGAGGCGCAATCTTTTCACACTCTTACAGAAAATGGCATTTATCGCCACAAGTCAGGGCCATCCGAAATCTACAGATCTTCGTTGAACTTCTTTCAAAAACATTGGAGCTTTATTTTCTTCTTTATTAAGGCCTTAGGCCACAGTAACGGGTTTAAAATCATATGCGAATTTAACAATTTTTCTTCGTATGAAAAAGTGATTCACTCATAAAATTAATTACGCGTCTATTTAGTATGAATATCAAGCTGCTGGAAAATATATATATTTTTTTTCGATGTACAAAATGGCCGACTACTAATATTTTCTTTTGTAACATTTAGCATCCACAATTTTTGACCTCGAACAAAAAAACAAAAATTCTCGTCAATCTACATTAGAATACCTAGAGAAGTACGTACGGAATCTAAAAAATATTGTTTTATTCAAAAGTAGTAGGTACTTGAACTTAAGAAATGAATTTTCAGTGAAAAATTTCGTTATAAGTGCTCAAAAACTGCTCATAAAATGAAAAGTTTTCGATTAATCGGAAATTCCGTACGTACTTCTCTGCGAAATGCAATTAGGAACATAACTTTTAAATTTGAAGTAAATTAAGTGAAAATTGTTGAAGTTATTTGCCACGCCAATTGGAAAAAAGCTGTTTCGAGAAGTTTCGCGTAGGTGGCCATTTTGTACATTGAAAAAAAAATTCTAACAGCTTGATATTCATACTAAATAGATGTGTAATTAATTTTATGAATGAATCACTTTTTCGTACGAAAAAAAAATTGTTAAATTCGCACATGATTTTATACCCGTTACTGTGGCCTAAGGCCTTAAAGGGGGAAATACCTTTAGGCGAGGAGAAAATTGGTGATTTTCGTGATTTTTTTTTAAAAGGAAAGATCTCGACTATTTCTGTAACTTGGGGTATGCCTTATTCCTACTCTTGGCTGTTACATGGTACTTTTTCTATTTGTTAATCTTTGAAAATGGCAGAGGTATGGCACGGTCTTCTAAACCAAATCTCGAAAATGATGAACAAGTATCTTTCCTTTGAAAACAAATAATGAAAATCAACAAATTGTTTCCTCGCCTAAAGGTATCTCCCCCCTCAAGCAAGTCTGCAGAATCATTCTAACTACATATTAACCAATTGAAATTGAAATTCACTAACACTAACATTTGGATTTAATTTAAATCAAACATATTAAACATTTCAATAATCAATAAATGTTTGAGCATAACATTTTTATATTTTGATACGATGTAACGATCACGACAGATGTTTTAGGCGTTATCAGATGTAAAGATGATCTGCAAACCACGCCGTGGTTGGATGACGTCAGAGCTGAATTGATGGTCGAGCTTATCGACGAGACCCACCAGTCGGTGAGATTCTATTTTTAATTTCTTCACTTTGGAAGATAAAGGCTTGACAAGTAAAAGTCAAGCGGAAAAATGGTTAATCTCCGGGTATGAAGACCGCGCATCCGCATGTGAGCATTTAAGGGGTAACACCACTGCAGAAATTTCAAAAAATTGATTTTTTTCAAAATTAGCTTCAGATATGCTTTGAACCATCTAGAACGGGGGGAAAAAGTTTGGTATCTGTAAAACAAAGGCCCGTAGGCCCGTTCTGGTCTTCGGTGGCAATGGCCAATGGCTGGTCCATTTTTGAGCAAATTTTTAGCCAACCTTTAAAACAACATTCCGAAGAGAGAGTACGAAATTTTCCATCAGTTAATTATAACATTAGTTATTAACAAATAATTGTCCTTTCTTTCTGTCGAAAATTGAGTTTTTGCTTTAAATGTTTGCCAATTGCACAAAAATTCATATTTTCAAAATCCCCTGCTTATGTCTCTAGCCGTACTCGCGTAAATTAATAGAAATTTTTGAATTTTCTTCCAAATTCAAATTCGCGCCAGTTATACTGCGTGCCGCAGTGTCTCAAATTCAACAAGCTCGCCAGAATGGCTCCAGCATCGCCATTTTGTATAATTTTTCAATCTAAATTTTGTTTTCACTCGAAGATATGACTAATAAAATTCTTCAATGTTATTATACTTTGACTTGTCCTTCCACGAAAAATCGCGAAAACCCTTAAGTTAATAAGTTTACAGTGGTGCAAGCCCTCAATTTTTGAAGGGCCTTTGAATAAATTTGAACTTTCTCGGAACAAATGTACCTTTCGTAGTCGTGCGTGGACGTTTGACGATATTTTTGTTATTTCTGTTGGTCACACAGATATGGATGGTAGTCCGGGGCTCGAATAAGAAGTGCATCGAGGAATGTGGACATTCTGTCATTGCCGCTAGAAGGGTGCGAGTACGCCGCCGATGGAATCGCAAAGAACTCATTTGCACGGATAAAATGTCGACGATCATTGTCGAGCCGAAATTCGACGAAGCCGAAGAGTGAGAGCGCCTTTTTTTTACATTCCAACACTTCGATTTGTCCAAACCCAGGCACCTTTTCATTCGTTTGGTTTTATCAATGACACCGTCTTGGTAAACCTGCCCTGATATGGCGACGACGCCATGTTGGACAATTGTTTGGGCTCAGCGTTTACGCCATCTTGGATAGAGTTTGGGTTTGTTTGGGTATTCATTGCGTTTTAGATACCATTGCTCATCGATCACCCATTCAAGTATCGAATCAGGCCAATGTTGCTTCGCATCGAAGATCATCGAAGCCGCACGCCCACGCGTCCACTCCTCTCCGCTAGAGGGCCATTTCTTTTGCTTCTTTTTCCCGTTTCGCAAATGCGTCATTTTTCGAATTTGCTTTTGAGAAAGAAAACTTCTTTTTTTGCTATTTCCACAGACTGCGAGCATGGTTTGATTGCCAGGTCGTTGACGCTCCGACGGTACCAGCGAAGCCGGTCGCACCAGCGAAGCCGGTGGCGCTGATTCGAGATTTGAACGACGGCCAAATTGCGAGTGAGTACGAGGTCGGGTTCGTTCGGCTTGCTCAGGTTTGTCTTTATTTAATAGAAAAAAGTATATTAATCCTCGCACGATTCTTCGACAGGTATCTTGGGAATTTTAACGAGGATAAACGAAGTGAAAGTAATCGAAGCGAAATACCTTTACGACGTTGCGCGAACTGTGAACATTGTCGACAGTAGCGGAAAAACGGTACGGTGAATGAGAAATTTAGTCGTTTCGTTGGCGAAGAATTGTGCAACTGTCGGAATGTCCAAACCGGAAGTCGATTAAAATGAGAAGTTTTTTGTTCGTCTACGATTCGAAATGGAGCTGTAAAAAACCGCGATTCGTTTATTCAATCGTTCTTAGATCCAAGAACCTTTTACAATCTGATCGTTTCGCATTGAAATTTTACTCCGATTTCTTGCTGTTTCTACAAAGTCTAGAAATCATTCGACTGAGACTCTTACATATATATTTTGTTTATTTATTTATTCATTGAGGTCTCAATCAAATTCCTGAGCTCCAACGTACACCGAGTTGACTTTTAAAAATATTTTTCATTCTTTTCTTCTCAATGCAATCTTTTCTCGATCTGTCTCTCTTTCTCGCCTCCTTTCTCACTCGTAGATTCGTCTAGCTCTGTGGGGAGAATTGGCACAGGATTTCGCAATACCGGAAGGATCGGTCGTCTACGCGACGAACGTAAAGATTTACAGAACGAATAAATTGAATGGCGCATTGACGCCCGATTCTCGTGTCAGCGCCGATCCACGCGAGTTCGAAGAAGATATCGAGAGGTATACGACAAAATGAAATCTATGTTTTTTTCTTTACGAACTTTGATAGAAAAAAAAGGTTCACACAATGTTGCCTGCGTTCACGCGTACTTTGGTTCTACGTGTAATATTCGTGGGTCGTGGGAGGTACAAGTGTGTGAAAAATATGACAATCCAAAATAACTATGCAACGCGAATCGACATTCGGCATTATAGATTGCAGAGCTGGTACGCTGGCTTCAGAAACTTCGCGTCTCGGATCTCCGGTAAACAACTGACAATTCGAGAAGATCGTTGCCCTAGATCACGATCAACGTCAAAGGACGAGCATCGCGAACAAAAATGAAACCGAGTCAAACACGCGAAGTATGGAATACTTTATTTTTAAGAAAGTACGAAACTCAGTAATCGAACATACTGTGAAATAATGGCATGATTATGCATTTACGTTTTGAATCTTTACGTGTTAAGGCGGAAAAAAGCCTTGAAACTCGAATGATTACTTACGTATCGCACGAGCGTCGCGAATAGACGATTAAATATTTTTCTACCTTATCTTCCGCAATAAATCTTATCCTCACGAAATAAAGTATGCGAGAAACTCAAACGCATGAAAATTTCGAGTTTTTCGCGATAAAAATACAGAACATCACGATTATAATGCGAAACTCCTTTTTTCCACTCAATTCGGACTGCCCATTGCAGCCACGTTGTTTCTTTTTCGAAATTCCAAGGCCTTCCTTTTTTGTCTAAACACCGACGAATTCTTTTTCCGATTTTTCAGGAGTTACGCGAAGGCAACCGCGAGTTCGTAAATCGTGTTGATATTCCAACGGTGAGAATATAAAATCATTGAGAGGAGAAAAAAATATAGTATCAATTTTTTTTCCGGTGAGACCTCTCCTTTCACCGTCATCGCGAACGAAGAGAGACGGGGGGAGGGGACGGAAAAAATGTATAAAACAAGGAAGATAGCAATGACGCGCGTATATTTAGTTTTATCGACTTATCGGATCAAGGGAGAACGAGAGGGAGAGAGAGGGAACGCGAATTCGTATCCGCCTTCTTGTCTCTCGTATATGTGTGTTAAATAAAAGATGACGTTGAAAGAGGGTTGGAGAATATTAGTACGGACTGTTGAATGCATAAGTTGAATGAACGAGGAGAGTGAGAAATCTCCCACTACCGTCGTATATATAGAGAAGAAGAATAAGAGAAGTAGGAGGAGGAGGAGGGGGGGAAAAACAGCTTAACCAGCATTCTTGTACACCAGGATAGAAATGTAGTATTTGCTAGACCGAGTTTGCTCCAAACGTCACGACCAAGAAGATCGTCCGTGTTCGATACAACGCGAATTTCGGAAGGACCGCGCACTTTGGTGGAACGAAATCACTTTTTTATTTCTTCCTGAATGTTCGTAGAATACGAATTTGCAGTTGTTGATTATTCGTGAATTTTCTGCGTCATTACAATGTCAATTGAAGCACATGGGACACATCTCTAAACTTGTTCTTCGTTGGATTTCATATTTTCGTGGAGGGCTTACACTTGGCGCTCGGAAAAATAGGTATACATTTTTTTTACGCGACTATTATATCTATAAAATAATTGTCATTTTTCACAATTTCATAATTTCATGAAAGCTTGGGGTGCTCGAAATTAGGCATATAATCTTCAATTTACATAACTCCGTTAACATATCAACTGTATTTAATTTACTGTAAAACAATTTCAGATATCTTTAATGAAAATCCTGAAACTGAGTATAAACGTGTGATAATCATTTTTCGAATTACAATTGTGCCAAACTGAATACGGTTAACGAAACTGAATTGATCAAATTGATTAAACATTTAAAAAGTTGAGCGCGCCAAGCTTCTATTTATAGTCACATATAGATGACTTTGTTGAAAAAAACTTTTTTCTACTTCTTAGTACGTTAAATAAAAGCTTGTTTTTTTAAATATTATTTTTACATATATTCCAAATCTCAATGTAGCGTAACCCTTTGAGCCCACACTCATTCGGTAAGCGATTCTTTTTGCACGATATTTAAAAATATTTGTTGCGTTAAACTGAACAACGAGAAGCGAAGAATAAAAAAAGCCAGAAATAAATATTCACGCAAAGCCACATATTCAAAAGTAATAATAATAAATTATAACTCTCAATGCAAATACATTGTGATGAATAATTTGTGCCAATAACATTTAATTTATTCCCAATCAGGTTCTTCTCAACGTCATGAGATAAAAATAGAAAAATGGGCGTCAGAGATTTGAGAAAAATCGCAATTTTGACACTAAGCTGCAAGAGCAACTCTGCGAGTCGTTCTTTCTCGAGTTTCACGTCTACCGATGAGGACAAATGGAAGAAATGTGAAAAACACGAATGGAGGGGAAACTCGAAGTTGCGCGGGGCTGAGAACGCGGCAAGGATGTCCTCGACTTCGAAAGTCTCGAACAATGGGATCCCCGTGGCGAGGAAAATTCGATGGACATCCAGTGCTTTGAGATCCCTCGTATCCCTCTTTGGAACGGAACGCGCGACGAAACTCCACGAATACGTTGATGCCAAACACAAGGAACTCGGGCCTATATTTCGCGATCGTATCGGTCCGGTTGACTTAATTTTTCTCAATTCACCGGACGAATTTCGAAAAGTCTTTCGTCTCGAAGGCGCAACGCCTATGCATTTTTTGCCGGAAGCTTGGCATTTGTACAACAAATTGCGCGATTGTCCGCGAGGTCTTCTCTTCATGTGAGCTCGTTATTATATACCTATATATTCATTTAATAATCCGATATAATACATACCTACGTATTCATTAAATAATCTTCTATAATCTTTCATACTTATATTTAATAATCTTATAATACTTACTCATGATAATCTTAGTAATTTTAGGTGATCCAATAACAGTCAAACGCAATGAATGTTCTCTCGTTTTTTTTTCTCGCAGGGAGGGCGAGGAATGGCTGCACTTTCGTCGAATCATGAACAAAGTAATGCTGATACCGAATCCGGGTGACATAATGGCGCCGAGATGTTACGAGGCCGGCAACGATCTCGTCGACGAGTGGGGAAACTTCGCTGACACGTCGAAACCGATAGAGGCCCTCGAAATGAGACTCTACCGATGGTCCATCGACGGTACAAACATCGCAATGAAATATATGCATTGGATGAAAGAAAGATCAAGCTCACACGCTTTTCTGAAAATAACTTTTCTTAAAAAAAGAAGAATATTTCGATCGGATTATTCGGTAGCTTATTACAAATTCTAATTCATATCAACCTATGATAAAACACACGGTGTCCCGTTACGAATGGATAATCCTGCAACTGTCGATAGATCATATCCAACTATATGCTGGAATTTCAGTTTAGTAAAAGTCCCACGGTTTTCAAGATGAAAATAATCTACTTTTGGTTTCTCGCGTGCCATTTCTACAAATGATAACGTTTTTCACCCGGTTTTTCAACAAAAACTCTTGGCTATTTGTTTTATGTAGAAAAGTCTTCTTAACCTCAAATGTTAAGGCAACTTTATGAAAAAAGATCTTGAGCAGAATTTTCATGTGAACCAATTCGAACATCTGACTTTGGGAGCGTGCGGTGTAGAAAAATGTACTACGCATTTGCTTGTTGTCGATTTACATCATTTGTAGAAATGGTATGCGAAAAACCAAAAGCAGATGACTCTTTTTTAAAGAATAACATAAAGCCCGAAATCTCGAAAAACGTGGGACTCTTGGTAGGCAGAAATTTCAGCATATAGTAAGACACGATCTGACCTGTCGGCAGTTGCAGGATTATTCATTGATAACGGGACACTCTGTATGTTGGTGAGAATTCCTGCAAAACACTGAAAAGATGGGCAAATGATTTTTATTACCCGCTGTAGATCGTCGGAATTGAATCGAACAATTATTTTCGCACAAAATAATTGGGCACGAGAAAATAGGAAAATTTCCAGCTCGATATGGGCTTGAATGAAAATGATTTTCTGCATTTTTTTCCCTCGCGTGCAGTTATGCTGGCTACGTTGGTCGGAACTTCGTGGAAGAATTACAAACCAAGAGTCGACAAGGAAACGATGGAACTAGCGAGGATACTTCATCGTATATTCGCACTGAGCGCCAAATTGTCACTTATTCCGGTGAAATACGCGATGAAATTTCGTCTGCCGGTGTGGCGTGAATTCTGCGAGGTCGCGGACCAAGCACTTGGCTCCGTGCGTTCCATAGTGCCGGAAATTTTACGATTCGAGGGTGACGGGCTGTTGAGTCTCATGATGCAAGAGGGCATTACGAACGAGAAGGACCTCATCAGAATTGTTACAGATCTCGTGATAGCGGCTGGTGATACGGTGAGGTCTTGCGAAAAAACTTAAAATTCTTTTTCAAGGGCTGACACCACTGTAGAATTATCAAAAAATTGATTTTTTAAATTGGCTTAAGGCCTTAGGCCATAGTAACGGGTATAAAATCATGTGCGAATCTAACAATTTTTTCCACATGAAAAAGTGATTCAATCATAAAACTAATTACGCATCTATTCAGTATGAATATCAAGCTGTTAGAATTTTTTTTTTCGATGTACAAGATGGCCGACTACTAATATTTTCTTTTGTTATCTTTTCTTAGACGCTCCGCAGCGTGAAATTTAGCATCCACAATTTTTTACCTAGAACAAAAAACAAAAATTCTCGTCAATCTACATTAGAATACCTAGAGAAGTACGTACAGAATTTAAAAAATATTGTTTTATTCAAAAGTTGTAGGTATTTGAACTTAAGAAATGAATTTTCACTGAAAAATTTCGTTATAACTGTTCATAAACTGCTCATAAAATGAAAAGTTTTCGATCAATCAGAAATTCCGTACGTACTTTTCTGCGAAATGCAATTAGGAACATAACATTTAAATTTGAAATAAATCGAGTGAAAATTGTTGATGTTATTTGTCACGCCAATTGGAAAAAGGTTGTTTCGAGAAGTTTCGAGTAGTCGGCCATGTTGTACATCGAAAAAAAAAGATATATTTTCTAACAGCTTTATATTCATACTAAATAGATGCGTAATTAATTTTATGAGAGAATTACTTTTTCATGCGAAAAAAAATTGTTAAATTCGCACATGATTTTATACCCGTTACAGTGGCCTACGGCCTTAAGCCTCCATACGTAGGCGAATGAATATTTTGACATTTCGTTCGATCAAATAAAAGTAAAATATTTATTACGATGCCTTTTAACCCGTACTGGCATAGAACTGATATTTCCTTCGTGCTTATTTTCTTTCTTCTTTTCAATTTTTTATTTTCATCTATAACGTTTTATTCATTTGCCCTGGCTTCCGTTTTTACACTTCGAATTAATATTTTCGTACAGTTTCGCCACGTGGCTTCTTTTTGGTATAACTTTTCCTGAATTATTTTTTTCCCCGCCAGTAGACGGCCTACTCGACCCAATGGGCTCTCTTCACTCTGGCGAAAAATCCCCGGGTCCAGGACAAACTTTTCGAAAGGATCGGAAACCTGGAGGAAAAGGATATAGCGGCCGATAATTACGCGAAAGCGACGATCAAGGAATCGTTGAGATTGTATCCAACGGCTCCGTTTCTCACCCGATTCTTGCCCGATGATGCGATCATCGCCGGTCATCGTGTACACAAAGGGGTACGACATGCTCAGGGAAAGAATACGATAATCCCAAATTAATCGAGTAATTCACTTTCCCACGTATTTTTCTACCAAACGTTCGACTTCCTCCTTTTATAATCTTCAATTTTTCGACGTCTACAACTTTCCAAAGCGACTCCGCGGCTTTTTATCGTGTGTTATAATGCTTTTCTGCTAACTACTCCAGCGACTGAAAAGAAATTTATCGTCCGCAGGAACTCATTATCATGTCGATCTACTCGAGCGGCAGAGACCCGAACAATTTTCCAGAACCGAATGAATTTCGTCCCGAGCGATGGCTGAGAAACGAGACTGGCAATTACGAGCAAGTTGTAAACCCGCACGGGAGTCTCCCATTCGCGCTGGGAGCACGTAGCTGCATCGGTCGAAAGTTGGCCGAAACGCAAATGACCCTCACCATTAGTCAGGTTGGTTTCTTTAAATTTGTATGTAAAAAAATATCTCAACAAACAAACTTTTATTTGATGTAATAAAAACTAGAAATTAATTTTTTCTACCAAGTCATTAAGTGATTATAAATAAAACTTTGGGGCGCTCAACGTTTTAAATGTTTGATAAATTTGATCAATGCAGTTTCATTGTACGTATTTAATTTGGCACAATAGTAATTAGAGAAATTATTATCACACGTTTATATCAAACTGGTGAGGAGTATGTAATAAGCGCCAAGCGTTGTACAAGAGGAAATGGAAATACAATACAATACAATATTATCACACGTTTATACTCAGTTTCACGATTGTTATTTAAGAGATCTAAGGTCGTTTTACAGTAAATTAAATACAGTTGATATGTTAACGGATTTATGTAAATTAAAGATTATATGTCCAAATTTTGAGTGCCCCAAGCTTTTATTTATAGTCACATATGGGTAACTTGGTAAAAGAAATTATTTTCTATTTTTCAGTACGTTAAATGATAACTTGTTTTTTTGAAACATTTTTTTACGGGTGAATTATTTTCTACTTATTAGTCGTTAATTTATTTTGCTAGTTCGTTACAAGAATGCTTGTAAACAATAACAAAGACTGTAATTGGGATTGAACTTACGGCTAATTGCTGCATATAAATTTTTCACATACGAACAGAGTCGGCTACGAATTTTTTTGGTATGTGTTAGCGAGATTTCATATGGATGATTAGATATCGCTAATTCTACATGAAAAAGAATTGCTAATTGAAAATTTTATGTATATATATTTTCTTAAGTCGAATTATGCATTGTTACCTTTTAGATGCATGTTTGCAAAATTTCGGACCTCTGAGTAGTCGGAAAGTGGGTGAAATATCGATTTTCCGTGCTGCATCTCGCATAAAGTCGTGTAAAGTAATAGCTTGTAACAACGAACGCTCTCAATCGTAAAGCCTTTTTATTCAATTTATTTACACTTGATTGCGTACTATTAATCGATTACATAATTGTTTATTTTTTTGTTGATGAACATTTTTCGATATTATTTTGCGATGCAATTAAATGCCAGCCAATTATTTCGAAGCCACAATTGATCGATATTACACGGTAAAACGGTTCCGACAGTTCGATTAACGTATCGCGGAATTGTTTTCAGATCGTGAAAAACTTCAGGATCGAGTGTTCGAACGGCGACGCGATACGGATGATTTTGCATTTGATCGCCGTTCCCTCGGAGCCAATAAAGCTCCAACTGTACAAGAGATGAACGAGTGTCGACGATAAACATTTTTATTCACAATTTTACGTCATTTTCGCTTGTAACATGACCTTGATGCCTTCTTTTTCGTTTTTAACATGCGATATTCGTAATGCGGAGAATAATTGATGACGAGCGAAGCCACGTCAGTTGACTCGATCAAAAGCGTGTTCGTTACGTTACGGAAACGGCAGTCGATAAAATTGTTCAGTTTTCCTCGGGTTTTCGGTATATACATGTAATGTTCGAGTGTCAAGGCGACTCATGCCCTACGATCGCGCAACTGAGTTTTCCAAACATTATCTCAAATTGAAAAATATAAAATATTTTAGAAATAATATTTACGAAACGATGTTAGTCTGGAAATATTTCGAAAATTTCGTCGATATTGTCTTCTTTCGGAATACGATCGTAACGTATTTATTCCTGCAGACAGAGGGCAAGGGGAGAAGAAATTGCTGACGAGCCAAGTGCTCGATTTGCCGAACAGTAACAACGCTCGTCCTCGGCATCTTGCGATACGTATAAAATTGATCCTAGATTCGTGAGAGCGCAAGCGATTGATCGATTATGTCTCTCGTGTCCTTGACGAATTCGCGAAAGCTCTGTGTCCCGTGAAAATCGCGAAAAGCTCGCAGTCTATGGGAGCGCGACATGGACGCGGTGAGAAACATTTTGACGCAACAATTGCGAAACTCGTGGCAAGAATTTGTCCTCGACCAATTCCAAGCGCGGCAGATGTTCTCGTGATCGAGGCGAGCCATGGAAATTTCGGTGAGACGCTCGGAAACGTCGGGCATGAGAAATTTGTCGGCCAAAATAACGGCGTCGAGGATCGCCTCGATCGTTTCACCGCGTAGATCGAAATTGCCGTCGGCAGCTACGAGCAACGTCGAGAGTCCGGCCTGCGAGGCTTTCCTCAGTCTAACGTGATTCTTTCCCGACTCGATGAAATTTCCCTCCAGCATAGCGGCAAAAACAGCGGATCGTTCACACACGAGGGATCTCTTCGCTCGCACGTTCGTGCCGTCGTCGAGCTCGAAAATAACCTCGTTGCTCGTAGTTTCCTCCTCGTCGATCGACGAATCTCCGTTGGTATTCGTCTCGGCGACGTTCTCGATCTCGTTGGCCCCCTCGTCGATCCCGTCCCTCGTACTCGGCGCTGAGACTTCCAGTGAATCGGCCAACTTGCAAATAGCCAATATCGCGTCTTCGTACATGGAATTCTTCGGCTGCTCGACAACGCGATATATCAATTCGAGGCCACCGTGATATTTCAGCAGTATTCTCAACTTTTCGTGACTCTTTATCACGAACGGTATCGATATTGCTACGATGACCTTTTGCGCGTCTTGACCGCGCAAGAGGAGCGTCGCCATTTCGCCGAATGCACCACCCGTCTCGGCGGTATCTCGCAACGCTCGTGTATAGTGCTCCGCACCGTAGAGAGTTTGGGCCTCGAGCACGAAACCTTGCAGCAATAGGGGCACGAAGTACGCACGATTTCTGGAACGATTCGAAACGAAAAAAGAATTCGACGATTATCGAACGATCCAAGGCAATTGAATCACCGCGTCGATTACACCTGGTTGACATTTTTGGAAATATCGATTTTTGGTTTTCGACGGATTCTCAAAATATAACGTATATCAGGGAGCTGATAAGATCGGAAGAGACAAGATGGCCAAAAAATTGCTCGTTGGAAGAATTAATGCGTATGATTTTTTAATTTCTGATGATTTGTTTTCGAGCAGCAGTGGTCATGGCGAAGGTCGTTTTATAACGAACGGACTTTCGTCCAAAGCGGGGGGGGGGGGGGTTTAAACAAAGTATTCACAGAAATGGAAATAAAAGACAATAACAATGAAAAGGGAACGGAGAGAAGTGAAAGAGATAGATGAAATGGTAAAAGAGGACCTAGAAAACCTACAAGAGGACATTTTAAGGAAGAGGAAAAATAAGAAAATCTTCGTATAATGAGAAGTACAAATATGTTATAGAGATCGATGACATATCATGGAAATACTGGTCGTAGGAGGGAGTAAAGGGAAAGGACAGGGAAATGTGGGCGAGATTAAGATGCGGCAACGTAGGAAGGGCGGGAGAGGGGAAAAGGAATGGATGTGCAGGATATGTGAAGAACAGGATGAGACGATGGAGCATCTGTTGATCTGCAAAAAAAGCAGAGAGTTAGTTACAGAGAAAGCAAGAAAGAAAGCGGAGGAGTGGATGGAAGGAATAGATGTTTTGGCAATAAAGGGGGAAATTATACATACGCTGGGCGGGAAAATACAAAAAGGCTGCAGAAAGATGAATAAGATGGAACAGGGAGGAGAAAGAAATGGAATGGAGCAATAAATGAAGAACAAGAGAGAATTTCTTAGAAATGTTAGATAGTACGAAGTGCAAGAATCTAGGGCGTAATAAATAAGTGAAGGAATATGTAAGCGGAAAGTTATTGTATTGTAAAAAACTGATCAACGTTGTGCAAATAAAACTCGATTGTTTGGTAGAGTGTTTCTTTCACTTTGGACTGCGGCCATTTCTTCTAAAATCAATGTTTCATTGTGTCCTTCATCCAAGCAGTAGATAATTTCGTGCAAAAGCTAAATTTGATTTTCTAATTTCGGATGATTTGTTTCCGAGCAGTGGTCTCTGCTACATTTATAAATATATATCAATATAAAAGATACAAAATTCTGAAAATCGTAGTCTTTGTTTTAAAAAAGAATTGAAAAACTGCACACGTTTCGCCAGAAAAAATCACGAAAATTCCTCTTTTTTTTACTATTATGGAAAGTATTCTACTATGGAAACACTACCATAGAAAAAGCGAGTTTTATATTCGTGTATTCGTTAATGTTATCTCAAAAACGGGTCTAAGCATTATATATATATATATAAATGATGATGATAATGATAATAATAAAATTGTAATGCCTGTCCGCACATTCGTTGTGTCAGGTTGAAAGTTTGCTGGTGATTTACGATGCTCATACGATATATGTCATTTTCGGAAATCGGAAACATTTACGTTAGGTATCAAAGATCAGTTAATTCGATGGTTATTTGATGCAGTGAGTAGATAATTGAAGAGTGTTAATCGTAAGAGAAATTTGTAAGGTGCAACCTTATTATTCGAGTAAGAATGACGGATGCTCGATCGTTTTTGGCTGACGCGATGTAAGCAGCGAGGGCCTGTACGGTATTCGAATCGGAAAGTCTGTCGATCGGCGCGCTCGAATGGCTCAACATACTCAGAAGACTGAGTATGCTCGATGATTCTCGTGCTTCCTCGTGATCGTCCTGATAACTATCATCGAGATTGTCGTTGTCCTCGGTCTTCATAAAATCATCCGGATCCTCCTTGTCATCGTCCCTGTTACTTCCGTTTCGGCCTCTCGTACTCAGTTCCCCGTCGTCCTGAATATCTGCAAAAGGATCGTACTCTTTGGTTTTCAAGTCGCTCTGACAGTGCAGAGCGCCGAAGCTGCACATCCGAGTGACATTGAGACATTTTTGTGCCGAGTCGCTTCGAAGAGAAACGAAGGAATTTGTACGAGGATAATCGGGCCTCTCTCCGAACAATCCTGAGCCATTTTTACAAGCTTTTATTTAACTTGACTTTCTGCGCGATGCAGAACGGAAAATCGATATTTCACCCACTTCCCGACTACTTAGAGCTCTGAAATGTTGCGTTTTTACGCATCTACCTGTCGAGTCTTCGTTCTCGAGCCACTCGTTGTCGCTACAAATTGGACTGTAATTGTCATCGGCGTTTTCGTCGATGTCAGAATTCGTCTCGTAGGGGAGCAAAGGCGGTGTGCTCGGCGGCGACGAGTACGACGTACTCGTACCACCGGGGCTCCAATCCTCCCGAGGATAATCCAGGCTGTACCTAAACCCAAACGTAAACTTTCACACTTTTCCCTCCGGATTTGAGGCCTGAGGAGCTCAAAGAGCGCTATACCGACCTCCCGTATTGATAACCAGTTCTATTGTGCTTGATGTCACTGGCCCTTCTGCAGGGCGAAGTATCCGCGGTTCTTTTCTTCCCGTATTTCCCATCGCGTTCGATCTTATTGTAATTGGCTGTTCTCTTGTCGAGGGCCATTTTCTTGAGTTTGTCAACGAGCACATCGACCAGGCCATTCTTCACCATAATTTCGATGCTAAGATCGTCGCACATGAATTGTGCGAGGGCGTGCAGTAGCATCGGATGATATCGTTCGTTGCGTACCTCGTTGAGAAGAGCTAGTATCGCCTCGAGGCCGGAGCCTCGTCGGATTTTCGCACGATTAACCGCCTCCCGGCAAAACATGCAGAGACTGACGAGGCTCTCCCAGAACGAGGTTGACGACGTAGAAACGTTGGTACTCGTCGGGCGCTCGTCGCCGCTCCAATAACGCGGCGACGACGAGCCTCGCGATCTGAGTCTCTCCACGAGACACTCGATAGCTCCGGAATTGCCAAGATCCGGTCTACGACCGGCGTACAGACACAATTTGTACAAGCATTTTATCGCTGTTCTGTTGCTCGCACGACAATAATCTACTATACAACGATAACCGTGGATTCCCTTCTCGCCGCGCATCTGCTCGCACGTACGCGGGTCCGTGCAATCGGCAAAAACGTACATCGCTTTCAAACAAGACTCCGCCAGTTCGGCGTACTTCGTGTCCGTCTCACGCTCCAACATCTTTTTACGCGATCTCACGAGCAACGCGGTTATCTCCCTTATCGTACCGGCCTCCAAAATCTCTTCTCTACCGGCCTCGTTTATCGTCCAAATGTTTCTCACCGCTCGCACCGCCATTCCCAACGTCTGCGCGTTCGATTTCGAATGCAAGATCTCCGTGAGCGCCGAAATTGCCCCCGCCTCGCACAACGCTCTCGCGTGATTGTTCGACTCCGAGAGATTGCCCATCAAACGACAAGCTCGACAATGCATCGTCTCGCCGGATTCCAAATTCTTCACTATCCACACCACGTACGACGCTATCTTCGTTCCCTCCACCTGCAAACATTATGGTACTTCGTTACTCTTCCGCTTATTTGTACGGGCACGCTGAACTTTTTTATCCGGCTACGTTCGTTGAAGGGACTGCCCTATTTTTCGAGCGGGAAAATCGATCATTCGGACTGTACGATCAAACTCGATCAAGTCTCGAAACAGCTTTTTTCCAATTGGCGTGATAAATAACTTCAACAGTTTTCACTCGATTTACTTCAAATTTAATAGTTATGTTCCTAATTGCATTTCGCAGGGAAGTACGTACGGAATTTCCGATTAATCGAAAACTTTTCATTTTATGAGCAGTTATAACGAAATTTTTCAATAAAAATTCATTCCTTAAGTTCAAAGACCTACAACTTCTGAATAAAACAATATTTTTTAAATTGCGTATGTACTTCTCTAGGTTTTCTAATGTAGATTGACGAGAATTTTTGTTTTTTGTTCTAGGTAAAAAATTGTGGATGATAAATGTCACGTCGCGGAAGGCCTAAAAAAAAGATAAAAGCAAAAATTAGAACTCGGCCATTATGTAGATCGAAAAGGAAATATATATTTTCTAACAGCTTGATATTCATACTAAATAGATGTGTGATTAATTTTATGAGTGAATCACTTTTTCATGCGAAAACAATTTGTTTAATTCGCACTTGATTTTACACCTGTTACTGTGGCTTAAGGCCTTAAGCAGGAGTTTGAGAAAATTCATATTCTTTTGCTGTCCACACAATTGTTGGCGTGAAGTGCTGGATCTTTCATTTTTCTGATCAGACGGAAACTGATCGTTTGGGATATATTCGTGACAACTTGAGCAATCCGGAAGTAAATATAACTCTCCTGATTGAATTTGAGCCTTAATTTGCATTGTCTGACTCAAGTCTCAGTGGTAGAGCTCGATCATTTTCTTCTCCAATTGATTCACACGAAAAACTTGCTTTTTACACCTTCAAACTTTAAAAACTCAACGACTAATTAGAGTCGGTCAAATCCTGACGAAGTCGCAGGCTTCATCTCTATAGCTTTATAAAGCCTTTTCAAAATTCCCATCACCATTATTTCTACAAAGACTACAGATACTGAAAAACGGATGTTACCTAACCGTAAACAAAGACCGGAGTTTCTTAAACAGTTGTTATTTACGTAAACATAATAATATAGAGATTTTGAAAAAAGTTTCTCATAGCTGGAATGATCAGTTTTACAAATCCTCAATAGAGTTCGACAAGTATTAATTACATGCTAAGTTATTTAAGGGGTTAGGCTACTGTGAGACCAATGAATACTCGTTCATCGCTTGAAGTAACTCGAACTGAAGAGAACGGTCCAACATAGAATGCAGAAATAGCAGATTAATGGTAAACTTAGGATTACAATGATAGAACTGTTAATAAAAGTTGAAACGAGTTTTTCTCGAAACTACGTTCTCTCTTATTCAGTATATTAGAAGTTTAATCTTGATCGAAGTTTTTTTTCTTTCTTTTTCCATCATTAGTTATCAACAATGTGATTTTTCTTTGAAAAATAAAAAAAAGATTCACCTTTTTTTTTGGTGATCAAGTTTCAGCCTATATTATCTACTTTAAGAAAAACACTAGTTTTCTTTTTTTCAGATCAACCAAGTCAAAGGTCCCTCACGAGATTGTTTACAACTGCTTTAACTATTTGTTCCTTAAATTTGGTATACAACTTTGTTGATGTACCTACAAACAAATATCCAAGCGATTTTTCAATAATCATACTTATACCTTCAAAATAATTTTTGTAAATAACCCTGGCTTCTGGGGCGTCAAAGTAGCCTAACCCCTTAAGTTTCAGCACAAAGAGCAAATTTTTCATCGAAATGGAATAGGGGGGATCGTGCGCTACCACTGAGCCAATTGGGGGGCTCAAATTGAGTGTTCGTTTTTTTTATACCTCGTCATACCGTTCAAAGGGGTCAGAGTTGAATATTTTCCACACCTGCCCTAGTCAATGCTAAAAAACGTTGCCCGATGGAAAAAAGAAGGGGGACAAGTGGCAAGACATAGCTGAACCTTTTCCCTGATGTGGGCAAGCAAACAGGCGTTGGCGAGAATGCTGAGAGTGGTGTCCATGACTTTGGTATTCCGATATCTCAAGAGCTCCACCAGGAGGCAGACACCTCCGTTGTCCAAGACCTTTCGCGAGCATTTTTCGTCCGTTTTCATACGAGTGAGGCAGGAAACTATGCCACTGCGGGAATTCTCCCGCAGACAGTTTGACAATTCCTTGACGAGCGGACATTCCGTTTTCGAACAGGAGACTGACATCTTACAATCCGACACATCGGATTGACTTCTATTTACGATTGACGTGTCGAAGCCGCAAAATTAGTTTGGAAAAACGATGTCTTCCGAAGTTCTCCGTGAAGAAACTCCAGCTCACGTATATATATATATGTATATATATATATATATTCTTTGTGAGTGAAGCACAAGTTCCGTCAGCCTCGTATTCGCGCTGCATAGCTGGACAAACGTGAGAACTTTCCGGGATAAATCATCCTGAAGCTTTGCGTAGTCGCTGAACAAAAGAGACATGTCAAAATTGTCTAGTATTTTCTTTCCCGAACAAAATCTGTACACACAAATACGTGTACGCACATATGCGTGTATACGTTACGCATGTACGCGCATTAAAATGTGAGTAAAAAATACCTACGGGGCGTTGACGACGTTCGGATACTTTATTGCCACATTTTATCGAGGATTCGGTCAATTTTTTTTTCTACACTTAACATTAGCTATTTGTGTACTTTTATTTTTCTATGTACTATCATAGTATATACGGTCCAGACGATATATATGTACATGCCTTTGTGAGATGTATATCACGCAGATCCCATATGTGCTATCGACCGAGTTGCTCAACGGATAAAAAATGCTCCGTCGGTAAATTACCTCTGGCGAGAAAAAACTGCACCGTGGGACCATTTTTCGAATCGTTCGCATTTAGATTATTCGGATGGAAGATTTTCAAATTCTATATTTTATGTAAATAAAATGAGCCTGCGTTGTACCCTTTTGTTGAATTGTCTTTCTTTTATGGTCCAGCATGCACGTGGGGCTTTAACGACAGCATTTGTCATCCCACTGTAGTTCGCGAACGTTGCGTCAGGTGGCTCGTGTCCCTCAGGTTTCGCCGACGCATGTGCGTCAGCTGGACACTTCCACGTTCCCTTCGTGTTTATTTGCTCCAAGTATTCGGCTTCGTCCACTTTGCGGCCAATCTGACGTTTATTCGGGATTACGCATGTTTCTTGAAACAAATCGTACGTGTTGTTTGTGAATGGATAAAGCGTGAAAGTTTTGAAAAGATAAAAAAACGAAATAACGAAGCGTAACATTTGTGCTGTTTATAATGACGGTTCGGGAAATACTCTGGAAAATGAGCATTAAGGGCCGCTCGTGATTCTCGTGTCGTGTAAGATCGAGGGATTCTCAAATTTGTCCACTCTCTGTCTCCTCCCATCTCCCTCTTTTCCCCTAAATCTGAATTGACGATTCTTCTCCAACGAGAGGAAATTAGAGGTTTTGTTGCTCATTTTTGTCACGTTTTTCACAGCTCTCGTGCGATATGATGCGAATAAACTTCAAAACTTTGCTGCTCGTACTCGTCGTTGCTCTGGTGAGCTGTATCCTCACGTCTTGGAACAACTGCGGCAATGGAATTTTTCTCAGAGACACCGATTGGAAAACTTACCAGCATAGGGTAGGTCGGGAACCGTATTTTACTGTTTGTTCGGGAACATTTGTTTAATTACATTTTTCTTGGCACTCTTGGCATTCGGCCAGGAATGTACGTCCTTTAGGGCAGAAATTAAAAAAGTTATTCTCTGTGCTTTGCTACGGGTCGTTCAATACTCAATGGGTCTGCATAAGCTTCAGGACCAAAAAACAGGCCGATTTTCAAAGTTTTTCTTACGAGAGTACTGTGATGACCAAGTCGGGATTTTGCCTACAGTTAGTACATGGTTTTGCCAAGTATAGGTTTTTTTTTGTGAGAAATATCCATGAACAATAAAGTTATTGCAATGTGAACAATGTGCCACCATTGCTGCATGACCAATCGTTACTGAAGGTCCAAACCGAATTTGAAATCAATAGGTAGAATAAACCTCAAGAATTTTTGTCAACCAGGTTGAAAAAAAGTCGTTTCGAGAAAAACGCGTTTAAAGTTTTGAGTACAATTTGAGACAACGGCCACTTTCTAAGTGGGATAATGGCCCGTTATACTTACGTTATTTTGATCCGCCGTTCCTGCCTTGTAAAGTCTGCCTTCCGTGACTGTGAAAGATGATTTTCTGAAGCTTGTTCTTCCCTGCGAGCAGTTCTAGCTTCCTTAGAAGCTTCTGAAGCTTATAACTCTGACCAGTCAACCTTATTCTGGCACTGTTTGTTAGCATAAGTATTGGAAATTTCGTAATTTCCTTCTGACGACGTTCTTAAGAGTCTATGCTTCAAGAAAATGCCAAAAAACATCGATTTTTTCAACTTTGTAGACCACAATACTTCTTTCATCCGTGTTGCTAGTTTACGCATAGTTTGAAATGGATCCTCTTCCACTGCAGCTTTCAGCTCATCATTATCCACCTTGCTCCCAGGTTAATTAACCGAGTGGGTGACTTGAGATTTCAACAATGTGGATAATGATGAGCTGAAAGCTACAATTTTGCCAGAACGGAACTTCTCGAACTATCGACGTACCGTGCGTTCATTAGCCGCATCCTTGCCAAACACTTCATTGACACTTTGGGTCATCTGCGCTGCATTAGTTCCACGACAGAACTCATATTAGAAAATAACTAGACTCGCGTCAAATGAGTTGACGTAACAGGACATTTCACACTTACCGACCTAGTATCAAAAAAGTAAAAAGGAAAATAAACATTCCAACGTCATCAAACATCAGCCGGCGAATGACTAACCTCTGAAATCGTCCTCTCCCAATCCCGAAGACCAAACGATGATGTTCGCGCGTATCATCTTCGCCCTCTAATCAGTCATTATATGTGCACTGTAGGATCGCGTGGTGAACATCGAGCCGGGCTACCAGGAGATCGACTGTTTCATAAACGGCGAGAATTCCGTAGGATGTCGAAAGGAAGGGGAGGAGGTCTACATTCCATTTTCCTTCATAACGAAATATTTCGAGGTACGCGCGAGCCCACTCCTCTCATTTTCCATCCGCCGAACAAACGCGCTTCAATTAACACGAATATTTCTTCCGCGCGTGAAGGTGTACGGGAAGTTCGTCACGAACGACGGGCTCGAGCGTTTCGAGTGGTCGCACAGTTATTCAAAGTCGGTACGGCCCAAGGGAAAGTACGACGTGCGCGGTGTTTTCATGACGTTCGAGAACTACAACGTCGAAATGCGAGAGAGAGTGAAATGCGTGAGCGGTAGCGACGGCGTGCCGATATCGACGCAATGGGAGAGCGAGGGATATTATTATCCGACGCAGATAGCGCAATTCGGTTTGTCGCATTACAGCAAAAATCTGACGGAACCGGAGCCCCACAAGAAAGTGGTCGAGGATTCGGACAAAGCTAAGCAGGCGTGGACGGTGCCGCAGGGCTCGGTAATATCGAGACCGTACGACAAGCGCGCCGGTAGTTACGTACTGAAGTACGCGACACCGGAAACCAGCACTTCCGGCATATCCTTGAGCATGGATCACGTGTTGGATTTTGTACTCAAGCTCGACTTGTCCATCAAGGACAACGCCACGATAACTGTAGTAATGCAAAATCGCGAGAAAAAGGACAATTTCTTTTTGCACTACACGACGAGCAACGTTGTGCTGCATTCCTACAACAATCACATATACTACGGCATCGGACAGAACAACAATAAATGGCGACGTCTCACTCGAGATCTCGTCGTCGATCTTCAGAAGGGCCTCAATCTCGTCGACAAAACGAAGAAGAAACTCAGCCGATCGAAGTTCAAACTCGTCAAGATAATACTCTACGGCAGCGGAAGAATCGACAATCTCACGCTCTCGACGAGCGAACACATGGAGCAGTTTTATGACGCGGCGAGATGGTTCGTGGCCAATCAAAATGTCACCTCGGGCGGCTGGCCGAATCCCGTTAGAAGAAAAGTCGCCAATGGAATGGCTATCCTTGAGCCCGGATGGTAAACTCATTATTTTTTACGTTATACTCTTAATCTTAACTATGTCATTCCCGTTCGTGAGCATATAGGGTATCTCTCTTCCAGCAAAACGTATTTTTTTAAATATGCGTCGAAAATTGGAAAATTCACGAGTAAAGTTTTCGTAACCGCGACTTTTCAGAGCAAACGTAAAGATGCCTAAGTCTACTAAATTTGCGCGAACCGTTTTATTCCGGTTTATCGATCGGTATAACAATTCATTGTGACTTATTTTTATTAAGCGCCACCGTCATTTACTAATTATTCAAACGAGCCCTGCTTATACCCCCACAAAATACGGCCCTCCGCGAAAGGAATATCTTAAGAACTTTTTTGTGCAAATGATCCGAAAATTAAAAAATGGCTTTGCTAATGCTTAGATATGGAATTGAAATTATCCTTATTAAAAAAATTACATTTAATTTAAAAATTCTGTCCTTGATGTTTAGAAAATGCGATGCTTTGCGGATTTTCCGTACCAAAACAAAACTGAATTTTCAAATTAAGTGTAATTTTTCAGAATAAATAATAATTTAAGCACGATTTTTTAATCGTTAATAATTTAATAATAATTTTTCAATGAAATAGAAGAACTCTGTAATTGTGAGCTCCGTCAAACGGATTCTAAGAAAGTTTTCCGTTTATGGCGATATTTACGCTGGTTTTTAATTTATAATAAGCCTTTTTTACTTCTTAGTATGCAAATTCCTTAAGGGATCATCACAGTGCGACGGGTCGAAAAAAGCTGATCTTCGCGATTTTTTTTCGATGGTTAAAATACGCTAATCAGTCTGATTATTTAAATGTTGAATCAAAGCACTCGTGAATAACAGAAAATAAATTTACAAACGTTTATTTGCATTTCTTTACATTTTTTTAACGTCGGAAAATTTCTCCGAACAAAAGGAGGAGAAAAGATTATTAATCAGTACGAAAGCCGCTATCTTGCTATGAAGGTTTTTATAAAAATCAACATTGACAAAATGGCGGCGGTTCAAGAAAAAGTAACGAATTCAGCCATTTTTTTCGACAGTTTTTCGTTAAAAAAAATATGAAGATTAAAAAAAGCTTCCATAGCAAGATGAAGAATGGCGTGAAGAATGCTGTATCAAAATTTCAGACGGATAGCTTGAAAACTCTTCCTTTGAGAGTGTACACCGTTTTGAAAAACGCCATTTCGAGAGAGAAACGCGTCCGCGCCAGGTCTCACGCAGCTGGTCGAATCCCTTTTTCTGAGAGAGGCTGTAGCAACTGGAATAATTCGAATTTCGCCCCAAAAATAGAACAGCATGTAAATAACCGTCTATGCTATCGGATAATGCTCAAAAGAAGGATTTTTTGAAAATTTCACACTGTAATGATCGCTTAACCCAGGCGAACGCTGCTCAGCATGCGGTTACCTATATATATTATTTTCAGGTACTCCGCGATGGGCCAAGGTCACGGGATATCGGTACTGGCGCGAGCTTACTATCACTCCGGTGACGAGAGGTATCAGCAGGCGGCGGTGCGGGCGCTTCGACCCTTCAGAGTCTCGTCGAGCAAGGGTGGCGTTGCCGCGAGCTTCCTCGACAAATACATCTGGTACGAGGAGTATCCAACGACGCCCTCGTCCTTCATACTGAACGGATTCATTTACGCTCTGATCGGTTTGTACGATCTGAAGAGCGTCGCGGTCGGTCGCGACGCGGACGAGGCGTCCGAACTCTTCGAGCGCGGTATGGTATCCCTTAAAAACATGCTGACACTCTACGACACGGGCTCCGGCACGACTTACGATCTTCGTCACTTTAGCCTCAAAACGGCACCGAATATCGCGCGATGGGACTACCACTCGACCCACATCAATCAATTGTTGCTCCTGAATACGATTGACAACGATGACATTTTTATAACAACCGCCGATCGTTGGATAGGCTACATGAACGGCAAACGTGCTCCGCACAATTGAATCTACTCATCAACCCCCCCCTCCCCTACTTTCTCGCGTATCCCTCCAACAGCCTTCGATTTTTTCCCTTCAATTCGCCCAATTATCACCGATCATAGAATTTGCCAGTCTTCTCGCATCTTTGGTCCACACACCATATCGCAATCCGAGACTTTCCTCGCTAAACATTTTACAAAGCGACCTCAAAGTGCCCGTCACGTATCTCCTAAGGATCGGCCATTTTGTCTCCACACTTCGCCATTTTCGGACCCAAACTATTTTCGCCCCTCAACGGCCCGTAGGATGCGTTCGATTGTGAAATTTCGGCAATCTGACACACGGGGTCCTCGTTAAAGGAAATGCAAAAGAAGAATCGCTCAAAATCGCACAAACGAACTTTATCATACTCGGGACGAGTGTTCGATTCGTGGAACACTGCTTCAGAGGGGTACCAAAAACAAAACCAAAAAAGAACTTACTTTCGTATACAATTGTGTCTCACGCAATTGCGAGCCAACTGTCACTCTTAGGACCTTTATACATTTTCTACTTTTCCAAACTATATCTCGTACTATTCTCCTCCGTTCACATGAGGTATATGATCGAAAATAATCTCGCGGACATTCGATTACGATATGTAGATTGCTCGTAAAGGGTATCCCATTCAAAGTGTCTGGAGTCGCTGCCTCGAAGTACGCATAGTGATGAGAAATGTTTCTCGCCGAAAAGTCGTTTGAATCCATCAGTTTGACCCTGGGAATAACTGTCAAGTTTGTGTAAAGGTCAACCTCATATCTTTGAATAAGAACCTTCATGTTTTATTGCATATTTTCATAGCTTGCCTCGAAAACTTTTAAAAGCTCTACGAATAAGTACTTTTGAGCTACGTGTCTCGAAACATGGAGCTTTCCTTTTCGCAGAACCAAACTATTTTAATTTGAAAAACTGTTTTTTATTACAACGCCTACTTTTTGAGTCGGCAGCTGATGACGCTTCAAATGGTTCACCCAGCGCAGGCAGCGCTGACGCAGATTCAATTCGCTTGCCGTAACCAACAACTCTTCGAAGGTATATCAAGTGAGCGCGAACAGAAACTATTGTAAATATAATATAGCCTCGTGGAATCATCTCTACGATTTTTGTCGAATCGCCGTTCGCAACACAGGGTAGAGGAAAAATTCGTAACAGTGATACTTGGGAAGATTCGCGTGTACAGTTGCGCGGGAGATCGCGCGCACCGAAGTGACGACACGAGACAAAACAACCACGTTTGCACATGCGTAAACGTAACGACGGGTCTATTCGTTTTAACTACACTTTTCTACATTCTTTACACCTTCTGCGGACTTTCTATGACTGCGTCTGGTAAAAGTATCGAAAGTGTAGCTAAAACAGACCCGATATGTCCATTCAAACTTTTCATCACTGTGCTATCTTCGTTTGCCGCGCGTAATACTCGAGCGTCTGTATCGTTTAGTTCAAAGTCTCGCCACCAGGTCCGCGCACTAAACGAAATCTTCCCAATAGTGATTGTAACTTTGTTATACTTTGAAACCCCCTCAACTCTAGGTGAGCATCGAAATCGTTATTTTCTAGGCTAGGTTTTCGTTCCCTCGAGGGTACTATTTTATTCGCGGCATGCTGAAGGGGGTTCCTGATCGGTTAAAATCGAATACCGAGGAAACATTTGCTGAGGCTTCCTCTGCTGACCTTGACCTCAAGAGCTAATAGAACAGCAGGAAACGTATGGGCATTGGAGCATAGGCGAAGACGCGATTGCGCCGTGTCAGCCATTTTGAGACAACAATGTTGACGTTTATCAGCATGGAGCCTAGATCTACGCTCCATGTTTATCAGCGTCAGCTATAGCCGTTTGCCGCAGTCTCCAGATACGTTGACATGAAACGCCTCCCATAACCTAACTAAACTCACGGTAAAATAATTGCAGAAAAGGCTTTCAAAAATGTGCATTTCCAATCTCGTGGTATAACAAAGACAGCTGAGAATTGAAATGTACTTCCGGTATCTCCGCATACTGCAATACCCAGAAGTGATTCACATTGGACATCATTGAGTGACAATCTCGAGGCGGTACTTTTTTAATGACTGACCTTCCCTCTGGATCAGCGTTATACGCTCCCTCCTGTGTCCGTTAGCTCTTTTCCATCACGATTATAATGATATATACATACTTTGGGATTGGCCGCTCATGATCACAAAGAAGGCAAGACCCAAACTCCAAGCACGGAATGCCAGTACAGTTGAATGGAATAGTAATGTATTTGGGTTCGTTCAAATGGATCTATCTTCCTACTGTATGCAATGTCTCTTGTGATTATAGTATTTTCTTACACATATCTCCATAACTATGACAAACGGTCGACCAATGGGTGTATATAAAAATATCGTGTCTACAACATATTTCAAGGTCATTGCAATCAGGAGTCGTCTCATGTGCTGCTGCATATACGAAATGGCACCCTCAGCGAGTGTATTCCGCATACCTAGGTAGACCCTGTAGATCCCGTTATTTATTAGCCATATCTTCGCGGTCTTTAAACCGTATTCGACTGAAACCTTGAACATTTCCAATTGATATTTCTTCTTTTCTACACCCACGACATATCAAGCGAGTCGACCAAACTTTCCTTTTCTATCCAGTCTTTTGTACGAACTTTGTATAGAGGATAGACACGACGGCGCGTTTGTTGTTCCCGAATAACGTTGATACTCGGGGGAAAAAAGGAATGGCGCCCATCCTCTGCCGCACACTGACCTTCGAGTCCTCTCTGCATGGGGTACTCGTAAGTCCCGCCACTGAATTTGTATGTAAGGAAAAAAAAGTAAACAATGACAATATAATAACACTCATATCGTGCCGACTTGCACAGGGCCCTTTGCCGGATTGACGTCGAGGGTACCTAAAATTCGTTCTAGTTCAATCCTCTGAGTGCGTGTGTATATATACATATTTATACATTAAGGGTGGCAGTTATAAAAATATGATTTTTAATGGCTTTTCAAGTCCACTCTCAAAAAAAATAAGCTTTTTTTTATTAGTATTCGCCAGACAAAATTGAGCATTCTGAAAAGAATCAAAATTCTATTTTGCGTACAGCGATATGAGGATAATTAAAGTCCGAATACGAAACACTCCTGAAAAACCTTTTTTGGGCATGGCGTTACCGCGAAAACAACTATCAAAGATGCATTTTAAAGTATATAGATGGAATTTAATTCCAATGAAAAAAAGGTTTTTTTAGCAGCGTTTTGTATTTGGGATTTAATCATCTTCATCCTGCTGTACTCAAAATGGAATTTTGATTTTTTTCCAGCGAGCACTACTCGTTACAAAAGTACGCTACATATTTTTGTTTGAAAAAGACTTGCGAAACCATCGAATATCATATTTTTCTGGGTCGCAAAATCTCAGCGCCAATTGAAAAACACGTAGCCACCTCATAATTGTCACCCCGTATATATACACTAGTCGAATTAAATCTGGATGCACCTTAAACTTCTTTAAATTTTGCATTTATTGACCATTTTTACGCTACAATAACTCATATTTGATATTCTTATCGAAGTAGCCTTGTTAAGGCACATATTAAGTTGAAACATTATAGATTCAAATAAAAAAATACAGTATCATTGCAGCATAGCAGAATATACACTTTCTGCGTAAATATTTGAAAACGTAAATTTCTATTAAAATGCCCAGAATTAATTTCTCTAGTGTATATGTATATATATATATATATATATTTAAGCGAGAATTCCTAAATGCAGTTTCCGATGAAAAACAAAGTCCTGTAGTAAGACGAGCTATTGTAAACGATCGTATAGACGATTCGTAACGCTCGCGAGCTTAACGCCTTTGTAGTTTAGACGAAAGAAAAGAAATACCTGACCGACACGTATTTACGAAGAAAAAAATGACATTTTTTTGTACATCGCAAACGATGTATATACTCTAATAATTAGGCAATTATAGACGAGCAAAAGATGCGTAAACGCACATAGAATTCGTGTTTATCGGTTAAACGCAGTTTGCCATTGTATATTATACAGAAGAGAATATGGGTTCGATTACACTAAACGTCTGAGTATATATTGCCACAACGTTATTAAAAATATATATATATGTATATAATTTATATATGTGCAATTTTACAAGATCGGTTGTTCAAGTAATTCTTTTGTCTATCTCAACTTTTGCCTTTTTTACCATTTTTCTATTTTATTTATCTTGTTTCCCGAATTACTCGACACTGATAACTCTAGTAAAGTCCCACGTTTGGCAATTTCAAGCGGCCATTTTCTTCTTTTCCCGATGCGACCGCCAGACGTCGTCGGAGCTCGTAAAACTCCAAGTTTATCAACGCCATCTTCCTGGCTGTTAGGAACTTATTATACACGGAAGAAAAAGAATCACGCGACAGCAATGAAATTGTAGACTAGATGGTGTTAATTTATTGCAAAGAAAACAAGTGTGGGGAACAATATTTTTTGCTACGAAGGATCTGATCGTTACGCGGAGATCAAGATTTGGTGTACGAACGGAAAGCAGCGAGCGAATTGCGAGTAGTCTCAAAGATCGGAGAGACGCCAACTCCGTCCATCTCACAGGTCTCACAATATGGCCGCTGTTCTAGCAACGCAGCTCTAGAGATACTAAGATGGCGGCGGTTAAATGGTGGATTCGCGTGTATCCGATTTTTAGGAGTCTGTTCGCCAGCAATCAACCTTGAATGTACATTTGTGTGCCAATGCACGATGTGTGTATGCACGGTATATTGAATTTGGAAGAACCGACTATTCATAACATTCACATGCACACAAGACAATTGTTTCACTCGAATATTATTAGTTTTTCAAAAATACACAACGATAAACCAGAGAAAAACAGGTTCTGTTTATTTCTAAATATATATATATATATACAGGTTTAAGATCCCAACCTTAGCCACAATTCCCGAAAGATTTTCTTTGGCAAGACAATTTGTTTCTCGGCTTCGATCGTCGAAAATGTTTAAACTATATATTGCCGTCCGCCATCTTGGATCAATTTAAATAAGCTCGTCGGTCGCCTGCGACAAACTCGAGTCACCAACAGTTCGTAACAACGTCAATAACGAGTAACATGCATTAGATATAGTTCAAATATTAGCCGCCAGGATCGCGCTTTGTGGCTGATTTTTAAAATCATCGCTCCAACCTGACCGTTTTGATGCAAGGCCTTCCGTACCGTTTCCACGCTTCTTGTATGAACGCATTCTCCATTTGTCGTACGATCTCGTTGAAAAACAAATTCGACAAGTGGGAGTGAAGTATCGATTTGAATTCGAACGAGAGGGAAAAATCGATAACCGACGTGTCCGGATTGTTCTTCAATCCGGGACTGAAGATCCAGAGGGTATTCAAGTGATTGAACAGCTTTCCATCGGTGCACTCGGCCTTCACGTAGTGAGGGCGGTTCATAGTCACTCTGGACGTGTAACTCTCGTTTAAGGGAGGAAAACCGATGACCAAACTTGCTTTCAGCGATTTTTCGTTTCGCGACAAAATTTCGGATTTTTTGCAGAACGGCACGAACTTCCGGTAACTCTCCACATCCGATACTACGCTGTACATCTGCTCGACGGAAAATCTGTTGGAAGCAATATTTTGAAAAGCGAAGATACTTTTTTGGTATTTCCTTGCAGTTCTACGGTATCTCCATGCGACGTACTTACCCGACGAGCTTTCTACCCTCGTACTCTTTCGTCCGTTCCTTGTCCGCGGTGAACGAACGCGAATTTTTCATCCCCAATCGCTTTTCAGAGTCAACGAGCACTCGCCTCACGATATTCTTCTCCATGAGCGTCGTTAATCTGCGGAAAGTTACAGACTCTTGCATAAAAAAGGCACACAAAGACGTTTGAAATAGTATTTTTTTGTTCCTGAGTTCCACTTGCGGGTTTTTATGTATTACCCTTTCCTAATTGAAGCCCACCCTATCGCTTCCTACCCACACTTCACTAATCTGACCTAACTTCCGTTACGTGCATAGCTGTCTTGAACTACACTGTACGGCATTTGCCGAGGGTACGAAAGCTGGAAAACCTGTAGCAGCATAGACGGCCCCACATTCTTCTGATCTTTTGATGCACAGACGTTTTACTCAAGTATCTACAGCAAGGTTTCAGAAGTATTAGCCTTCCGCTCAACTATTATCACGTAGGTTTACTTAAATAGTATATTAAAGTGTTCAAAACAATTTTTTTTTAATTCATTTACTATCAAAATCTCAGAGCCGTGGTCTAACTTCCTATGGACTTTGATTCGCAAAAAATTCAAAATGTTTTTTCCGTTAGTACATGTATAGTTTCTACTTGACAGTAATTCAAATGAAGAAAAGCCAAATTCAAGGCATGCAAAATTTCTGTAAAATTTGGATGAAAAAGTCGGTTGTTTTTTAATTTTCAAAAACCATTCTCGTCGAGTAGAAGGTAGCAATATTATCAATATTTCCACCAAGTTTCAAATCAATCGACTCAATAGTTTTTGGGAAAAACTCGCTTGAAGTTTACGCCCGCTCTGAAACCGAGAGGTGAGGCACCGTGTCGAGGGCTATGACGTTTGAAGCTTTTCGAATTTCACTTTGAAACTTTGGAAAAAATACTCTACGTATATAGTTCTATCGTTTACAGAAGAAAAAAATCGGTTTTTTGATAGTCGTAAATGTATGTAGGTCATTAAAAATAGTATTTGAAAGATGAAGAAACGAGTTTTCTTCTGCCGTTTTTCTTATTCTCTACTTTTTCACTCTCTAGATGACCTTCCGGCAAAGCAGAAGGTGTTGCGACATATGAGTGCGACGGATAGCTGAAATTTTCGAACAAGTATCTCTCAGAGATAAATTAGATTTAGGGCAAAACAAAATCGTTAAATATTCCGTCGATAAATTCTCCAGAGCCGCGTGATTTGTATTTTCTGAAAAACTAAATCATTTATGAGAAAACTTTGTTCGACAATTTGTGAGGTTATGTTGATCGTGCTCTAATTCACGTCTCTTTTTCTGGGAAATTCTAATAGAAATTCCTTCTAGACCGGACTCGACAAAGTTGACATTTGCCTCTAATTTTTCTCTATAAATTGTTTCCCTATCTTGTTCGCAAGATTATTTAGCTTTTCGTGAAATAGTGCAGTTTCAAAATAAAATATCTCAAAATAAAGTACCTAAAGTAAATACGCTCCAATAAACATAACAGATTAAAGTTTGCAAACTTCGGTTTCGGAAATTGAGCTTTTGCGTCAATTCCAGTGTACTTTTAAAAGCTTTCGAATTTGCACGGGATTTAAAAACATTCATTTTAGAATTGAAGCACAATGGCGCGCAATTCTCACACACGTGTACCAATGCCCGAAAAAAAAAAGAAAACGTCAAAAACATAACTACTATTGATTTAGCGCATTTGAATTCCAACTAAGATTTAATTTTTCATCGACGGTTTTTGTAAGTCGCGTGTGTCGAAGGATATATCTACCTGTACATTTTCCCCGCGAATTGTAACGATATTTACACTTGTTGCGTAACAAAAGTGGAATCATCCCACAGACAACGTGACTCGTCCAGTGAACGAGGGGAAAACGTCACAGGACAAATTTTATAAAATTATTTTAGCGGATTGATGCGGAGATTTGAATTTTATCGTAGGCCCGATCGATTCGGCTATTCTCGTGAACGCGTATCTTGCACAGAGTAACATTACGAAACACTTGATTTGGAGGGTTATGTTCGTTGCGATCGTTCGAGACGCAATGGGTCAATTGGCAATCGTGACAAGTTTGCCCGTCGAGTTGACGCAACAGCCGCTATCGGCGCCCCCGTCGACACCACGTGATCAACGTCGCCTCCGATTTTTCCAACGGTTTCAACGGCTACGAAATTACATAACCCGCTTTAGACGTAGTGTCGATGATTTTATTTGCAACATAAATTGCGATAAAAGCACAGAACAATGGCGAACATCGTTCCTCAGACTTGCAGGAATGTCTTGAAACAGGTGAGTCCTTTAGGAACGTCGGATAGTATATTTTATATCGATCGAATATAATGACAGATTCCTTAACCTCACAACAATACGAAACACGGAGGAAAAAACGTCAGCGGCGTTTTCCGAGCCTCTTTCGTATTGTTGAGTGTACTGGCACGTTCATTTTGCCAGAATTTCAACAATATGGCACTTCTTTCAGAGGTTTTCGAAAGGACATTTTTTGTCACTCGGGTGTTTACATAACCAATTTAAAAAAAGTCACGAAACATTCTCGTGTATACAGTGCTCAGGGATTGTATCTTATTGTTACGACTAACGCAGGTTCGAGGACTTCATGTGTCAGCCGGTCAAAATGCGGAAGCCAGATTGAAAACTTTCTCCATCTATCGATGGAATCCTGATAAACCAGAGGACAAACCTTACACTCAGGATTACAAGGTTGACTTGAACTCGTGAGTTCCGGAAAAAAACGGTTCTTTATTTACTAAACGGGTTACACCTAGCTTGTGCCTGTAAAAAAGAGGAAATTTTGTTTAAATTTTTTTTTTTTTTAATGTGCAGGCTTTGAATTTTTTAAAATGTTAGTGTATGATGTTGAGTATCTTTTAACATTTTTGCATTGCAAAATATTTATACATGTGCTAGATACAATAGTTCGTGCTCTGCTGCTTGCGAACAAATGATCCGAAATAAAAAAAAACAAACACATTTCGTTTTTGCATGAAATTTCCTAGTGTTTGGCCAGAGTATTCAATGTTATATTGATTTTTGAAAAAAATGTTTGCCAACCAAAGTGAAAGTATCAGCTTTCGGAGAAAAAACGCTATTTTTTAAGTCAGTTGATAAAAAAAAACTATCAACGGAAACGAAATTCTTTCGAAACGAAACTCCTTTTTGGAATGTAGGAGAAGCTTACAAAATTTAAAGTCGATCGGTGCAGTGATATTTTGAGATATCATTGATCTTGAAACTGCGATTTTGAGAAAAACGCGTTTAAAGACTGCCGGTTCGTGGAATCTACCTATAAACGCCCAAAACTCCCTTAATTCTATAACGGATCGAGATGAAAGTTTACCCTTCAGAGAATTCGAAGAATATTTTCGAAACGTTTTCTAAATCATTAATTTTAAATATTAAATGTTTTCTAAATCATTGATTAACTAAAAGAATATCTTCTCAATCCGTCAGAAACCAAAAGTCAATATTTTTCCACGTGGTGTGAGCAGCTGAACTTGAGAATAAACAGAAGTTATTGGTAACCACGATCATATCAGATTAAAAGTAAAAAATACCCCACTCGCATGATTTCTATGAATAAAACACAGTCGAGTGTGTGTAGCCTTAGGGGGGAAATACTTTTAGGTAGCCGAAAATAATTCAATTTCTATGATTTAAAAAGAAAGAAAGATTTGTTACACTATTTTGAAACTTGGGGTATTATTTATCATTACACTTGCCCATAACTTTTTTTTTACAAAATTAAAAACAGTTTCGGCACTATTTTTCGATATAGCTATGAAGTGAGTTTTCAAACGGCATACCGTAGCTTCCTTTGGATCAATCTGAAATGAAACAGTGACACTTTTTGTCTGCATAAACATTTATGTGGGTTGCGTAGACCAAAAAAAGTAAAGAAATAGTAAGAAAATGATGAAATGACACGCTTGGAAAAAATTGTTAGAATATTACATCATTTTTTTTAGTTATTCAGCAATAAACATAATACTTCTCTAAAATGACTTTCATTTAAAAATGAGTGTCGTTTAAACTATCATTAAACTTTACTATCACTAAAACGACTTTCCTTGAAGATCGCTTACATACATTTAGAAAATACAATTTTGCGAAAAACGCTTTTGAAGTTTAGATAAATGAAAATTCAATGATTTTAGTAAAGTGCCGACTAGTCGCGATATTCTTCGGTATTCTGTTCATTTTTTCCAGGATGTGCATTGTTGACATTAACTATTTTCAATTACTCAATCAATAATGTTTTTAGAATATTTGGATACTGTCGTCCACCGTAGACGAATTAGGTTCCGAGCTGTAACATAAAAAAATAATTTTAATTTCGTTTTGAAACTTTCCTATAATATTCTCACGATGTTACTCTGACATTTTATTTAAAAAATGTTCAATTTTTCAAGGTTTTAAGGATTTTCCCCTAAGATCGTGCATGTGGTAGTCAAAAGGCAATTTTACTACGAAGATGTTGAATTATCTCTATTCCGATACTGTAAAAATGGTCACCTGATAAAGTACAATTTTGCGTGCGAATAAAATTGCCTTGAAATTTTGCAATCCGTACAATATTGAGCGGCTAGGCGAAACTTTCAATCTTCTCTAGCGAATGATTCACTTTTGCACGAGCTTCCCGTACTTCACATTCTTTCGTAATGGAAGTTTTGAATAAAAATTCAATTACTTGGAAATAGTAACTTGGTAACAGAAAGCCAAACATTGTCAAAAGATTTTCTATAGCACTGAGTATTCCATGAATTCCTTTTCGTTCGTTCTGCTCTTCGAAGATGCGGCCCGATGGTGTTGGACGCTCTGATCAAGATCAAAAACGAGATTGACCCAACCTTGACGTTCAGGAGGTCCTGTCGTGAGGGAATATGCGGCTCGTGCGCCATGAACATCGGTGGAACGAACACGTTGGCTTGCATAAGCAAGATCGAGAGTGATGTGAACAAGAAAGCCATAATTTATCCTTTGCCTCACATGTACATAGTTAAAGATCTCGTGCCGGATATGAACAATTTTTACGCTCAGTATCAGAGCATACAGCCCTGGCTGCAGAGAGACGACGGAAAAAAAGTTGGCACTCAACAGTACTTGCAGAGCGTTGACGATCGCAAAAAGTTGGCAAGTATATCATCATTTATAACCCAGTGAATGAGAAAATAGCAAAATAAAAGTTTAGGCTCATGTTTCGGAAAAGTCACTTATCCGAATTACCAAATATTTTGTGAAAATGTAATTTTTCGACCTACCTAGGTAGATGTAGTCCGTTGAGTAAAATCGATAGATATTTCTTAAATGTCGTTTTACCTCGACAGGATGGTCTCTACGAGTGCATTCTGTGCGCTTGCTGCAGTACGTCGTGTCCGTCTTACTGGTGGAACGGTGACAAGTATTTGGGACCCGCCGTACTTATGCAGGTCAGACGATTATTCTCATCGATTTCTCAACCCCAGCGAACGTTTCAATGTTTTTCTTGTGACTCGTTTCAATTATTCGTATCGGTCCGCAGGCTTATCGATGGATCATAGACTCGAGGGATACCCAAGCGACCCAGCGTTTGAACAAACTTCGCGACGCTTACTCGGTCTACCGTTGTCACACGATTATGAACTGCACCCGCACTTGTCCGAAGGTAAACAGAGATAAACATTCCTTCGTCCTTTCTCGACGAAAATCATTTTCAACCATGAAGCAAAAATGGTCTCTATCGATGGTAAAAATAGTAGAATTGAAAACGATTGATACGAGGAAACAACGATGAAGAATTTTTTAACATTTTTCAATCAGGGATTGAATCCAGGCAAAGCCATAGCTGAAATAAAGAAACTGCTGGGCAACGTGATACAAAAGGAGAAACCAGGTCTCAACACGACGGCGCTGCATCAATAGATTTGTTCATTGATGGAAAGACAAAAACAGCCAACTGATGTTTCGCCAAGTTCGTAACTTAGGATTCGTAGGAAAGCTCGAAGGACGTGTGTCCCGGCTCATTATTGTGATTTTTGGAGTAAAGCAACTTACAATAAAACTACCTAGACTATAGTTTCAACGATCAAAGATGTATAGGATTTTTTATTATTATCTATCACTCAATGACACATTGTCGTCGAAATTTCTCATGGCTGTTTATCGGGATTGTTTCCTCTTATTTTATTTTCTTCATTATACAGTTGTGAAAGAGACTCGAATAAAATTGATATAGATAAGTGATATGAAAAATCGAAGTCCCGCCTTCGGTTCGTCGACTTCGAAACGCGTTCTTTTTTTTTTGTTTTATCACAACAGTAAGTTTTTTTTAGGCTGCGGCTAGCCGTCCGGCTATCGGACGAATAAGCGTATGTTATTCGCCCGCATAGCAGCTCAGTTCACGCGGTTCACGCTGTACAACGCCCCAAACACAAACCCAAACAAATCAACAACAAAAAACAAACGCAAACAAACCCAAAAACAAACTCAAAATAACAACACAAACTCAAACAAATCAACCTAAAAACAAATTCAAAATAACAAACGCAAAGATACCCGAACAACACAAATTCAAACAAACCAACCCAACAAAGCCCAAACCCCAACAAAATCAACCGACCCAAACCCAAACAAAATCAACCGACCCAAACCAAACAAACGCAAACGAACCCAAACCAAACAAACGAAAACAAAATTATAAAGATTTTATTCGGATGACTACGTGTAAGTTATTCTTCCCGATAGTTTGTTTAACAATTTAACACATTCTATCCGGACAATTAAATATATGTTATTCGTCCGGATACTAGCTCACACGAATCACAATAATATATACGCCTACTGGAAATGCGGCGTGAACTGAGCCACTTTCCGGACGAATAACATACGCTTATTCGTCCGTTAACCGGACGAGGAGATACTCCGTTTTTGTTTAAATTCTAAGGGTATTTGTGCGATTCTTCGATTTCAATGCAGGGGTTCAATGTCGCCGTGTAATTTTCCTCTGCCGATAATTCGTTACGATCGCCGAACTCATCGAACAGTAGTATTAGGAAAAATTTGAGAGAATTCGTAGATTTTTCCGCGCAGTCTCGGATAAAACTTGGTTTTTTTTTCATGCGATCGTACATATTGGAATGTGCGTGCGAGAGTTAGAGGACCTTTTTTGTAACTGAAAAAATCAACGAACGGAATTCAAGTGGAAGTTGGCTCGTTGTGGGCCAATCTTATTCTCGCCGTTTCACGGGAACGATTGTGCACCTCGGCCGTTCGGAATGTTATACCGAAAATGTCTTCGTGATAACGATTTTCGTCCTGCAAAAAAAAAAATGAATACGGAATATAATATATAAACAATTTTCCTTTTCTCGAATAAAATTCTCTTCGGTGAAACAATAAATTTCAAAGCTGAACTCTATAGGACAAGTCTGAAGTGAAGAACTGTTGCAAATTGTATAGCATGTTTTGTTTTGAATTTCAAAATAAACACAGCTATTCGGTGGATCGAAGTATCGAGTTTCATTGGGTTTGTTTCGAATGCGTACCCGTAAGCTGAGCATGTAGGCCTCGACTTCTCTGTCCAGCATTTGACCGTGGGTCTGTATGATTTGCTTCAACGTTTGGTAAACATCCTCGGCCATGGTACAGTCGCCGCATACGTAAAAGTGTCCTTGCTCGTACACGAGCATATTGTAAATTTGCGACGCCTCGGCTTGTATCAGATGTTGTACGTAGGTCTAAAAACGCCCGAAAATTTCAATAACTCTTCCTATTCTTAAGGGGGGCACTCCGTACAGAGGCTTCGAAAAATGCATTTTCTATTGCCCAAATTTATAGTTAGAAGCCTGTACACTACGATGCAGTTGGTGATTTTCGTCAATGTTCAAAAATGGCGTTCTATATGGAGTGCCCCCCACAATTCATTCTTATGATCCGCAAACTCGTTGAGTCCGTGCGATAAATAATTAACCTTATTGATTCCCGATTCGCGTGAGAGAGCGAGGAAAACTTTGTCCAGCACGCCAGCCTCGAGCATTTCTCTCTTCTCCTTTCGGTAGAGATCCAGGTTTCTCTTGCGACAGCCAAAGAAGAGCCATATCTTGCCGTAATTCTCGTCTACGTTCAAAAGACAGTTTTCATCGTTAAACGCAGTCCATACTATTGGATCACTCTTGATTTCCATATTTCTGCCTCATCCTCGAAATTAACTCACGAGGATTTAATTGCTTGTCCGCGTGACGATGGTGCCAGAATCCACGGAAAGGCGCGATGCCAGTTCCCGGTCCGACGAGTATCATCGGAGCGTCGACTTTCGACGGCATGTAGAAATTGTGAGCACTGCGGGAGTCGAAATTACACAAATTTAGTGTTTTCCCCGAATGTCGAATGTCGCTTGTCGAGAAAAACGAAATTCTTCGATGAAATAGAATTGAACTTCGATATCGATACATTGTTAAATTGACTTTCTAAAAACTATTTTTAATGTTTAAGGGATCATCACAGTGTAAATTTGGCATCGATTTTTTGGATTATCCTATCCCTTGACCCCCGACCTGTTACTGCAGTGCGCGGATAAGCGCTCACCCATCCAAGTACTAGCCCAGACCAAAGCTGCTTGACACGTAAGGAGCCTACGCCAACTGCGCGTCTAACATTCGGACGATGACTAACTTTTGTCATTTTTCGTAAAATTACCTTCGAACAAACACGTAGAGAGGCTCTCCGTCCGTAATGTCGTTCAGATAGTTCGAGCACACGCCGTAGTGCACCGGACCGGTTCCACCTGGAAGAATGTTCAGCTGAATGATCGACCAAACAAATTGCCATCGTTTCTTCCCGCACTGAAGTACCGTTCTACTCTCAATTTTTTGCTTGTTCTTGTTTTGCCTCGATAATCTTGGATACCTTGCGACTTGTACTGTACTATGGCTACAGTGAGGTGGATCTGCCCTCGATGAACCAACGGTGAGGAGGATATGCTGTAGAAACGAGGCTGCAGGGGAGTCAGATGAAGAACGAAGAGCGGAGCGAATGGTCGGACCGACGGAAATTCGCTGAGAACTTCCAGCAGGTTCGGATACTTCCAGTGCTTCCAATCTTCGTAAGCCGTGGAGTCCTGATAATTGTAAAATTATATATTCAGGTGCGGGCACGACATTCGTCGAAAAAAAGAATACATTTCAACTCCCTGGATTCAACGAAACGAGTGAAAAAAAAAGTCTACCAAAATGTAGACATTGACAAACTATTCCATTTTGTTTCCTGCCTTTTTCGTCTAAAATCGATATTCATAGGTGGTGCATTGCATTTTTTGTTTGGGTTTGTTTGGGTTGTTCGAGTTTGGTTTTTTGTTGGGCTTGCTTGGGCTTTTTATTTAATTTTGTTTTTTTTACTTTGGGTCGTTTGGGTTTTGTTTTGCTTAGATTTGTGTTTCGATTTTTTGTTGGTTTTGTTTCAGTTAGAATTAGGTTTTTTTTCTTTGGGTTTGTGTGGGTAATGAACATTATCTATATTCTTGCTGTTACCGGTCCGTTACTATAGAGAAGTAGATAATATCGAACCTAATGAAGCTAAGCAATTTTCACTTATTGGACCATTATCTCATTTTTCTCGAAATGGAATGGCTTTAGACAAAAATTGTATAAAATATAAAGATCAATATTTGCATAGGCTACAACCATAGTAGGAAACATTTTTTTTTTAATGAATATTTACTAAAATGAAACAAAAACTGTTGAAAAATCAGTTTTAGTGAGTGTTGACCTTGAAAATCAAATTTGCGGGTATTTTCAATATAATATTCGTGATCAGCGAGTCAAAATACATAGGTACACGGAACTTTATCCGATTAGATTTTGCATCAACGACAATAAAATACTGACTGTCGCTAAAATGTTGAGCTGTGCCTGTTCGTTCGTGTTCGTCGCGATGGAGGCAAAGTATCTCAGCAGATTTGGCGTCGGCGGTGTTGTTATGTCGAGAAAACGGGTGAAGAGCATCCTCAAAGCGTTTGGAGAAAATTTGTCGTGGGGTACCCAAGTTTTGACGATTCCTGAATTTTCGTTAATCGTGTCACCACTTGATATTCTGTCGTAGCTATTTTAGGACAATTTTTATTCCAAGTTTATTTCATATTAAATATTTGTGTTGATCTACCATTGGGTGTATGAGACTGCTTTTGCATCTGCAATTCCATAGGGACGTCAAAGTCCAACGTTGGCTCCATACGGGCCAAAATTCCATCGACCAAGTCGCTCCTGTTGCAGGCGAACACACCGAGATGATCACCCGGCTTGTAAGGTATTTCCATACTCGCAAGATCGTCCAGCTCCAGTAGGAGAGTAGTCACTCTGCGAATGCCGCAAGGTTATGAGAAAAGATGGACGGTAACGGACGCGCGGTTTCGGTTTTTCCGTGGTAGGGGCAGTGGTGGCCTGGGTCAATACTTGGATCGATGGGATCATAAGAGCCCCCGGGTCAAGGGAACATCGGAGAGAAAAAACGGCGAGAGGAACTTTACGAGGGTACGGGAAATTTGACCAATGGAAAATAAAGTTTAACGAGTTAAAATTTACCCGGAATCGTTGGTCGTCAGATCCGTCTTTTTCAGCATGTTGCAAGTCGTGACGTTTCTGTTGTGGCACTTGCTCAGAGCTGTACCCAAAAACATCAATTCCGATTAATAAAACTTCTCATTCAACGAAATTCTCAACATACCGACTATTTGTCAATATGTCAAAGTATACAAGTTTTCCTCATTCATTCCTCAGAAATTTGGCAAATTTGCGAGCAGAGTAATTTTGATACGAGGCGAAACATTCGAAAGATAATCGTGCTCTTTTTCAACGTGGTCACTTTCAAGAAAGTGGAAACGAAAAAAGTAACAGAATAATTGGAGGATTGAAAAATGTAAATAACGTATTGAAGACTGTACATTTGGCAATGGGCTGTGGATCAGCTTCGACGAAACGAACGGTCGAGTTCGTGAGGGCTTCCGATCCCAGGGATAAGGCAACTTCGAGTAGTGTTTCGTCGTCGTCGAGACAAAACGTCTCGCAAGCAACCTTGAAAAATATTACCACGAAAACATCGACATGTCGTGGAAAAGAGAATTGAAAAAAATGTTGAAACCCACTGCAAACGTGTCAGCAGCCCACTTTCTGAACGCTTGTTCCTGACCGCACATCTCGTCGCCCTGAGACAGTCGTAGCAATCTTTCCCCACCGAGCTCACCCAGAAGATTGTCGACGTAATGACCAAACGCGCAGAAATTCGGATAAGCCGAAGAGCCAAGCGCGAATACGGCGAATCTGTGAGGAATAAACGACAAAAGTGCATTAAAAACGTTAATCGCAGAAGAGAAGAAATCGACAGCGAAAAAAAAAATTCACGGTTACGCATTGTTGGCTCAGTAAATTCCCTGATTTTTCCACGTTTTTCACGAAATTTTCACAAACATTTCAAGGAGATTAGGGTCAAATAAAGAACTGTTATTGAATAATTTTTGTTAAAATAAAATATATGAAAATGTTCAATATTAAAATTAATTTTTAAAAACTGAGATCCGAAAAATCATTTAGACATCGTAAAGTAAAAAAAATATACGTTAAAAGCAAGTACAAAACCTGTTCTTCGTTGAAAACAGAATTTTTATGGCGGTGCAAATAAAGAAAATATAAACACATATGTGCAATAATAGTTGTGTGGTTGTGTATCGACAAATCGAATGCAAATGAATAGAGCTTTAGAGTAAATTGGTTATCAGTTTTCGAAATTTTCAATGTTTGGCACTGACGTAACTTTTTTCCATATAATGAAGAATAATATAAACATTAAAAATATTTATTGGAATATTTATTGGAAGATATTTATTTGAAAAAGTAAATTCGGGAAAAAGTGCAGAAAATTTTTTTAAATCCCTGAGTTTTCCCTGTTTTTCATACTCGTAAGAGCCACGAAATAAACATAAAAAAGTGAGTACCCAAATGAAATTTTACAACCCGGCTCGAATAAATTTAACTTAAGTAAAACAATTTCAACTCCCGGCGAATGAAATTAATACCTAACGTTACTCAGAGGTCCGAACGTATCGTCGTTCTGCGATTCCGTGGTCGAGCCCCTAAGCGAGTCGAGTCTGTCCAATTTCTTGATACTACCTACTTCGGTCTGGCTGTTGGCTTTGATGAAGGACTTCGAGGTCGCCAGGCTACGGAAAAAAAGGATTAAAAGGTTAACGTTTGTGCATTCTTCGATGCGTTCGGCTCAAGATGCCTAAAACTTGTCACAAATAAATTTCTAAAACTTGACGCAGGTGATAAAAAAAACCAGTTATTATAACTGTTAAATGACTAGAGGATAGTCGGCAACCCTTGGCCGTCTCTCATCGGTTGCACCCGCGCCCTAGTTTCAGTCGGAACTTTACCATCGCTGCAACTGTTTTTTATCTTTTTCGGCTTTCTAAGTTTGACTGTCTCAGTGATTGCTTAGAGTTTCGGTCACAGGTTTTCCACAGTTTCCCCGTGCCCTCGTGCAAATAGAATTCGAAGGTGGGTTAGAAAACGAGTTCCTGTGGGCAACTCTCCAGGAGGGTTGTCCACACACTCCGTCGCACCCACACATCGCAAATAATAATCAAATTCAAATTTAAACCTAACCGTTTGTGCGACTTAGAAATTTTTCGTTTTTTTCGAAGATTGAAATAATCACATTCACCTGATTTTGCTCTCGCTGTTCGTATACGTCTCGTTCATCTTCATGGCGTACAAATTTTGGGCGAAAGCCTGCAATTTCACAGAGAAAAAGAAAGTTTTTACCGAGAGACAGATACATCGAAGTTATTCAGGTGTCTCTTTGTTTCGTACTGAGGTAGACGTAAAGCTTTCACCTCTCCGTTTTCCGGTGGATCGCCATTACCGAACGTCGACGTTATCACGAGGAGCAGAGCCTCGTGCTCGATGTTACTGATGTCGTACTCGTCCATACTCAGCACTTGAGAGTGAAAAGCGTGTCCCAGAAGTTCACCCAATTTCTCAGCGTACATTTGCGACGTGCCGGTTTCCGTTGCAAATAATACCGTGGCCTTGATTCGCCGCGACAATGCACGTCCGAACAACTTCGAAGTAAACTTGACAGCTCTGAGAGCCATTCGAACCGTTATAAATTATACACGCTACGATACAATGGAAAATTGCTTGCGAACGCTGCATTGATGAAACTCCGTATTCGAGATTGTACAGTTAATTCAATTCTACGAAAATAAACGAAAAACGTCTTCTCAATAGAACGATTTTTTCTTCTAGACATCGCAAAACAATTTTTATTTTGCCTTTTCGCGATTAAAGAAAAACAATGCTATTTTTCTGGAAATAAAAATGGAAGTCTGGATTGTTACTTACCTTGCTATTTGTTTGAAGTGAAACTTCCTCCGTGGCTTTTTCGATGTTGACTTCTTGTCTCTCCCCTTTTTCCACACGTGGGTTTTCCAAGCTGGCTCCTACGTCCAGATTTGGTTTGTTGAAGTTAAAATTCTTGTTGGTACATTCAATGTGATATTTGCGGAAAACATTTTTATACTTTTTGGTGAATTAAAATTAATGCTTTTGCATGATATTTCACGATTACGGAAAAATAAAATTAATATTGAATTGAAATTCGATATCAAGTAAAAAATTAATATTAAATTGACAATTAATATTAAGTAAAAAATTAATATTGAATTGAAAGTTAATATCGAATGCAAAATTAATATTGAGTTCAAAATTAATATTAAATTCAAAATCAATATTAAGCAATGGAGGCTTGCAACAATACTTGGATGGATCACCGCTCAGCCGCGCACTGGGGCGTCGACTACCAAGCGAAAGTTTTATTAAGTTTCCGATGGTAAAGCAACCGAACATCAATAAAACATAGCCGCCTGTATCGACACCGGTTTTCCACAGTTTCCCTGTGCCCCCGTGCACATACGTGGGTGCAAGAAACGTTACAAATAAATAATACCAATACTGTCGAAAGCGATCTCGCGATTTGTTGAAGTTACCTGAGCATCGTAGGCTGGCTTGAGATGATAAAGTGCCATTTCCTGATGGAACACTGTCGTTGCCGAGCCGGAAATCGGGGGTACGATCCATAACCAATCGGCCGGACAGCCCTTTCGTAGACGCATCTCATTCTCGTAATGTTTCATGAAAGATTCCGAGGCCGTATGGTGATCCACGATCGTCACGTTTTTCATCTAAATTTCATTTCACCAACACAAAACGAAGCAAAGTATAAAGTTTATATTTTGTTGTAAAATTTATGAGAATTTAACTAACACTTATTTAACGGGCACAGTGTACATTCTCAAAGGAAGAGTTTTCAAGCTATCGGTCTCAAATATTGACACAACATTCTTAACGCCATTCGTTATCTTTCTACGGAAGCTTTTTCAATCTTCATATTTTTTTAACGAAAAATTGTCGAAAAAAAGGTTAAATTCGATAATTTTTTCAATCCATCGACTTTTTGTCAATTTTGATTAAAAAAAATATCCATTGCAAGATAGCGACTTCCACACTGATTAATAATCTTTTTACAGATTTTGTTTCAAATAGTTTTTTTTTGTCAGAAAAAACCAAACAAAAATTTCTAATTCTTCTTACAACAATTTCCCTCAATGATCGACGAAAGAACGACGAAAATTGTGAGAATTCTTTAAATGAATATTACTCGTTATTCTGTTTGAATAACGAGAGAGGCACATTTCTTTGTCTTTATTGTTTCCATTACCTGAAAACTATAAAGTACGGCGACATTGGCCTCTATCATGGCCTTGTCTTTCCACAGAGTAATGGGACTCCTCGTGTCCAAGCCCATGGTAATCGCGATTGTCTGCGGGGAAGAGAACAATACATAGTGAAAACGTGCTCGAACAGAGGAAACGTTCGTGAACGAGAACAACAAGCAAATAAAATATGGCGATATATTGAACGCGACAGTATTCCCACCTCGAGTAAATTGTATCGGCTAACGTCGCAGAAATCGCGGGAACCGATCTCGGTGCTCATGTACCAGCCGTTGAATGGCGCCGCGGTGAATTCCAAGCCACCGCAATCGAAAACCATTCCCGAGACTGCAGGCACGGCGAACCATTTCAGCTTCAATTCCTCGAACCATGCGAACCTGCGTTTCATAATTTTTACAAGAAATAGTAAGAAAAAGGTATTGTTTAAAAATCAATTTAAACAGAACTATTAATAAAAAATATTACAAATTACAAAAAATATTTTGAAAAAAGATTACAAAATACAAATAAAAAATACAGAAAAAGACAACTTTTTTGGTATACAACGAAAAGTAATATAAATATTAATTTTTTTAAAAATTATGTTCACTTTTTTTTCATGTCGGTTTCATTTTTCGTAATTTTTGCAAAAAGTTAAGTTCTGAGAAAATTCGAGAGAATTTCGAAAATTCCAGACTTTTTTGATTATTTCAGGCGGAAAGAAATTCCCTTCGTAACCTCCTCTAGGGAGACATTTGTACAAGCTGACTGCGCGATATTGCTATTGACTGGAATTATACACATGGAAGAATGTACTTTTCAATGTACGATGAATCCAAAAAGAAGAAAGAAAAATCAATGTTTCGTGTTCGTGCGTTGATGGATTTGGACTAACGTTGGATGAACGATTGGCACTTCGAGGACGAGTTCTCCGGGAATGTCGAAGTAATCGGGATCGTGTCCATTGGCTGACAATACGAGAGGCAGTATGTCGAATCTTGTTTTTATGCCGCTTCTCGGTCCTCGCCATCCCAATTTCACGCAGATCTGTAAAAAAGAAAGATCGATCGCTTGTCGACCAGTGCCAGAAAAAAAAAACAATAGGATTCGGAAACTCGCGAGAACAGTGTCACTCACATCTGTAAATTCGACGTTCGCGGGATCTCCCAAAATAGTGCCATCCTTGTTTTTGTATCCGGCGTACGCGATCAATTGTTGATTCCATACTCGGTAATCGTGGGTGCCGTCTGTGCGTTGGGGAAATATAGTTATGGCGGACCTACGATTGGGGATAATAAATAGCTAGCGCTCCATTGATACATTTTTTTTCGAGACTCCTATCATCTATGATATATTGGGTGGTTGCATATGAAGCCGGCCGTTTTCGAGTGAAAGAAACGATATTGGTTTGGTGGTAAATGAACGAACTGATTTGTTCAAAGTATTGCCGATCTGAAAGGACTTTCAGCTCACAGTCGGATTCCAGGCAAGTTTAAGGTAACCAGGTTACGTTTTTAAGGGGGCAAACATTTGATTCTGAGTTGTATAAAAAACATTCGCTGACGCAGTTTTTCATAATAATCATCGATAATGTTATACTTCTCCAAGTTGGTAATAACACAAAAGTTTTTCTTATTTACGTAATAAAAGTATAAAGATGCATAATTTTGGCCTTTGATGACACATTTTATGAAAAATTAGCATCTACAGAAGAAATCTGTACCAATTGCATACACTTGCTCCAGCAAACAATGCGTTTCCACGGCCAACTTGTTCGCCAAGAAATAATGATGCATAACTTCCCGCGAATGCGACTTATTTCGAACAAACTTGCCATCGCAAACACAATTAAAATACACGATGTTAAGGGGTTGCCCCCACTTGCGATTTTGAAAAAATCGATTTTTTTTTGCATTTTTTTTTAAATATAAGTATCTGAGAATATGTCCTGAAAATTTCAAGTCGATCCGAACAAAATTGACTGAGATATGAGCGTTGAAAGAGAAGAATCCGTGAATTGAAGAACTGAAATTGAAACTTTAAACGCGTTTTTCTCAAAATGGCATTTCTGAAGTCGGTGACCAAGATTACTCGAACACTAATGAACCGATCTTCTTGAAATTTTGCAGGCTTATTTAATACATAAAAATGTAGTCTTTAATCGTTCGATTTTTTTTTCGAAAAAAATGGCCGTTTTATAGCCAAAAAACGGCCGTTTTTTTTCGTTAAAATCGAACCATTAACTTTGACTGTCCGCCATTTTGTGAAAAATGAATATTTTTTAAAATCCTTCGATTAAAGACTAGTTTATACTTATATTTGACTAAATCCATCCGCATTTTTTTTTCAGATGATCCACTTCGCCGCAATGTTGGTCACCGCAAACCGTGTATATAAAAACATTATTTCATTGACGGCCATTTGCCACTAAACAATGTAATATGTTTCAATAAAAAAATTACTGAAAGTTCTTCAAGATGTGTTCTTTAAGATGGTATATTGATCGATTTAAAAAGTTTTGTAGTTTTCTTTGAAAAAATTCATGAAAAAGGCCTTTTTTTGCGCTACAAGTGGGGGTAACGCCTTAACGCGCCGTACAAACGTCACCGATGGAGTTTTAGCGGGACTCTATGGATCCACGATCATGTGTATTGCCAACTTTTAATTCGACGAAATAGTGTACCTGACGCTATTGGCAGCGGGCAGTTTCATACGCAACCACCTAATGTATTCATAAATGATAACTATGACTATAATTACAACTATAACGACAAATCATGAATACCTTATGTTACCCTTGTTAGTGCCGTATTTGATGTGATTGCATATTGCCTCAAACATGCCGCTCGTTGTTGTCACGTATCGACAATCGAAAACCTGGAAATTGGTAGCATTAAGGGGTTAAGATACTGGAAATATGACGAACGCCCAAATTTCGACGAAAACTTCAATTGAAGAGTAAGGTTCAACATGTAGTGCAGGAATTGCAGAATGAACGTAAACTTATGATTACAAAGCTGGAGCTGCTAGTCAAACTAGCGTTTTTCTCGAAACTCTGTTGGGCAAAACGGTGTACACGATTTCTCGACATCCAATGAACGGATTGACTTAAACTTGGGTATACTTATTCAGTGTAATAGTACTTTAGTCTTGACAGGCGTTTTTCATCTCGACATTTTTTTTCATTAGTTATTAACAATAATAATGTCATTGTTCTTTGGAAAATCGAGAAAAGAAATGCAAATTTTTTATGATGATCGAAACACGATAACAAAAAACGCTCGGTCAAGTTTTAGCCACTATTATCTATTTTAACCCTTCGTTGACACACTTATATTTGGTCACGACCTTAACACACTGGGTCAATTTGACCCGGATCAGAGTTGTTGCGCATTATTGACTCAGGAATTCCCTGACTTTTCCAAGCTTTCCATACAGGTTATGCAAAAATTCCAGGTTTTGCAAATGACCCAGATTAGGGTAAAATGAAGAACATTTTGTTTTCATCAAATATATATATATATTTTTAAGTTAACGACCACAAGTTAAGAAAAATTACATACGTATAAATAGTAATGAAACATTTTTGTGAAAAAAAAAACATTTTTAACCGACTTGAAAAAACAAAGAAACTCTCAATTCGATCCTTCTATTGAAAAATTATGTTGAACTGGAGAACATAACTTTTTTGAGACCAAAAATATGGAAATGTTAAAAGTTGAAATGAAATGAAAAAAACTGACATTCGAAAAATAATTTAAACATTGTAAAGTAAAAAAAAATACATTAAAAGCAAATACAGAACCTGTTCTTTATTATAAACAGAAATTTTTATGCCGATGACCAATAAAAAATAAATACGAACACTCATCTATAATAATAATAACGATGTGGTTGTGTATCGACAGGTCGGATGCAAATGTATAGAGCTTTACAGTGGATTAGTATTCAGTTTTTTTATACTCAATGTTCGGAATTGATCTAACTTTTTTTTTATATAATGAAGAATAATATAAATATTAAAAATATACAAAATATTTCTTTTTATACTTTTCAGTTTTTTTTTGTCAAGTCGGTTTCATTTTTCGTAATTTTTGCAAAAAGTAAATTCTGAGAAAATTCCAGCGAATTTCCAAAATTCCGTGACTTTTCCATGATTATTCCAGGAGGAAAGAAACTCCCGGACTTTTCCCAGTTTTTATTGAAAAAAATCCGGCATACACTTTAAACATTGCTTAATATATCTGCATAATTGAAATTCGGGCAGTATAAGATTGAATTGTTGTAAAGAATTATTTAAAACTTTCAATTTTGGGAAAGTGAGCAGTTTGCATTTTATCGCAAATTCGTCCGGGTCAAAATGATCCAGTGACAAGGAAGGGTAAGAAAAAAAAACTCAATTTTTTTATTTCTTTAAGATCAAGTAGGTGTCCAAAATCAGTACACCGTTGCCCCTTACGTCCAAAGGTCCTTCACGCAATTTCTCTCTAAGTTCTTTAATTATTTATATTTTTTATGATATTTAGTACACAACTTTTTGTTAATGTACATACAAATAAATGTCCGAAGGATTTTTCAATCATCTTACTCCTTTAAAATGATTTTCTTCATATAACTCTGTTTTTCGCGTCCTCACAGTGGCTGAACCCCTTAAATTTCTTTAAAAAAGGTATAATCGCGAAAACAGGATGCTGCACCGTAACAACAAAACAATTGTTCAACGTTGTTCTATTATTTATAATCAATAACAATATGTGCCGTTTCCAGCATGACGATACACACATAGCTCAATTGATTGCCTTTTCTCTATCTAAGCTATATAGTCAGGTAAGCGCACCTGCTTTGTGAGAATGATAGATGTACCAATGGCAGAGGAATGTGTTTGACAGAAGACATTCTTCTGTTTAAAGTTCGTTAAGGTGTCTTATCTTCGAACACCAGACAAATAATAATAATAATTATTATTATTATTATTAGTACTGTTATCGTATATTATAGTTTACGTAAGATGTTACCTGGAGTTTGGACCATTGTATACGACCAATGCAACGAGCCGCGTTTCGCCAGGCCAATTTTGCACCGAATACCAATTCGGTCTCGCTCAATTGGTAAGTCCCGGTTGAGATGACTTCCTTTTGTACGCTGTCCCATCGTAATCGATGTGCATCGCTGTTCACTCTAAAAAAATAATTAAGATCTTCAGACGTATAACGTGTATAAATCGAGGGGGAATGAAGACATTGTATTGCGAGGGTATTGAAGACGATTGGATTAAGAGCTCGGTACTTTTGGCCATCGCGATAAATTGGAGTACGAATTTTGGCATAATTAAATAGATCTTAATTATTGTCTGTAATTAACTCAATTTTATTGTCTGAACATTTTTTTAATTGAATTCGATTCATCTTTAATTCAATTATCTGATTATTTTTAATTTAATTTAATTTTTAAAATTATTTTTCAAATCTAGATTCCATTTATCTTTAATTCAATTATTTCATGGTTTTTAATTTTATTTTAAATTTAAATTTCTACGAATTTAGGCATAATTAAATACGTTTTTTATTTGATTGTCTGAACATTTTTTTATTGAATTCGATTAATTTTTAATTCAATTATCTGATGATTCTTCATGTAATTCAATACGTCTTTAATGTTTGTGATTAATGATTTAATAGTTTGAATGTTTTTTCCAATAAAGACCTTCTGATCGAAGAGAAATACTGCTCCAAAAAATCCTTAGCATGCAGAAGAATTTCTTCCTTGGTTCGTGGCTCCGTCCCGTGCACCGGAAGTGACATGACGCTGCCGAGACATACTTGGTTCGAGCAGAGTGTTTTCTGCAAGCCAATAAACGAGACGCTCGTATCGAAAAACAATCTTACGAACAAAATCGGTGCTATTGCTATGAGTTTAGTTGCAAGCTTTTTTTGCGTAACGCCGTACGAATCATATCACCAGAAGAAAAAAGAAAACATTAACACAATGAGAATTAAATGCACGGTTATCGCGACAACACATTCGCCCCTCGTCGTATTTTCTCTTTCTGCCAAACAATCTCGATCGTGTCACATTCTTATTTGAAAAAAGAGCAATCTATCAACATAAAGTAAAATCCACATAAAAAACGGGAAAATCGCTTGTGCAAATGAGCGTAGGAGGATTCAAACTGTCATGCCCGAAACGCGACTTCCGGAGAAAGGGCGCGAGGGAGCCTATCACGTGGGCCCGGTGGCTCGCAGTAATCCCCACGTAAAATATTTGGTCCTCTGGCACCAAAAGCTCGTCGACCCACGCCGTAAAGTGGCCCAACATGGCGTTCTATTATATTTCAATGCTCGGAGTGCGTCTAGGGAATTTTCGGACAGAATACTCCAATGTTCAACACATTCAATAAAAAAATGAAAACACGAAACGATTGAATGAAAAAATTCCCGTGCGCAAGAAAAGTTATCGATCCTCGCAAACTAACAAAAACCTACAATAAAATGAATCCAGAAAACAAATAAGAACAATTGACTACGCTAATTTCAAGAGGTGCGTGTGGAGGCTCATTTCGTTTTTACCTCAGTCCCTCGGGGATGGAGAGAATCGAAGGCCTCAGTTTTGTAGATAAGATTTCGCAGTTTCGTTGGTTTTTTCGAACAGGCCGTTTGCTCCAAATCCTTCATGACGACAATTTGACAATTTTCTTTTTACGACGAGGAAGACGGCCGTTATTTTATTTTCTCACAAACGTATGCGCGCGTGGCTTGGAACTTTTTGCAAGAGAATATTATCGCTCCGCGGAGAGGCTCGATACTCCGTGCACATAGGTGTGTGAAGATAGAAGCGACGAGGCCGCGTGGGAGGGGGGAGGGCTGCGCGAATTCGAGTGGGAAGCGCTCGGCTGCAGCATCCACCTATTGGAAAATTTCATCGTGCCGCTCTCACATGCGCGTGTGTCGGAAGTACGACGATCGATTTCTTTCGTCTGGTCCTTCGCTTTCGAATTTTTCAATATCAGTTTATTTTGAGCTTACATTACGATATCTGTGGTCTCTCATTCCGACCATGCAGCCTTCATATTTGGCCCAAAACAAGAATTTTCAAGGGAGGTAAAAATGGAAATTCGACCCTTAAGGGGGTAAACCGGAGGCTTCAAAGTTCGTGTGACACCATATTTTTTGTCAGATTTACTTGTAACTTGGCATAAATACACTTGAATACAAATAATTGAGCATGTATTTCAGCATATTTCAAAATCTAACCTTTAAGGGGGTTAAACGGGACTGTTGAAGTTTGCATGAGTAAACACTTTTTTTTGCCAGGTTTACTTGAAACTTGCCAAATTTATTTTTATATATAACGTTATATGTTTTCCTCGATGTGCGGTGCGTGTAGACAGTCGTACTCTGAACCCCTTAACTGTGTTTGCTTGGGTTAGCATAAATACACCAAACAAACCCAAACAAATACATGTTTAATTATTTGTATTGGGGTGTATTTAAACCAAATTTCGAGCATATCTGACCGAAAAATATGTTGCCTCATAAAAACTTTTAAACCCCTTTAAGGGTCGAATTTAGATTCTTACAAGTCTTGAAAAGTCTTATTTTGGGTCAAATATGAAGACTGCGTGGTCAGAATTAGGGGCCACAGATATCGTGATACTGCTGCATGTGTTCCGCGTTTCAAAAGTTCAGTTGAATTTAGGCTGTACAACGTGATTCGACATTTTCAACTGGAGATTTTGAAATACGAAAAACGTCGACATTTCGGAAATTGAATTCGGAAATAATGAAGTTTTCATTAATTTGTCAACAATGTTATTATTCAACGATGTATAATTTGGCAATTTTGTGCTGCGTAACACGTTGCTTCGATCTATGAGCGAATAACGATTGATAAACATTTGATAAAACGTCGAAAATGTGACGTTAACGTTGAACGATATTTTTCTCCTAACGTTTGCTGCTTCGTTGTAATTTTTTTCACCGTTTTACGGCCTCACGTATAATCATTATCTGTAGCGGGGATTAGAGAACGTTTTGACAATTTCGATCAATCCCGAAGGATCTCGCTACGGTCGGTGAAAAATATTGCTTTTCGTCCCTTATATCGAAAACTATTTACAGGATTAATTTGTGCGCGCGGTTGACAATAAGTCGATGCGATTCTTATTACTAGTAATTGTTTTCTTGTCGGATTAGTCGGCCAAGCTCGTCTGACAGTCCCATTTCATCGATCTTTCCACAGCCATTTTCCATTTCGAATAGCGGAGATCTCGTTCTGGAACATTCGGTTTTTCATTGGTTTATTTGGCACAATAAATTGAAAAATACGATTGTTCTTATGCTAAGGGCTTACACCTAGTTGACATTTTTTTTAGCATCGCTTTTTGACGGATCTTTTTGCTTCTGGAGGATTTTCAAAATTTAACGTTTCAATAGGTCGGTTGGAAATTGAGCGAGTTGTGAGCGTTTATAGTTAGGTCCCGCGAACCGGCGAACTTTAAAGGCGCTTTTCACTAAATTACTCGTTCAAAATCGGTGACAACAATATCTCAAAAATCACTGCACCTTCTCAAACTGCACACATCAAAAAGCACCACTGGAACGAAGGAATTTTATTTTTTCGATGCATTTTTTATCAACGATTTTTTTTATCAACGAAAATGCAGCGTTTTTTTCACCGAAAATCGAGATTTCCACTTTGGACTGCGGCCATTTTTCACAAATCAATATTTTGTTAACTCCTTCGTCTAAACGATTTGTCCGAACATTTGTTTCCGAGCAGCAGTTGTTACCGCGGAGGACGTTTTTCAAACCGTGGTTTGTCCAAACCATTCTATCTACCCCATTTATAAATATTTTCCAATACAACATTTGTCAAAGATACTTGTAACAATACTCTTCAATGAAAAAAAAAATTGCAAAAATTGCGTTTGCCAAAAAAAAAAATTAACGGCGATTCCTCTTTTCTTTCTCCACGAGCTAACTATTAACCCGTTAACTCGAACTTAAACGGACCTGAATAAACATATTCCCACATTTACGAAGGGTCTGAAGTGAACTATCGAAAACTAACGCGGACGTTTTAACATGGCATAACGAAAAGCGCAGCTCAAATTTCATGACCGTTTTTTTACCCTTTAAATTGACACGCTTTTCACTATCGATTTCGATACGAGTCGGAATATTTTAATATTACAAATAGGTACAATATTGTCGATTATTTTTTGCGCGGGTACACAATTTACCGCGCTGGAGAAGCGAAATTTTGAGTAAAAATTCAAGCAGGCTTACCATCGTCGTTGATGGTGCTCTTAAATTCGGTGCATTGCGAAGATTCGACGTCTGTTATGTCCAGCAAGCCTGCACCGACGGCTGCGAGAATCGCCGCCCCAAGAGCCGTCGATTCCACCATGTGTGGCCTCGCTTAAAAGAAAAACCTAGTTTCAACAATGCCGTTGATTCCGGCTCGAAACCGGTAAACTTTCCACTCGTTTGGTCCATCTCGTATTTTAGTCATCCAATTCAAATATGAGCCCGAATTTGAAATAATATTGGGTTGTCGAGACAATGCGTGCAATTTTCGGTAGATGGCACATTGAAAAGTTGGTAGGAACTTTCCGGACAACCCAATAGTGACCTTAAGAGTCTGCGAGTCGACAGTTTCACTTCTATCGATTGTTAATGTTTTTCGTTCGATTTTAGTAATACAGATCGAATTTTTCCAAACGTAACAACGTTGACGAATACTTCTGGACGTCATTTTTTCCAGGAATGAAAATAATATTTTCGCTTGCTCTTTAGCGTGTGAAATTCTACTATTTTGTATGTAAGATACCGCCATTTTGTTTGTAAGATATCGTGAGCTTGAGTGTGAGCTACCGCCATGTTGGATTTCAGATACTTTCTTGTTCAGATACTTCAGATACTTCATTTATATTTCAGATACTTATATAAGTATATACTTCATACTTCATTTATATTCCATACTTTTTTATACTTTCACTCCATACTTCACTTCACTTCTTCATACTCTATCGCGTACTTCACTTTGTACTTCACTACATACTTCATGTTCATATATTCATACTTCATATACGTCATGTGGCATACTTCATATTCATATATTCATATTCATACATCACTTCATACTTCGTTTATATTTCAGATTAGCGTATGAAGTTCTACTGCTCCGTTTGTAAGATACCGCCGTTTTGTTTATAAAATATCATGACCTTGAGTGTGAGCTACCGCCATGTTGGATTTCAGATACTTCCGTGTTCAGATATTTCAGATACTTCAAATCGTGTACGTCCGCCATTTTGCGTGTACGCTTTGGCCATTTCGAGTCGGAGTTTCGCCATTCGCAGGATATCGCTACCTTGCTTACCGACCTTCGCCATAGGGAACCTTACTGCCAATTTCTCCCGCTAGAGGGGTCATTGCATTATAGCGTAAACCAAACATGACGTTTAGTGAGATTCTCTTTGGTTTTGCCCGAGTTTCTACGACTACTGTTCAATGTTCTTTAAATAATCCGTTTGTCGTGAATAAATTGTGAAGAATGCATCAGTGTTGTGCAATTGGATGCACAAACGAAGGCGCTTATTCATTTCCTAAGAACGAAAAACTTCGCGAGCAATGGAAAATTGCTATACGTCGCAAGCACTTTAAAGCCACAAAACATTCAAGGCTATGTTCTGATCATTTTAGAGCTGGATTATAGAAACGAACGATTCGTTACAGGTCAGTGTATAAACATAATATTTTTGACGCTATTTACTTCTAAAAGTATATTGTAAAGTAGTTAATCATCATAACCTAAAAATTTCTATTTGGAATATTTCCATTTTTGTAACCTTCTGGTATTATTTTATTGCATAATACTTACCTAGTTCATTTTCATTCTTTGCAGGAATGAAACTGAGCCGGAAAATATTGAAAAAGGGGGTTATAGCTTCCCTGTTCGTTTGGAGCAAAAGAGAAACTTTGAAGGATGAACAGAGAAGGAGAAAAGTAGAAGCCGATTTTCCAATTACGCTATAGTCGAATATCCGTAATTATTGCCCATTAGGTCCGTTCGTGTAATTTTATTACAAGACAGGCACCGCGAAAATGTGTCGCGACCGTCGACAGCTTCTTTTGTTTACGTTATGGTTACGTGGCGCCATCTGCGCTGAGATTTGCGTAAGATTCCCTATTTTGCTCACCCATTCGACTCGCCTCTCGATCGATGTAATTGAAGAAAAGAAATCGGACATACCCACGCATATGCCTGTCAAATCTGCCTGCAGCTGCATCAGCAAATTGTTCACGGTCATTCCACCGTCGACGAGTAGGGTCTTCAATACCGTTCCCGAATCTTTGATCATGGCTTCGAGTATGTCGCGCGTTTGGAAGCAAACTGCCTCGAGGGCTGCTCGTATGATGTGATATTGCTCGGTATCCTCCGTAATTCCGCATATTACCCTGTCCACGTGGGCGCAAAGAAGCAAAAAGATTAGTCGCGAAGCAAAGCAACGCCGATACGTTACGCCAAAAATGCTTCAGACTGAAAATATAATTATTCCCAAACTGTCCGTGTTTCTCGAAAATTCGAATGTCTCTTGAGCAGCTCGGACGTTCGGAAATACGCTTGCTGCGAAAAAAAATAATAAAGCGACGATGGCCTGGGCGATTACCCGATTGACAAGCGTGGGGCGGAAGGAAAACGCGCGAAAGGCCGCGAAGGAAGATCGACAAGATAAAAATATTGAAATACCCTCGTGCGTCTTGTTGCCAGTAGGGAGCGTAGAGTCCCGAGAACGCGGGAACGAAGTAAACGTCACCGGAAGTACGAACGCGCTCAGCCAGATCCTGAGTCTCGGTCACGTTGTCCATCAGCCTCAAGTTGTCCCGTAACCAGGAGAGGGCCGCACCCGCAACGGCGACCGAACCCTCCAAAGCGTAAACCGCCTTTTCCTTGCCGAATTTGTACGCCACGGTCGTTATGAGCCCATGCGTGGAATCGACTTTCTGTATTTTTTATATTCCCATTTTAATCGATCTACCCATCGATGCTTCGTCGCATTCTTACGTATTCGTCGTTACTCACGACACTTCCGGTGTTGTAGAGGAGGAAACATCCCGTGCCGTAAGTGGCCTTCGCTTGGCCCGGTCTAAGGCACAGCTGTCCGAGTAAAGCTCCTTGCTGGTCACCCACGCACTGATAACGATTTGGAACACTCGGATAAATTGGATACACCGCATATATTGATAAATTCGTTTTTTTTTAACTCTTCGACTGCACACTGGGTCACTTTGACCCCATTCTTTCTTCCACCGCTGTATCTACAAACCTTTCTCTTTAAAAACCTCAAAGGACTTTTCTTTATATTCGGAAGAAACAAAATTCTGATCTTTTTCGTGCAAGTACGTATTTTTCAACGCATCTCCCACTTTAAGGGAATGCTTTGGCACTTAATTTCTGTTTTTCTTGAATAATAAATTTTGGCCCATAAAATACGGATCATTGGCTACAAAGAGTGTATCTACAAAAAGAAAATGCATATTTAGCGAAATACAACGATCTGAAAAACGCCTGGGGTCCGATCGACCCCATATGCAGTCAGAGGGCTAAATAAATGGACGATCACTCACCCCGGATATCGGTACTCCAGCGAGTACTTTCGGATTCGATACGTAACCGTAAATCTCCGAGCTCGAACGGATTTCCGGCAGCATGCTGGGCGGCACGCCGAAGAATTTTAAAAGGAGAGGGTCCCACCTGAGGCTCTCTATGTTCATCAGCATCGTTCGGGAAGCGTTCGACACGTCCGTGATGTGGAGTCCGCCCTTCGTGAGGTTCTGAAAACGCATCCTAAATACTGATTCTAACATTTATAAAAACATAATATTCATAAGAACATAAAAACATAATAGTCTTAAAAACATAAAAAACATAATATTCATAAAAACATCCTAATTATTGATCCTAAATGCCGATAGAGATCTTTCAATCTGTAAATAAACGAAAAACCAAAACGTGAACGACGAGAATGACGACACTTCGTACCCAAATGAGCCACGTGTCGACGGTGCCGAAAGCGCAGCTTCCCGCTTCAACGGCTTGCCTGACCTTCGGTACGTTGTCTATGAGCCAGCGTATTTTCAGAGCGCTGAAGTAAGGCGAGATCGGCAGGCCGCACAGAGGCTTCAGGTAATTTTTATTTCTACTCTTGTTTGGTATCGTCTCGAGTATATCCTCGATTGTGGTCGTCGTTCTCATGTCCAGCCAAACTGCCGAAGAAACAATAGAAAAACCAGCCTCGTTTAACTTCATACGAACTGATTTGAATTTTTAAATATATTTCAATTGATGAAGGAAGGTCTCCGCGCGAGAAATTCAAAAGTATGGAAGCATTGTAAAGTTTGACGATAGCTATAACAATAATGAAAACAACAAGAATAATAATGCAATCCATGATGCAAGTTATTGGCGTTATTATTATTGGGGTTGTCGGAAGTAGGAAGCAGTTTTTGGTTCTCACTTCTGATACCAATATGAAAGCTGAGTGTGTGAAATGGAAGTAGAGACTGCGATTGCCTCCGCTGATACTTGCTTAATCGCTGATTGGAGAAGTGCACCTAAGGACTGGTCGAAATTTGGCAATGAGATTATTCAACTGGGTCCAGAAGAGGGAAGTGCGTATGAAGTGGAAGGGCCTAAGAAGCTGGATCAGATGCCATGGGCGAGCGTAGCAAAGGACTAAGGGCGAAGGACAAAGGAACCATAGACACGGGCATCAAGAGACAAACTGCAGTCCGATATTACTAGGAAATGAAATTAGAACGTCCGAATAGGGCCATCTGGGTGATATTATCGTGTAGTAATGTTATTTGTAATGATAGATAATTTATCATTATTATTATTATATTATGTAATTGTAATTATCAATATTCCAATGTAATACAATAAATACATTGAACCTCCAGCATTGTCAAGTATTTTCTATTATCATTAACCAAATTGAAATCAAATCCCACATATCATTATTGTACGATATATCATAAACATGCAATTTGAATAACAAGATTTGCAATCCAAACAGGCCAAACTCCATTTGGAGAATGGAGTCAAGTTGCAGGGGGGTAGAAGCGGAGGCCTGCCTGGAAAAGAGGGGCAAAATACCTGATAGAAATAAGAAAGATGTGTGGAATGAAGAGCATTGTTGCCAACCGCAATGTCCGCGAAGTTGCCATACTTCGGCCACACTTCGTATTAATTAATGGCAATAATAAACAATCTCGTGACATAAAGTAAAATATGCATAGTTATAAATCACTCAAAATTCCATTCTGAGTTGTATAAAACCATCGCTGATGTAGTTTTTTCATAATAATCATCGATAATGTTATACTTTTTCAATCCGGAAGTAACACAAAAGATTTTCTTATTTGCGTAATAAAAAAATAGAAATGCCCATTTGTGCCCTTTAAAATTACATATTTTATGAAAAATTGGCATCTACAAAATAAATCCATATTCTGTATGCATTTTTTTAAGGGTCGTTGGAAAAAAATCACAAACCATCATTGGACTCAACTGGGCTACTCCAACCCTCTTAAAATGCCTTAATTCAATATGAATTGTTGTGATTATTAAATAATTATAGTGTAACAAAATTAGTAAACATGTTTGTTTACTATTTCTACCTATAGAATGTTAGAATAGTTATTCTTATAATAATAACAATGATAATTAAAATTATTATTATTATCATCGTCACTATTATTATTGTTATTATTTCTCATTATTATTCTTAAACCTAGGATCAATGAAATTGTTCTATAGTTATTATAAGACTGGAAAAAAATTTGATATATTTATCGTACCTATGGCATTATGAAGCGGCTCTCCGGTCTCTTTGTCCCAAACCAGAGTCGTCTCTCGCTGATTGGTCACTCCGACGGCTTTCAAGAGACTCTTATCGATACCCAAATCCTTCAAATTTTCCATAGACTTTTTTATGCATTCGAGCACCGCGTGCAGTATCTCCTTCGGATCCTGCTCGACCCATCCTTCGTGCGGATATTTCTGCTTGATTTCGATCTGATGCGAGGTGATAACTTTTCTTCTCGGTACATCGAAAATCTGAGCAACAATTTGATTTCCACACTCGTAATGTACGACAATGTCGATGATGACAGGAGAGTGCTTTTGCAAAACGGAAGATGAAAATAAAGCGTCGTATTACCAAAAATCTGGCACTGCTGGTACCTTCGTCGATCGCGCCAACGTAAAAACTCGCTTTCTCACCGGTTTCCGGCATTTTTTTAATCGACACACGAAGACCACGATTTTTCGATCAATTCTCGAATATGTTGGGATATTTTTTTTGTTCGTTCATACGAAAACAATATTTTACGTTTTATTGTCGCGCGGGCATGTACTTACGTAAGCCTCTCTCCGACTGTGGTCGTCGGGAAGGAAGGATACGCGGCGAGATTGCCCACGTGAGTTTCCCACTTGTCAAACATACGTCGTTCATTATGTGTACGATGATAGTGTCGAACGTGTCGAATAACGTTTTCGATAGGTTCCAAAGGTCGAATGGAAGCATTCGCAACGGTTAGTTTGTTGGGTTATCGTACGAATGGCCGCGTACGTATTTTGAAAACAAACGCCACCGTTGCAATTGTACACTCGATTTGTAAATAACACTGCTAATGCACGTGCGCGCGTGCCATTTTGAGGGATTATCGACTGATGGTAACGAAAACTGTAACAAGTCTTATTAGACTTTTTCCTTTGCTGAAAAACTGCATGTTTGGAAATAAAATTGACACATGAATTAGCGCAGAAAAATGGCGGATTTCTTAGCGATTTGAGCCATTGCGAACGACTTTAATGATATTATTATACGAATAGTTTCCTTTTTCTGACATGACCGCGCGATGGTGGAAGATTTTCGAACGGTGTTTGTTACCGACTGAGCTTTGATCTTTTCGCGCCCGCCAAGTGACGTGCCGCCTGATCCGCCATACTTCCGTACACAATTCAATACAGCATACAGTCTGGCATACAGCAGTCGCGCATTCGGAGTCTTATCGGACGGTCCGAGTTGCGGTTCTTTCAGAAAGAAGCAATGTTGTTTTGTTGAAAACACGGAAAGGATGACAATTGTTCGTCGCCGGGAATATAACTTGATAAGAATAAAAAAACGCGCCCCGAAATTCGGCATTCGACATTTCCGGTCAAACTTCTTAGCCGGAGGATCCCTCGTTGCATGAACGGATCGAATCGCGATTCGCGTTCAACGATTTATCGTCCTGCGAAGTTATCTTAGTTTACGAGTGCCCGAGGTGTCGTGATGTGGATTTAGAAAGCATTAGTTGCTTATTTACATCGAGTATACCGTGAATCGAACAGTGACCGCACGATGGAGAATCAAAACGGACCGCCGGCGAAATCGAACAATCCCGCCCCGACTGTCGAACAAATCAACTCTGACAGAATTACGCAAGTACGTAATAACATTTTCAAACGAATCTTTGCTACTTTTCCGGTTCGTTAAACACGAAAGTCGATGTGTTTTCTAACGTCTCGGGATCGTTCGTACTCGTACCTAACCTACAAAGTCTCATTCCTAACCTCAACCTCGACGCTCGCGCGTGGTGCGTACCCCGAGCGAAATGGTATTTCCACGAGATGGTGCAATTTGTCATCAAAACAATGGGATTTCAATTTACTTGTCCAATTTACGCTGGATAGGCGTTTTTTTAAATCAGCGATGTGTTGTTTTCGAGCGGCGCAGCTGGGCACAGGCATGCGACTCGCACGCAAGTCGAGAGAAAGCTACGTAGTTCAATTTCCACTTTCAAACAATGTTTTTTAAAAATTTGTAATAGTTGATTCATTTTTGCAACTTTTCTGAGCGATCCGAGCACAATTTCGTCTCCATGCGTTTTGCCGTTGCAGAAAGAGTAGATATTGTTTTTTCGAGTTGAATGTAGACTGATACTTCGTTCCGACACCTCCGCACCTATGACTAACCAAAAAACAGGTCGACTTTCCATATTTTTTCTCATGAGCGTATTGGGATGTTAAGGTCGGGATTTCATATACAAGTAAAACCGTAGGCTTGCCACACTCGCGTTTTTTTTAATTGAAAAAATTGATAAACAATGCAGTTATTGTTACATAAACAAATTATTGGTGCAGGACCGATCGGTGTATGTAGTTTTAGCAGCTAGAATGATCTGAAATGAAAAATAAATAAATGTACTTTTAGTGTAATAATCAAACTTTCTTGTGACTGAATACATTTTTTTGAAATTTTGAAAATTGCAAAAATTGCTAGCTGTAGAAAAAAAAGTTCCATTTTCGACTAAAAAGCGACTTTATCTATTTGCTATTGACTGATGGATAAACATAAGAAAAAAGCGTATGGTCATACATTAGAAAATGTTATGATCTTTGCTCTGTCTGGAATTAAAATGAATCAGAAGAATAGAGTTTGCGTTAGGACCTACACCGGTTCATAAAATGTTGGGTCGTCCAAGACATTCACGCAAATTGGAACTTTCCGGACAACCCAATACTTTCGAGAAAACCGCAAAAGGGAAAAGGGTGAGTTCCAGCAGGGTGGGTCGTCATAGCACAGTGACAACGAAGTTTGCATAGTTGGTTTGCAGTGAAAGCAAATTCGTTTTAGTTGCTTAAAAGTTTTTTGTTCCCAGTTTAGACTACGAAAATCGCTCAAACGTTTTTACCTCCACTTATTAGAGGTCTATGACCGTTATTGGATAAAAAAAAGCCGTCGGATAATAAGATCTTCTGTAAACTTAATTAGGTAACGCTTTTTTTCTGTTTTAGTTTTTAGGTAGTACTAAACTGAAACCATATGGATTGATGGTAGCTGAAGAAAGCTTTGTATACTCTTGCTGTAAGCTAATGAAAAAATATAACATTATTGTTATTTAAATATTTACAATACCAAATTACTTATTTTTGAAGTCGGTACCAGCCAATTGCCAATAATGTCACATTTTTCGCAGAAAAAGAGGAGGCGAAGATAAATAAATGAAATTTACGTTCTACAGTCTTTTTTGAATTTGCAATGTCGTTTCTCCTGTGACGTCAAACTCTCCTTCTTGGCTGGGGCCGACTCCAAAAATAAGTCTTTTGGTATTGTGAATATTTAAATAGCAATAATTTTATATATTTTCATTATAAATTCAATGTATTATGTATACAATAAACTATTATATATACTACATTATGAATCGGCGTTTTCAATATTTGTTGTTAAAATACAGGATATGGTACACAATATACAGAAATTCCAAATTTTCCAAAAACTAAGCCTACCTGAAATTCCCAAAACTAAACCTAACTAGTTTTTGGGATAGACCCTGTGACAAAAATGGTCTAAAACTGACAAATTTGACGGACGCCCATTTCTTTATTTTTCAAGACAAAAAAGGATAAACAATCTACTTGTACTCTACTCAACGAGCCTTCAAAAAGGACACTTCACATGCAAGGATAAAAAAAAAAATTCTGTTCCTTTTGCATGTACGGGCCCCCATGAAAAATAATTTAATTGAATTTCTAATTCAATATTCGGTTTTGGGTCAACATTCTACACGAAATATTTATTATAAAAAATCATGTTTTGTCGATTCAGGCTGCAAGTCGCTAAATAAGAATTCTAAAAAATCTTCGCGTGATTTCACAGCTTAAATCTGCAGGGGGAAATTTGCCAAATTTAACAAAAGAAATTCGTTGCATTCCAACAATGCAAACTCCAACGTCATCCAAGTTTCAGATCTGTAACTTATTCCGTTTACGAGGTAGAAACCAGTGACATACGGACAGACAGACAGCAGAGTGACATTAATAGAGTTCAACTTTGCCCTTTGGGTATGGAAGTCTAAAAACAAAAGACTATAAAAATTTTCAAAAGAAGTTGCATTCCAATGATGCAAACTTCAACGTTGAGCGCAGTGGGTGCTATGGCCCATTGCAAAGGTCGTCACAACATGATCTATTTTCGGAATTTTTGCAAAACCCTTGCGGAAATGGGTAATGTGATAACGAAAGAATCATCGATTCGTTGCAGCTAGCCAACAAGTACTGGGCTCCGCACACCAAGGATAAGCACTTGCCGTTCAGCACTCAGATAGTCGAAGACATATACATCCAGGAGATATGCACTTCCAAGTTCTCCATCCGGAGGATCATGATGCTGGAGTTCAGTCAGTATCTGGAAAACTTCCTGTGGCCGAATTACGAAGCGGAGGGTGCCAACAGAGCGCACACGATGTCGATAGTGGTGATGGTGAATGAGAAGTTCCGCGAGAGGGTCCAAGTGTGGGAGGCTTTCCAGAAGAACCCGAAGAATTTTCCAGGATTTTTCCAGCGCGTACTCGAGGCGTGTCTCGAAGAGAGCATACTCGATTACGATCTGAAGGAACAAACGGCGCTCATAGTGTTCCTCAATCATTGCTTCAACTCCATGGAAGTGGCGCTCATCAGGGAAGAAGTCAAGAGGCTCGTTTCGCTGTCCATGTGGATTTCCCTACAGCAGGGCAGACGCGAACTCGAATTCCGGAAGTTCCCGAAATGGAGGAAATACTGGAAGTTGATAAGGAAAAAGGACAATCCGGATATGAAGGAGAAACTCGAATGGGAACGACGCTTTTTGCACAAACTCATGATCAAGTTCATGGCTGTACTGGAGACTATTCGGCCTGAAGGTTATTATACACACATATATGTAATCACTAATATATGGCTGGACATTAGCGCTAGGGGTGATCGTTATTTGGCAATGACGTTGAAGTTTCGTGGAAATTGAACAAAATTTATTCTTCTGATCTTCCCAAATTTCCCAACAATGTGAATTCAGTAGAAATGGGCCTGGAATGTTTTTCCATCGAGCGATTTCAGTTTTCAAGGCGTTACATCTATCGGCGCAACGATGAATGAGGCTTGGCCATTTTTTTAGCACACTATTATAATTATAAATTATATAATAGTATTTTTTTAGTAGATTGTACGATTAAAAAAATAATAGAGTATAATTTATTTGGTTTGGAGTTTATTTGATTGATCTCGGGTTTGCTTTACATGTGTTGACGCATACAGAAAAAAGAGGTTATGATACGGTTGCAAAATGATAGCGCAGTTGTAGGTACACTAAGACCGTTTTTAAAGGCCTTCTGCAGGACGCAAAACTTTTATGCATCAGCGCATAGCAGAAGTAAATTTTTTCATCATTTGCAATAGTTCCACTAGAGAAGAGCACACGATTATTAAGGGGGGAGATTTAGGCGATTTAGACCTTTGGATGAGGAAAAAAATGCTGATTTCCATGATTTTTTTTAAAGGAAAGATTGCTTTACTATTTTTGAGACTTAGGTTATATTTTATTACTACTTCTGGTTGTTAAACGGTATTTTTTTGATTAATCTTTAAAAATGTCGGAGGTATGGCACACTCTTCTATCCGGGCTCGGAATTTTCGAATTTGAAATTTTTATATGACTTTGACGAATACTTTTTACGCCTATTGCCAAAATTTGAGCTATTTCGACCGTTTAGTTTTTTCGCAATAAAACTGCAAAGTCGAGCACTGTGAGTTACCGAAGCACGTCGTCTTATGGAGACGGTCGACCGGAAGTGCAGTGATCGTGGTTTTTCTCCTCACGTATCCAACTAAACCCGTTGGAAAACTGAAATTCGATAGATTAGAGATAATAGATATTGTAAAAAAAGAATAAAATCAATCTTCACCGTGTAGTTGAAGCACTACGTTACAAAAAAGTTTCAATTTCCGGTTGCAAATGATCGGAACGATGAAATAGCACCCACAGACTTAGCAACGTCGCGAGTAACAGCTGATGCGTTTGACGAACATAACCCAGCTTTGTTTTGAAATTCATTTGAATAGAAGCCGCCACAAAATATGCAAACAACAATTTATGGAGTTTTATCATTTATCACGTATCAATAATATGTATAATTATATTCTGCCGATCGTGTTAATTCCGCTGAGGTAATTCAAGCCTATTTTAATAGGCTTGAATTTTATTACGTTAATATTATTACGAAGATTACTACCGGGTCGTTGACAATCTAATTTTTCAGTTTTGATTTGTTCACGTGCAATAAATTCATCATTTAACACAACATTTGGCACACTATAATCGATAATACGAATAATCAACATAAGTAAACATCAATCAGAGCAGCTGTGGGTAAAATAAATTTAGACTCTTTCTTGGTCCCGTGGAAGTGATCGTACCTCCTTAATCTGAAAAAAAAAAACGAATGCTGTTTCTTCCAGTAACATTCATACACATAATATGAACCAAGAAAAAGTAAGCAATGTTGAAAATTGATGAAATACTACGCTTTGAAACAAAAAGATTGAATTTTCGAAAAATTACGACTACATTTTACGATAAAAAATACTTCTTTTTTTTCTAAAATCAAAAACATTTGGGGTTACATTTTGGACAATAAGGTTAGAACGATTTATGCGAAATTTCATCAGAATCGGTCGATTAGTTTTCAAGCTACCGCCATGCCAGTTTTGAAAACGCAGTTTAGCAGACTGTGCCGTACCTCTGCCATTTTTGAAGGTTAAAAAATAAAAAATACCACGTAAAAACCAAAAAAAGTAACAGAAACTTACCGTAAGTCTAAAAAATAGAGAAGAAATCGTTCCTTTAAAAGAAAAATAATGCAAATCAGTAAATGTTTTCCTCGCCTAAAGGTATCTCCCCCCCCCCCCCCTCAATGGCATTTTGGGGGCGAGAGGGAAGAAATTCAAACAACCTTTGACTAGCGACCACCCTACTGCCAGCCCACCCCATTATCAGTCCTCAAGCTTCACATTTACATCGCACCTCATCGAAGAGCCTCTCGTCGCCTTCAAAATTCGTCTCCTACCGTTTGACAGATCAAATTTTGTCTGTCGACAGGACCCGTCTTTCCCGACAAGGTGCGATACTGCGAAAGATTTCTCGAGTTGGTAATCGACCTCGAGGCACTGCTACCGACGAGACGCTTCTTCAACACGGTGATGGACGATTGTCACTTGGTCGTGCGATGTCAACTCTCGAACTTGCTCAAACTACCGGAAGGCAGCTTATTCGGCCAAGTGAGTCCATAGTTTACGTATTATTTTTACAACGTACTAGCTAATAGGCCCGGCATGGGTTGCAATGCCTCTCTCCGTTATCAAAGACGAACACTTATCCGATACGCCTCGCGCGCCATCTGTTGTACGTTGATGGTACTGTGTCAAAAACTTGCGCGCAAGTGCCAACAACAACTGCACGAAGTTTCAACTCAATCGGATTAACGATGCGCGAACGCATAGAAGACGAACACACAAACTCTAATTTTTATATACAGGCGGTCGAGGTCGTTCAAGGTCATTCAAGGTCAGGTATTAAAATGAAATACAAATCTAAATATCTCGGATCACTCCCAAATATTGGATAATGATCCGAGATATTTAGATTTGTATCGTCGATACTGACTTTGAATGACCTTGAACGACTTTGACCCCGAATGTTTTTTATGCGGCTTGAGGTGCTCCACAAGATGGTTGAAAAAAATGTACCATTCCATTTGAAAAAATGGAGGTAACCTTCACTGTGCGTCAGCGCCTCCACCGAAATAAAAAAAAATTGGTCGCATTTGGTGGCCCCCTTCACACCGTACAACTTTTGTCTGGAACATTTCCTTGTGACGTCGATAATTACCGATTTATTTCGGGTGGCAGAGATAAGAGGGACACCCTGTATATATGATGATGATGATGCACTGAGAGAAATGTATAGTAACTTCAACCATATTTTATATTACCCTGAGGGGACAATAATATTTTATAGTCATGGTTACTGTCGAAAATATAGTACTGCTTATGATATTTTAGCAGTTGTGTTAACCATGCTCGTATGTTAACCGCAACCAACAATCTTTCAAGCATACGTTGATTGTCAATGCTATATAATATAGTAGGTTTTCATAAAATGAATATTTCCTTACATTATCAAAAAAATAGTGGTTTTTACCATATGGAATGGTATGTCTATTAAATGTTTATGATATTTCATAAATTCAAAAATTTTCAATTGAGAGTACTACCGGTATTGATTGTTTATCATAATTTGTTATCCCCTGACCTCCTGAAATGATTCCTATCGAAGAAAATATTTTGCCTACATGGAGATTCGAACCTCCGACCTACCTATCTATATTTACGCACGCTGCCACTATGCTACCGGGTACTTATGGTATTTCGATCGTAGATTTGCCATAACGGATAAAAGTAATTCCAGCTGCAATTCCGAATAGCTGCTACCTCTGAAATAGGTGGAATTTTGCACAGATTGCTTTTTTTGATAATATATGTCACTGCTTAAATGGATTTTTGCCGCGGCCCAATAGTTTTCGAAATATCGGATTCTAAAAACTGATAAATGAATGCGCTAATATATCTATATCGATCATAGCGTGCCACCGCTGTCTCTACATTATTGATAAATGATTTACGTCTTCACTATACGATTACCATAATGATGTTCGTATAGTCACTTTTCGTAAGATCTTGTAACAGTTTATACTCAACAAGTGTTAATGTCAACCATATAAATAGTACAAACTTGCACTCAGAAAAATATCCATAGTATTTATAATATAAAAAAAACGCCAATGGTAAAAGTGGGCATAGTAAAATTCATATAGCTTATTGCTACCGCAATCATAATATGGTTAACACAACTATAAGCGTCTATCTAATCATGCCGCTTTGGTAGTGTGTGTTTTTTTTATCTAGTATCCCTGAAATAACTATTAACTACTGTGAAAGACTTTGATATAGTTGTATATATATATTGATATATATTGATATAGTTAATTCAGTTAATTAGTAATTAGTATATATTGTTAATATAGTTAATATAGTTAATTAGTTAATATAGTTAATTAGTATATATTGATATAGTTAATTCAGTTAATATTTTTACAATAGTTAGTAGTTTTTTCCGGGATAATAGATAGTCGAGCACGCCACCAAAGTTGCATGTTTAGATATATTTTTCGCTCATAGTTGTGTTAACGATATTATGAATACGGTGCCAATAAATTATACAGGATTTTACTATCCTCTCTTTTGACGTGGGCGTCTTTCATAAATACCATGTGCTTTGCTGGGTGGGGGGAAAAATGTCGAACGATCGATATGCAGATGGGCCAAAATGTCGAATTCGAAAATGCCGAATGTTCGAATATAGATGGGTCAATCTTACTAGAGTCTGTAAAGTCGAAAATAACAATTACGAATATGAACATCTCGGAAGTTGACATATAGCGAAAAACAAAAATCAGATTTAATAAATTAGCGAAAAACACAATATCGATGGGCCTGTATGCATAACACCAAATAATTCGAGAAGACAATTCTCCGAATTAAAAAAATTGCGACGGTTCACAATGCAGAAAATCATTAAAGCGAACGGCCAAAAAGTCGAGTGGTTAAAATCGCGAAGGGTCAAAATGTAGAACGGCCCGAATGGCGAATCGAGCAATACGTTACTTGCGCTTCAGAGTGAAGCTGCGAGATGGCGCTGTCGGTCAGTCGGCTAAAATATCGTAAGGCAGTCATCCCACGTGACGGGCCCCACCACGTTCGTTATTTTGGCCGTTCGACCTTTTGGCGTTCGACATTTTGGGCCATCGACATTTTGCGTTTCGATTTATTGCTTTTCGCCATAGACGATATTGCGCATATTAGGCACTCGCTATTTTCTGTTTCGGAAATATGGGTGTTCTACATTTTTCGATTCTGTATTTTTATGTTCCGAATTGCAGACGATCTGAATATTCGTTTTCGAATAAATTAGCTCTCCAACAAATAATGGTTCGATTTATAGTCATTCAATTTTTTTATCAGTCGACAGATAAAATTTCGAATAATTGAACCTTCGTTATTTTGAGAGTTCATAATTCTACCGTTTCGAAATCTTTGTCGTTCTACATTTGGTCATTCGACATTTTTACCCCCACCCTGCTTTGCTCTCAGTGCAGCATTAGTATTTGTGCGCCGATCTTGTGATATAGTTTGTATATATACTATACACTGTAGTATATATACTATAGTATATACACATAATGTGTATATACTATACACTTTTCTCTCAGTGTGATGATGATGATGATGAGATGACATATACATACGCTACTGGACAAAATAAAGTACACAGATGCCCATACAAATGAATGGAAATACGCGTGCTTTATTTTGTCACGTGCCGTATACGTTTTTTTTTCTTCTTTCATATATCACATAAATTTATGTCTTCCTTATCACTGCGTGATAAGGAAGAATAGGTAGGTACGGGGTACGTAAAAAGAGCTAATTTTGGGCCCAATAATGACGTTGGAGGTTGCATTGTTGGTGTCCAACGATATTTTTCACTTCATTTTGATTATTATCCAAATCGTTTTTTTTTACATAGTCAGGTCGAAAGTACTAAGGATACGTAAAAACGTTCGTCGAAAGAAAAAATTGAGCAATCAAGAAGAGTGAATTTTCGTTACATTTCAACGGTGCAAACGTCAACATCATCGATAATAACTCATGACGATCATTGTTTAGAAAAAAAAGAACGTTACTGAAACATTTATTATTTTACTCTCAGCGTACGGGTACAAAAAAGACTACAAATATACTTCGCAGTTTTACACTAGAAAATACTATTTTTGTATAAATATTAATTCTAGGTAGAAAAAACGTCAAGTATCGTGCTCGCTTTTGATTATATATCTATAAAGGCAATTCATTTGCATTTTTGCCAACGCAAATGTGAAACACGCAAAAACATATATATATTCATAAAGGATGTCCCAAATGTCACGCAACATTTAACTTTCGCGGTTTATGCATTTTGTTGCGTGACATTGGGACACCCTGTATATAGGGTATAGTGACCTTATTTTGGCACCCCACCAATCATTGACACTTCTCTCCATACCTACACAGTGGTCCTTAAAGTGCCAATAAATGGGCATCATACCCTCTACATATATATATTCAGCCTATATATATGGTGAATTGTCAGAATTCAATAAAATTATGCACCTAACGGAAAACATTTTGAACACGTTATTCATTAAAAATTATCTTTCGCTTCCGGAAATATCACGTTCTTCATTCGCGCCAAGCTAATTCGTTTTAAATTAACTTATCTATATGTGAAGGTCATCCCAAGGCCGTAAGAGATGATTCGGTTTTATAAAAAAAAAAAGAGAGATCTAAGGGCGATCAACAAGTGATGTTCCCATTTTTCAAAGTGTTGTCGTCCTTGATAACAGGTCGATGCAACCACGTAAAAAAACTGAGACGGAAATGTAAATCTTGACAAACCCTTGGAAATATATCTCTGACTTTTTCGGCCATAATCAATATAGACAGAAATGTTTGAGTGCCCAATTTTTAACGATTCGCCCAGTGGGTGTATACATATATAAATTAAATATCGATATTATCCACATCGTAATCAAAACTCGTGTAAATAGACCTCCGAATATCCGTAGCGGAAGAGCGCGCGTTGAGGACGAAAAAAAAAACAACAACAAGCAGTCAGCAATGGATTTTCCATGGAAAACACGTCGAAATAGGGTACGAAAGATAATCATAGCTCGAAGGCAAAAAATGGCACTTGTTTTTCGACAAACCCTTGAGGGAATAAAAACGAAGAAGTGAGGAGAACGGGCGAGAGAAGAGTGCTCTGTTTCGACACTTCGTTGGTACTCAATATCCGGCATTAATGGCAGTCATCTCTTCGCCCCAATCGAGGCCCTCGGGGCTGTTTTCGGTGGTGCAACAGTTGCACGTTTTGCCGAGTAAGAAGGTGACCCTCTTCTGGCCAAACACGCATACGTAGAGTACGAGTGAGGCTTGTAAAAAGTTCAGCACTACGTGGAAATAAACGAGAAGTTCGAGCTTGAGTTGGGACAAGAGAAGAGCCAACCAACCGAAGCTCATGACAGCGAACAGAAGTGCGAACATCCGAAAGCTGTACTTCATTTTGTGATGAATTCTGCCGTAAGTGCTCATTCGCTTGATGGTATTTGAGGTCGTAAGTACGAAGCAAAGATCGACGATTATGGTGAAGGCGATGGTGGCGAAGATTACGGAAAGCCCGAGCCATCCGACGGTCTCCTGTGGCACGTGTGACATCCCCGTGACGATCAACGGTTTGCTCGTCTCCAGCGCGAAATGGGCGAATATCGCGGTAGCCGAAACCACCACCGTCGAGACCCACACGTAACTCGAGTAGTAACAGTACTTCCGGCCATCGGTCACCCTCAAGAATACGTTGCGCGATCTGAACGTGTTCCAGACGTAGTAGCCGATCGCGTTCAGCCAGAAAAATGCCGCTAGCAACGACACGTGAGCTACCGTATCTGAAACGAACGGAATTTCAATGTCGTTAGGCTCGCAATCGCAAGAATTTCAGGCAAGTTCGCGGAAACTCAACTGCCCGGTCGCTTGAATACGGGAAGTGAAAAGCTACCGATTGGGCTCGTGGATTACTTGCTCAGCTTCTTTGAACAACTGGTAGAGTTTTTGATCGTTTCGTTCTGTGGCCCACAGGCCCTGATCGAAGTTCGAGCCATTTTTATTTTTTACCGAGTTAACCTTCACTGCCCAGCACAATACAGGCAATACACTTCAGACCAAAAGCACGACAGTTTTCGGAATTTTTCTTAGGCCTTGTTCATGAATGCAATGGTTTGAATTCCAACATGAGTGTTCTCATCATGGCTAGGTCAAGGTTATCTTTGATTTGCTATTGGCTCAAGCGGAAAGTCATTTCTTCAGATACGTCATTTAGACTTTCTCGTGGCAAATGGATCTGTACATCATCTTTTTTCTTTTTTATATTCTAGTCCGAATATGCGGGCTATAGGTCCTTTCTCTAGTAACTAGCCATCGGCTGTGAAAGTATCAAGCCATTCGGTACAGCATTGTTTTGCAGAAATTCCAAAAACTTTTCGTAGATTCCTCTACTGGGGGAAACACATGCAAATTTTTCCCCAGAAACATCGATATGCGGGAGCAGTAGGTATTTTCTCTAGTAACTAGACGTCGACTGTCTAGTTACTAGAGGCAGACTAGTAACTAGACAGTCTAGTAACTAGTCTAGAATGGCTGTATCGAGTCATTCGGTACAGCCATTTTTTCGAGAACAAATCCAAAAACTTATCATAGGTTTCTTTACCAGGGGAACCGCATGTCATAATTTTTCCCCAAAAATATCAATATGCGGGAGTAGTAAGAGGTTCCTCTAGTAACTAGACGTCGACTGTAAAAGTATCACGTCATTCGGCACAGTCATTTTTGACAAAAACTCCAAAAAATTATCGATTTCTTTTCCAGGGCGAATCAAATGTAATTTTCTTTCTTCAGTAACGTCATCGTGTGGATGTAGAAGGTCGTTCTTCTGGTTACTAGACGTCGACTGCAAAAATATTGAACCATTTTTGCGGGAAGTTCCAAAAACGTTTGAGATTTCTTTACCGGGGGAATCGTATGTGACGTTTTTTTCCGAAAAACATTAATATACGGGAGCAATAGGTCCTTCCTCAAATAACTAGACATGGTGTGCGAAAGTATCAAGTCATTCGGTACAACCATTTCTGAGGGAAATTTCAAAAACTTATAGATTTCTTTATCGGGGGAATCATACAGTGACCGGCGGAAAAAAGAGACCATCTCACCTTTCTAGTTTAGATATGAAATATTATAAAAAATTATTTAAACTACGGATGATTTTGTTCATAACTCAACGCTCTAGACATTAAAAATAGAGATTTATTTTTAATGTCTGAAGCAAATTTCTACGTTTTTTCCTTTGTGTCCAGTGTTCCGTAATATTTTTCGCAAACTGTTCCTTCAAGCATAGGACAAATAAAAGAGACCACTAGCGTAGTGTTGATTTTTCGCATTGCCTATCTCTTTTGTATGTGAAATTTGGCTATCTTACGATTGGCTTTTTGTACGGCCTTGTAGTGTTTTGTTTACTTCGTGTGCTGGCTGAGTGTACAGTCGTGAAAATTCGCGAGCCGAGATGGCTGGAAAACAAGTCTGCTCTCAAATCCGGAGATTAATTATATGCGATATTAAAAAAGGTTTTTCACAGCGGAAAGTAGCTGATAAATTCAGTGTGAGGAAGACTCAAGTGCAGAAGCTATGGCAAACATTTCGCATGACTGGTTCTGTTCTGGACAGAGACGGAAGAGGGAGGAAATGGGCGATAACGCAACGTGACGATTCGCGCATCGTACGCGAATGAAAGAAAAATCGAACTTCAACGGTACGACCCATAAAAAAAAAACGTCAACTGAATGTGTCGCACAGAACGATTCGGCGCAGACTCCATGAAGCTGATTTGCATAGCCTATTTGCTCGTAAACGGCCTTGTATTAGCAAGCGCAATAAAAAGAAAAGTTTAAAATTCGCAAAAAAAATGTTTGGACAAGCCCATGGCACTTTGGAAAACAGTTCTATGGTCTGACGAAAGCAAATTCGAGTTATTTAACCGAAAAAGAAGACTTAGAGTGTGGTGCAAAAGCGGGGAAGAACACCAAGAAAATCACGTCCAGCATACTGTGAAACACGGAGGTGGCAATATTATGGTTTGGGGCTCCTTTGCTTGGTCTGGAGTCGGCGAATTAGTCAGAATCAATGGCACACTGACTGCGGATAAGTAGGTTGACATGCTGAATAAAAATTTGGAAACGCCCTTGCTCCGAGTTCAATTAGAAGAGGATTTTACTTTCCAACAAGACAACGATCCCCAGCATACAGCGAAAAAAAACAACAATTTATAAAAACCAACAAGATAAATATTCTTGAATGGCCTCCACAATCACCAGATCTGAATCCTATAGAGAATTTATGGTCAATTTTGGACGAACATATGAACAAAACAAATGTGACTAACAAAGAGAATTACTTAGTGGCACTGAAGAAAACCTGGGAGGGAATAGACGATCACTACCTTCAAAATCTTGTTGAGAGTATGCCTCGACGACTACAAGCAGTGATAAAGGCTAAAGGGGGTCATACTAAATATTAATCGTAATTTGGCAATGTTATGCTTTAATGATTTTGTATCAAATAAAGTATGGTCTCTTCTTTTGTCATACGTATGTTATGCTTTAATGATTTTGTATTAAATCAAAAATGGTCTCTTTTTTTGTTATACGTATCTTCTAGTATTTTCGTATAATAAATGTAAAACTTCGCTTAATAAATGTTCTTTTCCCTAAAATTTACGAAAATCAGAATGAAGGTAGTAACGACTCATATACGTCAAAATGTCTCAAAATGATTGATTTTTTAGTGATCTTCAAGGTGAAAATCAGATAAAATAGCAGGCGGTCTCTTTATGTCGCCGGTCACTGTATGTAATTTTTTTCACAAACATCAACATGTGGGAGTAATAGGTACTTCCTCTAGTAACTAGACATCGTCTGCAAAACCATCAAGCCATTCGGTTCAGTCATTTTAATGAAAATTTCATAAACGTATCAGATTTCTTCACCGACGAAAACGTATGTCACGTCAAGGTGGTAAAAATCCTACATCCAATTTTTCTCCCAGACGGATAACACTTCGAGCAAACGAAGAGAGACGTTCGTCCGTCGACAAAGTGGATTGCGTTTCTCTTCTTTTTCCGCAATGTCATTCATCACGAAGACTAGGGTCTGCAAATCATGAATTTCTGTCTCGCACAACTGCCTGCTCGTTGTGACCCTCCGCGTCAAGGAAAAGCCCAGCTACCTGCGTATTGGACCCAACGACCGAGTCTCCCAAAAAAAAACTGGATCAGAACGAAACGGTGAACGACCGTTGGATGGGGAAATAGAAATTGTCCACTGATGATACGGGTCTCACCGGCAACGAGAAAGCTGACGTGATTCCCGTGCTCGGTGAATATTCTGACGGTGGCTGCGCTCTGGCTCGTGACGAGGCACAGGCTCATGCTGGTGATCATGTTGCCGACGAGGTCGCGCAGCTGTGGCAGAACGAAGTAAACAACCGCAACGGTGAGATACGCAAGAATAGCGAATCCCCTGAAGATGGGATCCAGAAGGTGTCCCATGAAGTACGAGGTGTCCGTCCAGCTGGTGGTGACGACGGGAACGCAAACCATGGCGTACGTAGCGACGAGTCGTTCACCGCTGAGAACGGCTTTGTCGACGCAATAATGACCGAACGGATAATCGTAATGGATCGTGTCGACTGTTTCTTCCTCGTCGTAGAACTCGTAAGGATCATCCGATTGTTCGGCAAAGTCCCGCGACTTCTCCGGTATGTAGTGCCTCAGTTTGCCGGACTTGAGCACAACGAGACGATCGCCACCGTTCGGATAATGATAGACGTGTGACTCGTGCTCGTCGCTGCGACAAATCGGCCTGCCGATTCTCACCTCGTAGCCGATCTTCGGCTCCCTCGTTGCTTTACCCGACTCCGCGTCGTCCAGGAATTCCGGTTGCCACAGACTCGTCTCGTTCATCTCGTTGGCCTCGGTTATCGGTGTGCACGAGTCGTCGACCAGCAGCTGATCGCGACCGCAACACTTGCCGATCAGCACAGAGTCCTCATTGTTCGTCGGAATACGGTTTGCCGATCGGTCGGTATTCGCACGGGTCAACGGCCTGAGCAAAGATGAACCGAGGAGCACGAGGCTCCACCACGGATACATGTCCCAGGTCTCGACGCTCACCCCACCGGGCGGATCTTATCCCCCACCCGCGGCCGTAAACGCGAAAGTGATTTTAAACGACGGCTGGAAAGTAGACGGAAATCCCGGCTCTATAGGGGCTGAGAGACCACTAAAACCTAATTTTACACCATAGCAGACACAAATTTTAATGCACGCACGTGAGACAAGGTAGGGATTAGTAGAAGCTCCTATGCTACAGCATAATCCAGACAAATAATGATAATAGTAAACCCCCACCCGAGGGGACCTCACGCTTCCCCTTTCTATACCCCACCAACACCAACACACACACACATACACTCCGCTTGTTGAAGCGACACGTGCTCTTCGAAGATTCCAGGCGCGATTCAGTCGTCCATCGGTAGGAACGCGACCTTTCTCATTCTTTTTCCCTATCGAGTTCTATTTATTCGGCTCCCTTGGCTGTCGCGCGCGATCCACTCGGCGCAATGTCCCGCGCGACTCCTGTGCGCTCCCCTCGGGACGGCCAACCTGACGACAGCTCAGCCGCGCAAAACCCGATGCGTCATCCAACAGCTATTCGCTTGGTCACAGCTCCTCGGCGCACTCGAAACACCGTAAAAACCCACGTGTCTAAACCAATGTATCTAATAGCCCTTATCCGGAAGATCATGATCGTTGGAGACTACTGCCACTGTCGTGTCTTGTTGAAAACGCGCGTTTAACGACCGGCCTCCGCGTACGCAGAAGTCTCGCGCTCGTTTCTCCTTCCCCCGTCCCCCCACTGTCCTTCGGCAGCGCGGAATCCACCAACGGAAGCGCCGAGTTTGGACGCGGACGGCTCAGCGACGTTTGGTGGCAAACCAGCTCCACCTGGAAACACGGGCCGCCAACCAATACCTGGCCGCTCGGAGGCTCCACCTGCACTCAGGCTCGACAAGCTCCTATTCGATCACCTGGATCCTTTGTTCGCTCAGCCTCACCTGGATAACTCGATCGCCTGCTATTCTCGCGCTCTACACGTTTCCTTGCGCTGCGTGCAGGTCCCTTTCCATCGTCCGCTGTTGGACAGAGCTCTGTCCTACCGATCTTGAGCGCCATCACGGATTACAGCCTTTTTAAAGGGGCTATCCCTTTTCGAAAACTTCAAAAAATCATTTTTTGGCATTTTGTTATGGTGTGCACTTTCAAGAATATTTTGAGACTGATCGGACCCTGAAATTCTAAAAATTGACGAAGCTACACCTATTTTAGTGGAACAGTGTGCGTCGGGTTTACCGCGATCCGTCGAGTTTGAATGCGATTATCTCGAAACTACATATATTGACATGGCGGGATTGATATCTTCAGTTACTTTCACACTATTTACATAAATTTGCACAGTTAGCGTTCAAGCAGTAGTCATTTTCGGTTCATGATTGCATTCTTTAATTGGATGAACGATTTGTTAATAACAATGACTTCAGCATACTGTTTTTCAATTTTTAAAAATGAGGTTTTCTTTGGAGAAGCTGTGATTTTTCGTATTTTTCGACATTTCGAAAACTGTATAGCCCATAGCCAGTTGAAATATTTGAAGAAATTTTTTTTTGTTTCCGTTCCAAATTATATTTGAGTCTGGTAGAGATCCCGCCGATTCGGGCCTCGCCGCTGGAGGACTGGCAACGCCAACTGCAGCACCACGAACACTTTGAAAGATTTTCTTCCAAAAAATTACATTGTAACCACAAAGATGTGTACATCATGCTGGGAAAAAATTAAGGTAAAACTATAGAATCGCGGCTTCAGCCCAAAATCGGTCTAAAATTTTTTTTGGGGTATTGTTGTGGATAAAAAAGGATGCTACATGTTGAATTAAGGTGGGCGAAGCTCTAATATGAAAAAAAAAGTTAAAAAGTGTCATTCCATTGATATACTAATATTTCGAAGTTCGTTCAAAATATAGGATGAGGTACTAACTGTTGTCACCTTGAATATCTCTGTAATTATCGACGTCACAAAAAAATATTTGAAAGAAAAGTTGTACCGTACGAAAGGGGTCATCAAATGCGACTATTTTTTTTAAATCTCAGTGGAGGCGCTGTCGCACAGTAAAGGTCACCTCCACTTTTTCAAATGGGACGGTACATTTTTTTTCAACTATCTTGTAGAGCATCGAAAACTGCATAAAAAGCATTTAGGGGTCAAAGTCGTTCAAGGTCATTTAAGATCAAAAAGTGACATGAACTTTATTTTTATGCGAAATTACCTTTATTCACAGTAGATGTTCAAAGTGATTGCCATTGGAATCAATTTGCTTTGTGCGAGTATATATATATGTACACGAGTGTGCGCGCGCGCGCGTGTGTGTGTGTGTCTAAAATGCGCTATCTTCTTCCTCGTTTCCGCAAAGTTCAAAATCCCATAATTTATGGAATTAATGAAAAATGTCGGCCTCCCCCAACTGAATATCAAAAGTGATGACATTATAAAGGCGTTCATGGCAAAAAAAATGTTGGCATTGAAATTGGTCTGGAGCCGTGATTCTATAGTTTTACCAAAATTAATTTATTCCGACCAATGGGTTACTAGGAACAAATGCATCGTTCTGATCCTTCAAATTGGGCTTCCGGAGAGGGATACCCCGTTAAAGCGGCTACACGTTCGACCGCAAGCTTGACAATAGAGTATGGACACCGGCTTTCGATGCTATAGAAAAACTGGAATATCGGACCAAAAATCCGACGTTGAAGAACCGATATTGGACTCGAATAATACCGATATTTCGATATCAGAGTTGAAAACATGAAATATTATAATTGTTATTATTTCAATTTAAGCTACTTTAACTTTTATTACTGTGTTTTACAGCCCTTAAATATTATTAGTTGCATAAAATATTTCCGAAGTGTCAACTCATTTATCCATGAGTGTGGAATCAAAAATTTCAGTGGTTTCAACAATTTTATTCTCGTTAATTAAAGTGACCATGCAGGCCTGCCTGGCCCCGGCCATGCCATTTGTTTGCATTCTGGTAGTTAAAACTACGCTGACTTGCATGAAACTTACTTATTTTAATTTTTCGTATTTACTACTTTTTTATTTGCATAAAAGTTCCTGTTTTTTGTTTCTTTATTTATTTTATGTCGGGTTGGATATATTTAAGAACATAGCAGAATATATTTAGAAACGTACAATAAAAGCATGAGTATGTTTTAGAAACCTATAATAAAAAATGAAGATTTTAATATAAGACGGTGATGTTTAATAATTGTGGTTTCACTTAGGTAAACACTATTATTTCTACAATTTCCGTCTTCACTTTCAAGCTGCTAACGTTTTTAACGAAGGTTTCCCACAAATACCGGAAAATAACGAAATACCGGTGTTGCCATATTACAACTTGGTGTTATCGAAATAATACCGGTAATATAAAAAGCCTCTATAGTCCGAGCTCTACTTGACAAGCATGCATGCACATTCTTATGTGCAAGCATGCTTCAGCGTTTCTATGATATTTTTTGCGCAAGCATGATGATCAAACAGCGGCTTGAAGATTGATCGAATTTTCATCTGCATGCCTTAACCGGCCAGGCCTGTGCAAGCATGCCTGAATGGGTGTGCTAGACTTGCACCAAGCAAACGTCAGTCGCGAGATATCGCTCAGTCCTTACGAACGCATTTCCGGGTCTCATTGATTTCGTTAATTATTATGCCGTAGATGCTATTTTTTTAGCTATACATTTGTAGATAATTACACCAATCCTTTGGATATATTTTCAATATGTTCAACAGGCTCATTTGGGAACAATGTTTCCTTTTTTATAATCAGTCTCTACACCGCATACTCTTTATTCGCAATTTTCTTTCTGAGGAGGGAAATACCTTTTTAACGAGGAAAAAATGGCTGATTTCCATGATGTTTTTGGAAGAAAATACTTCTTTACTATTTTTAGATTTGGGGTGTTTTATTACTGCGCTGAGCTGTTACGTGGTATTTTTTAAATTAATCTTTGGCACGGTCTTCTAATCGAGTTGCGACAGACGTCAGACGGTGTGACACATAGCGTCGGCGGGATCCATCTGAAAAAAACCACCGACGTTTTTTTTTGCTTTCACCAACACTCATGAGCAGAATATGAACCAAAAAAGTGAGAAATGTTGAAAATCCATGAAATGGTACGCTTTGAAACAAAAATATTGAAATTTCCGAAAAAAATGGCTAAATTGTTCAATGAAAAATCCTTTTTTTTTATTTTTAAAAACAATAATGTTTTACACAATAAGGTTAGAAAGATTTATAGCAAATTTCATCAGAATTGGCGGATTAGTTTTTCAGCTATACGTCACGCCAGTTTTGAAAACTCAGTTCAGAAGACCGTGAAATACCTCCGCCGTTTTTTGAAGATTAATTTGAAAAACCATACGATGTAACAGCAAAAAGTAGTATAAAACATACCCTAAGTCTCAAAAATGGTGAAGAAATCGATCCGAAAAACAAAAATCACGAAAACAGCAAATTTCTTCCTCGCCTAAAGGTCAAGTCAAGCTTGCAATGTCGTGTGTAGCCGCCTTTACTCTCGTTGTTAAGCTGAGGGACTCTCCTCGTTTTCTCGGAAGTCTTGCTCCTTTGGTAATCCCGCAACTTTTGGTCAATAACAAGCGTCAGATCTGGAGTTTCAGCTGCATTAGCCGATTTCTGAGATTTCGCGATCTCCCGATAACCTTGCACAAGTGCGTCCTGTTGCGCGGATTCTTTGATGTGGAGAAATCGCGTTTTTATACAGAAACAAACGGCACGTAGCGTTGCTCTTCCAATTAGAAAGGTTTCTCGTCAAAGAGTACCTCAGTTGCGTGAGTTGATTCCCCGAATCGGTGAGCGTTATTGATCGATTGCACACGGAGAGAACTTTTAAGTAATTTTTACTGTGAAATCACAGTAACTCGGTGACAAATGTGCAATTCTTCAGGTTTTTAGGAAATAAATTATAAATTTTCATGGAAATGAATCAAAATTTACTTTTGCGTAACAGAAATTTAAAATATTTTCCAGAATTTTTACTGAAATTAATAGTAAAGTTTCATGAAACGTAAAGATTACGACAATAAGTTAAAAAAGTGCTAATATAAATGAAATTTTTCATGGGAACATTGAGAAATTTGCGTGTTTTCCATAAAAATTTAAAAAAGGAAGTCGAAATTTTCCGTGGGTCCACCGGAATTTTACGTTCTTTATAGTAAAATCAGTTAGGGCTAGGTCGCCTGACCGTACGCGTGAGCTCTGTGTGAGCGTGCGTATACGTGAACGCAAGCTGTGAGAGTGCGCTTGTGTATGACGCAGTATGACGAGCACGAACGACGCCGACCCGCGTTGCTTAGCAACAGCGGTACCGCGCATGCGCATTATAGTACGAAACATTGGCCAAGAAAGCCTCGTGGTCTCGTGCAGTCTAACGTGTTCTACGCAGTTCTACGCAAGAAAACAAAGAAACGTGAAAAGAAACTTCGATAAAGGACATCTACAATGGTACGGAAAGATGATATGCTAAAATAAGTAGCAATCAAGAACACAAATGTTCAGAAATACAGTATATAGAGTATTTATTTAATCATAGGGAATTAATTTTTCTCTAGGGATTTTAGAAATTTCAAGTTTGTCCAGGTTATTTTTACTGTAGAAACTTGGAATTTTTGAGGCAGCCCATTGTTAAAATTCTACATGAGAATGTGTCAGAATTTTTACTGAAAGAAATGTAAAAAATTATGCTACTTGCTTAAATTTTTACACGAATGAAAGCAAAATATTAAAAGCTAGTGTCAATTTTTGACTATGTGCACATTTGTCACCGGTTTCAAATTTTCAATGTAATTTTTACGAAGATTTCACCGTAAAAAATAATTTAAAATTCTCTCCGTGCAGGAGAAAGGAAAACCCCGACCAAAAGTGGCACAGTTGCTTCACCCTAATTCATCATTTTCGGCGTCAGCTACAACCCGCCCGTCATCTTCTCAAAACCAATCTCTCACTTTTGCAAGCCTTGGAATTTCAATGCGTCATTCATCTGCATACTTTTGATGCTTCCGTGCAAAGACTCACTAATGTAACCAAACCGGATAAAGCTAGAATCGCGGCTTGCAAGTTACGTCTTGCTAAGATGTTTGATATAGCGATTCGTCAATATTTGTCTTCTCGAAATTTACGTGTTTTCATAATGTGGAACTCACAATAGATGCTCTCGCCGACCATTGTTGTTCGATCTGGTGGATATTTATATGTTTAAAACAACATTCGCGATTGTTAGCGTTGGACGCTCGGCGGAATGAGAATTGCTCCGTTACCTCCGTATTACAATAGTTCGAAGATGGTGGCGCAGAAAATACCTGAGGGCTCAGATATATCAGGTTCCTCGAGTGGTTATTGGTGTACTCCTTTTACGGAGTCTCTGCGAAGTCAACTTAACGATAAACTGGTTCTCCGTGTCTCCTTACTTTAATGATGTAATTCAACCGAAATAATTTTAATCGGAAGTTCCAATCAAATGATAGTACTCAGCATTTTAGATTTTTCAAATTAATGGATGAAAATGTAGGGGGGAGGGGCTGTTCATCGTTTTAAGGACTTAGACCTAGTTGAAACTTTGGATAAGGATCCGCACCCCCTTCGATCGAGCTGAAATTTTGCATAAACCTTCCTTTCAGTATTTCAAGGCAACCCCTAACGGGATTTTTGGCGACTCGCAATAGTTTTCGAGATATTGAATTTAAAGGTTTTTTGGAACTCTCGCTGCTTATATCTATATTTGCTACGTCTCCGTTCATACCTATATATGTTATCGCGCTCTCCGTTTTATCCAAACAAAAATACCCAAACAAACCCAAACCCAAAAACTATTGCGCGTAGCCAACAATCCCTTTAAGGGTTGTCTTAAAATATTAAAAGGAAGGTTTGTGCAAAATTACAGCTAGATCAGAAGAGGGGGGAGGGTCGAAACCTTACCCGAAATTTTTGGAAATATCGTCGATTTTCGACGGATTCTCGAAATACAACATTTCAACAATATTCTCCGAATTTCAAGTCGATTCTTTCAAAATGGAGGAAGTCTTGGGCGTTTATAGGTAGGTTCGGCTAACCTGTGCACTTGAAACGATTTTTGCTCAAAATGACTTTTTCGAAATCAGTGACCACGACATCACAAAAGCACTGCATCCATCAATTGCATATTTTACGAGCTTCTTTTACATATCAAAAAACAGTACTGGGACGAAGGAATTCTTTTTTTGATGCAGTTTTCTTTTTCATCAACGAAAATCGATACTTTAACTTTAGACTGCGACCATTTTTTTCAAAAATCAATATTCCATTGAATGCTTCCTCCAAGCATTGGATAATTTCACGCAAAAACTACATACGTTTTTTTTGGGATGATTTGTTTCCGAACAACAGTGATCACTGCGAAGGAAATTTTTCACATTTTCAAATATTTTTCAATACAAATACTGTGAAAGATGCTTGAAAACATACTCTTCGGAGTAAAAAAATTTGAAAACTCGCACGCGTTTTACCAGAAAAAAAATCACGAATTTTTTTTTCGGCCACGAGCTACATGAAACCCGTTACGGCTTGATAATTCACAAACGCGGCTCAAAATTAAAAAATCGTGAATGCAACCGCAATTTCATTTTGAACGAACCGTCCCTTTGAAACGGTCCCATACTTCAATGGTGTGCGCGAAAAAAAAACGTCCCATCCAACACATAGGGTAAACCCCCAAAAAAGAGTTTTTCAACATTTTTCGACACATCAATTCAAATCTCCATCTGAAGAATTGCAAAATTGCATGCATACAGGCTTAAGACTGTCGAAGCTATGAGGCGGTGAAAGTCTTGGGAATTTCGTCATGTCCGGAGACGGACATGACGAAGTTCCAAGATGTTCCTTCGCATGGGACATGTTTGTAGTTTTAATTGTTAGACGATAATTTATTTAAGCTCACCTATAGCCAGATAATACCGCTCTTTCGGACACGACGAACTCGCTAGCCTAAGGACCAATAAAGAAGGGAATTCCCCGAATTACAAGCGGGTCCGCGGGCAGCGTCGTACGTGACGATCCGCTTGAGTCGAACAATCGCTATTTGGCCAGCCGACGCGACGATTTTTTAATCTCTTTACAGTGTAAGCCGTATCGTCTTTATTGCCGTAAAGAAATACTTCGAGATTTGTGAACAATAATGGATACGTGCAAAAGAGCATGGGCTATCCTCGAGGACTATCTGACCAGCATAGTCGCACACCCTAATGAAGGGATTAACCTCCGCGCTCACTCGACGCACGACTCAAGCGCGGAAAACGTTTTATTATGGCGACTAGCGCGTCACGGGAATTTCCCTGTGGTGAAGCTTGGGTCCGACAGCGATGTCCACGTTGTAGCCTTCATTCCCACCAAAAACTCCCTTTCGTGATTGGTAATGAGAAGAAATCCTCCCACTCTTAATTTTGCACCAATGATAACTTCATGAAAGGCAGAGTCTTACCCTTCTCCTTTTTTGAGAACTTCTCGTCACCAACTCCGAATCGACAGTTTAGAAACTCACCTCGACCGAGACGCATCAAGAACTTCTGGACAACAGTTGAGATCGTCTCGTGGCCAAAAAACCTCACACTGTGCCTTGAGAATACACTCAAGCACAATACCTAAAACTCGTTACCATAGCAACAAGTAAACCTTAAGTGATTAGTTGTAAAGCGTTGAATTTTCAAATAAATAACATTTGTTCTGGTCTTCGTCTTCAACAACCAACTTCACTTCCTAAACAAAAATCAAGTCGTTGGTGATTAATTTCCCTGACGACGATACCAAGGGACTACGTCACCGCCAGAGTGTAAATCGGGCCTTACAACCCCGACAGGTCGAAGTGTTACCGCGCGGTCCCGACGTATCGCACACAAGAGTTCCTTGTTTGCCCACGAAACTCTAAAAAGCGTATATTGTGTAAAAGCCATAATGGAAGCTAGAATCTCAGAACTTTACGACCGTTTTTAAGTGATATAATCCTTCTGGATGATCAGAATTCACGATGTTAAAGTTGGCACCGTTGGAATGCAACGTAAAATAATTACTTCGAAGCTTTTAGGCCGTTTTAGGCTGTGAAAATTACTCAAACGTTTTTACGTATTCGTATCAGAGACCTACGACCTTAATTCCCAAAACAAAACGCTTTGGATAATGAGAAAAGTAAAGAAATAAAAAATAAACAAAGAAGTCGTTGCACTCCAACGATGCAAAGTTTAACATTGTTTGAACTCCACGATAGATTAGTTAATTTGGTAGATTTAACAAATATGTAAGAGTTTTTAGGGCAGGGACCGCGGTTGGTCTGTTCAAGATCCGAAGGCAAAATTCCCCTTTCGTTGTCTATTCCAAGGCGCCCAGCCTGGGGCCCGTTGTCCCTTGTCTCATCCCTTAGCTCCGGAATAAACAGCCCTGGTGCTTACGACCCACTCAAGAGTCATGCAACCCGATATCCGACCGAGTCCCCTCGTCGCACAAAAGGAAGCAACGAAAGACATTGCCAGGTGGGGATCGGATATTCGAACGATCAATATTCAGAAGGACCGAAATGTCGAATTCAGTAATGACGAACGTTCCAATATACATAGATCAATCTTATGATAGCCTGTAAAATATTTAACCGAAATTGTGAATACAAAAATCTCGAAGTTGATTTATAGCGAAAACAAATATCAGATTTAACAAAATAACGAGAGATATAGTATCGACTCGCCTTATATATACACCAAACAATTCGAGACGTTAAATCGTCGAATTGTAAATATTACGACAGTTTACAATTTCGAATTCATTAAAGCGAATGGCCAAAAAGTCGATCAGTTAAAATGGCGAGGGGTCAAAAAGGCGAACGGTCCGAACAGCGAAGACAATGGAACAACGGATCAATTAGACGTTATTACAAATATTCGATACTCGCTTTTTTCTATTTCCGAGATATGAATGTTGTAGATTGTTCGAATCTGTGTTCGTATGACTCAAATCGCAGACCATCTGATTATATGTTCTCGACTAAATGAGCTCTCGAATAAATAATCCTTTGGTCTAATAGTTATTCGATTTTGTCATCGGCCAACGGATAAAATTTTGAATAATTTAACCTTCGTTATTTTGGGAGTTCATAATTCTGTCGTTTCGCCAATCTTTGTCGTTCTATATTTGGTCCTTCGACATTTTGACCCCCAGCCACATTTTCCACAATTGCTTATCGATTGATCCAGTAAAAAACGGAAGTTCAGGTGATCGATGGGAGTCGCGGATGAAATATGTGCGTAACGAAGAATATACAAAGTTTTTTATTCGGTCGATCTAGGCGAGTAAACATTGTCTTCAGTACTCAAATCGCTGAATGACAATATAGTTTCTCCGGAGATTCTTATTTACACATGCTCACCTCTCCTGACTCACTCAAGCATCGTTACTTCGCCTTTTCACCGCCCCCCCCCCCCCCAGTTTACCCGACTTAAATGACGTATATATGGCACATGCGGAATATCAATGAGCCATAATCGCAGTCGTCACGGAGGCTCCGCCAAGCTGTTTTTGCGGCAGCATTCGCAGCCACTCCCGAATATATTTGTACAGATGAAGCCAACAGCTCTCATCGCAGCGAAGCGATAATTCGCCTGCCCGTTCGCTTGTCACGCGAAAGTGCAAAGTATCGTTGCGTGATTGAAACACTAATGAAGCAACGTCGCCGCAGCTCTGGCTGGTAAAATCCGACGACTGGACGGTCGCGCGTGGCGCGGAGAACCTCAAGGGGCGTTGGAGAGCTCCACCTCGACCGGAAGGGCATAGGCGGTCTCGTCTTCCTCGTCGCAGGCTGTCCAAGATTTGGGGAAAGTTATGCCGAAGGGTTTCCTCCTGGCGAGGAGCATCTTCACTCGCCTACGGCACGGAACTAGCAGAATGAATATGATGACGCCCTGAAGATCGTTCACTATATCGGTCACGATCCTGGTGGACAAAGAAAAACGAAAAGGATTTACCCCTGACTAGGAGTACAATGAAAAAGAAGAGAAAGCATCTTTGTGCAATCATTGGGAGCATCAATGTTCAGCTAATCAGCAGTTTTTATTAGGCATGGCGGACCAGAATCATTAAGAAGTCCTGGCTATTAGGACGTTGAATAAGTTCTCGCTGTTTCCCAACAGATGGCGTTACCAGAACTGCTCGCTTGTAGTTTAAGATGGTAATGCGTCTATAAAGAAGTACTATAAGCAAGATTGAAATGCAGTGTGTCATTTCGCCAAAGTGGAAACAACTTTTTTTCAGTGTTAAACATGTTAAAAACTCCTGGGACAAAGTGAGTATTTGCTGGCAATTTTACTGCATTACTTTATTCGAAAGAAAATCTGCAGCTGAAGCACACAGAAACAACGTTCAGAGATTGGGTTAGACGCTTCAGGAATAATTATTTGAATGTGTCGAATTGGATGTTTCATGAAGACTCCTGTCAGACGCCAGCTGAACTTGCAGAATCATTAGGAGTTGGTCACGCAACAGTTTCGAAACGTTTGAAAGTATTAGGAATGATTGAAAAAGAATAAAGCATTAATTTTCACGAAAAAAAAGCAAGAACTTATTCAACATGCGAATAATGTGGGCTACCAACCAGTAGGCGACGTGTGTGTGTGACGAACATGCGAAGGATATGATCTCGAATATCCAGGTTATTCCCATCACGAGGATGAGCTTGACGTAGAGCAAGCAATTGAATCGCAGGGCTCTGAGTCCGTTACCGTTGTATCCTCGATAATCGTACCACAATCGCCAGCAAGTGAGACCGAGGTAGATGACGTTTAGGATCAGCAGGACGGTTATTGGCCCGTAAAAGAATGCCCAAGTCTCGGGATTGCCTGGAAAGTCGATTACGTTGGTTGATTCGTGTGAAGAAGCTCGGGCAGTTCGTTGCAAAGTGGAATTTGTACTGACCCGCGAACCAGCATGAACCTTCGCCGAAGTGCGGCTTCAGGTGACGACCTTCGGTGTGGTGGGTCGCAAGGGCCGTCAGCAGGAAGATTCCCGGTCCGACGAGTCCGATAGCGCAGAATATCAAGAAGAGATCCTTGTCCTTTATCGGGAAGTTTTTGAACCTGCGGTCGTTGGTACATTCGTGAGACCAAACTCGTGCAACGAAGACCCACGGACCCCACGAGGTAGCCTTTCGAGACACCTGATTGCCCTCTAACGTGAAAAACCCCTTCCACGGTATCAACTCACCATACGGTTCTCCAGACGTTGAAGGAGACGAGGTTCATCCAGAAAAAGGCAGACAGGAAGCTCCAGTACAGTAGAAACGCTTCGGAGGATCGCATAGATATTGTAAACAAGCGCAGACGTTAAGGAGGTTGGGGGCGTTCAGGAAAATCAAACGACGATTGATGATTTTTTTTCAACGACCCTCAAAAAAATGCATACGAGGTATAGATTCATTCTGTAGATGCTAATTTTTCATCAAATGTACAATTAAAAGTCAAAATTATCAATTTTTGTATTTTTGACTTGTTTATATTCTTGGCTTGTGGCTAATGCTCCAACCTCCATAGAATTCCGAAATCTCGTTATCTCACGAGATACGATTGCAGTGTGTAACTTTGCACGGTTGCGATAAGCTTCACAACGGGTGGGCCAATCGTGATGGGGTTTTCGCTAAAGCAATGCTTGGAGCCTTCGGATGGCTCTAGGTCAGCAGTCATTGCGACGTGTGCAGAAAGGGTGGATCAGTGAGCAAAAGTGTAAAACCGGTTCTACCGATGTTCCCATTGTTTCGCGATTCAACGTGTCGGTGGCAGGACGCGAGAGCGGGGAGCGTACGAATAGCCGCACAAAGAGAAGACCACGTGAATTGTACAGCAGCCCTATGGCTGGGATTGAGGAAGGCTAACACTATTGGCGTCTTCGCTGTCTTTGATTTTTCAAAGACCCAACCGGTAAATCATCAACTTTGAACAATCAACAGGCAAGTTTTGCGTGACGCGAAGGATTCTGAAGGCGGAAAGATTGATAATTGTCCTACCGAGGGGAAGGCAAAAGATGTCCTGGCCCTCCTCGGCGTTGTGGGGCCTTATCTGTTCGACTCCCAGAAGGAAATAGCTGATCGCCAGGGAGGCTACGCTGCTGGCCATCGCCTTGTCCTGAATGTCCCGGAGCTCCGGTAACACCGCGTAAACCATTAGTGTCAGGGCGAGAAAAATGGCCGATATGATGCTCAGGACACCGAAGAAGGCGAACTTCCATCTGCCGGGGGGAAACTCGTCGGCGTCGTCGTCGAAGCACACCAGGGCCCAGCGACCCTTGTCGGCGTTTCCGGACACGCAGAATCTGCATCGAACGACCACAACTCCCAAGGTCACGCGATGCCGCATATACTCGGGACACTCGTGTCCAACGTCACTCAGAAGACAGGGTTGACATCGCCACAGGATTGGCGATGTCAAGCCGGTACAACGAACGGGGATGATCGCCTGCTCACCTGTTGGCCGGTACCGAATCGTAATCGTGAAGAAATTCGAGATGCGGACCGTCCGCTTTTTCAACCACCGAGAACTCGTCGAAATGAGTGAACGTTGGATCGAGGCTGTAGAAACCATTGGCACAGTTGATGCGGGTCTCACTGCCGTCCGAGCAATTGCCCGAATGGTCCAGCCATGAAGACCCCTCCGGACAACACAAGGGACCGGGTGGTTGCGGCGCTCGTTCCAAATTCCCAGACGGGCTGGCCGTTGTCCATGTTAGATCCAGGAGAATCAGAAGTGCCAGAAGTAGCTGCGATCCGCAGAGCAAGGCTGTAATCACACCGCAATTCACGTCAGCTTGTAAATACCCCAGTGCGTGGCTTTTGGAGGGAACTCAGGTTTGCATCGTTGGAATGCAATGACAGTTGACGGCATACATCTACCTAGGTGGGTGAAAAAATTGCATTTGCCGAAAATATGTTTATTCGTTCGTATCACCTTTTAGCTATATACCGGGAAAGTTTCATTGCCGTGTTCATAAAATTCAATGAGCTTCTGACAGTCGGCCGAGCGAGCGGTAGCAGCTCCATACTTCAAACTTAAAACTTAACGCTTGATGGAGGCTTTCCGAATTTACAGGAAATACGATACGAAACATTTAAGGATGTTGAGCCCTAAATCGCAATAGATGATAAAATTGTGAAAATTTGGTATGTTTTTGTATGAAGTATTTCACAGGTCGTGTAAAAATTTCACGACAGTTAGGAAGCTCGTTATTGAACAATTAACATTCACAAATTAAATGTTGTTTTATGGAAACTGATGTAACTTTGCAATAAGTTTTTTTTTTGACCCCTCAGTTTTATAATATCTCCAATATACTGAAAGCAATGGAAACAAAACGAAGTTTATTGATACATTTTTTTAAATTTCTTTTAAAAATTGTTCTTAACAAAATGTTAATTTTTTAATAACGAGCTTCCTAATCGTCGTGAAATTTTAACACGACCTCTTACCAAATTTTCAGAATTTTCTTATCATTTTTTATTTCAACCCTTAAGGAGGTTGAAGTAATGATGATAGAATTCTGAAAATTTGGTATGTTTTTACACGAAGTATTCAGGAGGCTGTGTAAAAATGTCATGACGATTGAGAAGCTATTTATTGAACAATTAACATTAACATGTTTCATGGGGACTCAACCTCCTTAACCCTTAAAGTGCACACTGGATCGTTTTGACTAATGCATTTTGCTTTCGCCGGTGCGTATTTTTAAATGCATGCTCCACTTTAAGCCAATGTTTTGGCATTAAATCTTTATTATTTAAAAAAAACCAATTGCAGCCATAAAATATAGATACTTAACTACAAAAAAGGTCTCTACAAAAAAAAAGGCATATTTACTGAGATATAACGCTCCGAAAATCGTCATGGGTCACATTGACCCAGTGTGCACTTATAGGTCGGCGGCAGAGGTGTGCACTCTAAGGGTTAAAGGTCGTTGAGAAAGTCACTTTTTTTAAAGTCGATCTTCATTATTTAATAGTTACGTAAAAATGACGACTTTTTTCATATGTTTTGTACGCTCGAGTTTCAATTCGTCGCCACGTTGTTAAAAGAAAAAGATTTAGAAAATCGACGTTCGTCAACGACTCGTATTTATTGTTGACTCGAATAACCGTTTTAGTTTTCATATTTCGGATGGACCGTTTAAGCTGGAGAGTGTTGACCACCAAACGTCGGGAAAAAATGTCACCATTTGTCGGCAGCTGTGTTTTTGTCTTTCTGGATTCTTTGGTGATTTTTTTGACAGGCTCTCAATATGCGTACCATTGTGCTAAGAGAAAATGCGTTTCTTTTTTACCAACCGCTTCCCAGAAAAAATTCGGAATTTGGCCATTTTTTCGGGCCTCTAGGTAAGATGTAGATCCTCAAGAGGTCTTCTCACTTTAGATGCTAAAAAGAGGCTATTTTCATTATTTTTTTGTTATAGGTTTACATTATAGATATTGATATGAAAATTGTTACACTTAATAAATACACTTTCGAAATACATTTAAAAAAATGTTATTTATTTAAGTCACTATTTATAGACGAAAGTGGTAGTTAAAAAAATGTCCTAAAAAAATTGTAGGTCTGCGCTGTTGATGAAATCTTGGAGATGGATCATCCAAAACAAAAAAATCAAACGGTTTTAGATTCAGTATGTTAATGGCTATAACGCATATCATACGATTTTTGATATATGCAAAAGTAACAAAATGGCGGACATTTTTCGAAAAGACAAAAAAAACGTTTTTTCTTACCGTTTTTGGCAAAAAATAGTAAATATCAAAAAGTGAAGAAAAAAATCCTTGATAGGTCCTATAGCTATAAAGAATATGTGGTTAAAATTTCATAAGGTTCGGTTCAGTAGTTTCTAAGATTTTAACAAGCCGTTGAAAGATGTTGCTTCGAGAAGAACGCGTTCAAAGTTTGTCTGGGTTACATAAATACATTAAAAAAATTTGTTTAATGTATTTCAAAAGTGTATTAAGTGTAACAACTTTTATATCAATATCTATAATCTAAACCTATCAAAAAGATTCATGAAAATCGCCTTTTTTAGCGTCTAGTCAGAAGACCCCTTGAGTTTTCTGAGTCGCTTTAAGATTTTTTTGGCAGATTTTGTCAATAACCGTTGCTCAACCATTTTCGAAGGTACTCGTTCAGAGATCTACGATATAAATCTGGAAAAAAGTTCTGCGTAATAGTAAAAATCAGGCAATGAGAATATAAATAGGAACTTTCGTTGTATTCCAATGATGCAAACTTATGATGTTGTCATTTGCATCGTTGGAACGCAACAGAAGTTTGTTTTTTTTCAGGAGGAAGATTTTTTTCCAGGATTTTTTTCGAGTTTTACAGCCTAGATCAGCAAATAAATATTTTGGGCGACGACGAAAATAAATTTAAAATGATAATTTTCATTGGGTTCGATCAAGGCAAACTTCAGGGCCATGCAAACTTCAACACCGTGAGATTAATGAATTGTGATCAAAAGGCACAATCCATTATTCTCATCTATGTTTTTTCTTCTAAACTCCATCCTTGACGGTCGTACGTGTGCGTCTGTGTGCCTCGGACGTATTGGAAGAAAGGATATTTTTAACTCGTATTATATCCACGTAATATTGATTATCAGCACATCTTACTATTCTGCTGACGATATTAACACTTTTTTCAAATCGACCAATGATTAATCGCGACTGTCAATCACGATAACTAAAAATAGTTCGATTGCACGCGACCCTCAGATCGAAAATTAAATATGTTCATACTCAAACCGGCTGTCGACGACGAGCTAGCTAACTATACCCAGTAGCGTTAATCAGCATAAAATTTAATATAAAACGCAATATCTACCACGAATTGAACGAATTGAGATTGGACGTTGTGATTATTCGACATCGAATACATAACTGTCAAAATAGAGATAACGGATTAGGGTAAACATTGACGAACCGATTAAAGGCGAATGCAAAACGCGATGTCCACCTAGAATGAAACGGAGAGATTAGCCAACGAAGTCGTTCGATATCGAATAAACGGGATATATGATGTACAAAAGTACCATTTATCTGTTTATTCTTTTTATAAATTGTAGGTTTTGAACAAGTATATTGATTGTTGCACAGCTAATGGAAATGAGCGAAACAGGTGTATGTGCGTCTGTGCGTGTTGGGCAGCCTCATTGTTTGCACAAATCGTTTGGCAAGTAACAAGCTGATTAAGGCAGTATCACTGTGGAGAAGGAACGCTGTTTTGGAGATGATTTTCAGGATGATGTTAAGGGAATTCTTTACACGCGTTTATTGATTCTTTAAGAATATGTATAAATAAATAAATCTATTACCGCGTACTTTTATGCATTCGTTCAGAACGGTGTGTGGAAAACGGCCAGGTCATTTGAAGACACCCTACAGTGTGTCAATGGATGCTATTATAAAATGGCAAGAAACGCAAGAGTTAAGAGGCTATACCAGTGCGAACGCTGAAAATTTGGGTGATTTTCGGGAATTTTTTTGAAGAAAAGTTCTCAATTCAATGGTTCGGAAAATTAAGAATATATTTGGCTATATTTGACCTATATTACATAATTTTTTCATAGAAAAATATTGAGATCCAGGCGGCTTATGCGCTGCCTTCGGAGGCGCGAAAAAAAGTTCCTCCACTGCTGACATGATTACGGCCGATTGAGTAGCCGAAAACGAAAAAGGAAAAAATCTCGTTGAACTGGAAGGTATTTCCTGTACAATAACGTAGGATTTTCGAAAAATATCAAAATCTAACAAAATAGCGTAGTTACAAAAAAAGGTTTTTTATTGCCCATAAAATGGTCGTTTTTTTCAATGCCAAATCGTCAATTTTTATCCAATCAAAAATATTCTATGTCATTGTAGAGTAAATATATTCAAGAGTACTCAGTTCAAATTTCAAGTCAATCGGATAATTGCTCTTTGAGTTACAATGTTGCAAGTTTGAAAAATCTCATTACGAGAAAAACGCGTTTAAAGATTTAACTGGGGCATTCTATACCAACGTGCGGTTGCTCTTTAGAAGGCTGCCATTCGGGGAGTATTAGAGATACGGTCTTAAAATTTTGACAGGATATTCTTGAAAGTACAAACTGTCGAAAAAGGCAAATAAATCGATTTTTTGAAAGCGACACACTGGTATAGCCCCTTAAACACAGGCAAAGTACCGTCTCAGCAGGAAATGCAAGAGGCTGTGCCAAGTGCCGCTGAGTCGGATGCTGGAAGTGAGGAACGACCACCTTCAAAGAGAGCAAGCCTAGCTTCAGAAATGTTCCGCAATTTCTCCGGAAAAGAAACGATGCAAATGCGTGGCTGGATTTGTCACGAATCGAACTCCAGAAGGCCAAAGTCGAGGGCACAGCTGGTATATGTATGATACAGTCAGATACAACGCTGTCAACCGATTCGAGTGGCATATCAGATTTGATTTAAGATAACGAGGAAAGTACACCGGTGACGACGCGAATCTCCACGTGTTCATCGCGTAGTCGATGTTCCTGGAATACGCGCGAAAAATTTATATTAGAGTTCGAAACGACGTATTTATTTCCGCGATGACGTATAGGAAGTTGACCAACCGGTCGGAGCGAGAGAAAAAAAAACCCTCACATTTATCAGTCCGAATGATCGGTCTCGCGTAGTAAATTGCACCCCGTATGTGATCGACGCGGTTTCTCTCATTAATTTATGGCCGACACACAAAATTCACCAGGATCTTTTATTGACCAGTCGAGAAAAGCAAAAACGGGAAGAAGAAATAAAAAGGTTCGGTAATCCGACGTCTCCATACTTGCGGTCGCGATTTTCACGCGATACGTGCGATATCAAGAGAGGAAAAGTTGTGATTATTCTCTCTCGACCTTTGTCTGTCTCACACACGTGCACGCCTGTCTATGGTATGCTTCGTTGGCGTCTCGTGACTACTTTGGATCGCCCATCCGCTGTAAAGAATCTGAACTGCGAAAATCAGTCCAACGTTTTTTAAGGATGTTCATTTGAGGACCAAACCAACTCAAACGAGGCAAAAGGCTTGTGGGGAATGACGAAAACGATGTCATCGAAATGAATGCAATAAAAGAATTTCTGTTTCTGCACCAAACATACCCCAACTTCAGCCAAACAATTCAGGAAATTCGTTTGAAGATGCATGTGAGACACAATGTCCCTTCGGGACCTGATGCCTTCGGGAACAATGTAAACTGAATGGCCAAAAATATATTGTAGGCAATAATAAAAATGAAGCCAAAGAAAGTGATAGTAATCAGGAATCTCAGTTGGTATACCAATTATCCAAACTTCAACGCCGTAGAATTGTTTCGTAACTTAGTAGGTAGTTATGTTGGCCGGAGTATCCTGCATACATCATCCATGCTAGGTCATTAAAACCAACGGAATGGGAGATGGACGTTTAAAGGTTATTATAAAAAAATAATCACTTTTAACTATAAACTTTTCAATTTATGAGTGGCCAAAGAATGAAACGCTGCGTGTTCCATGGACTGCTATAGTAGAATTTCAGTGTTTACAAATCGTCCTTTATAGGTCAGCCGATTTTCCATTTTATTTAATTTTTTCTTTGCACACTGCACGAGTTGGAAGAACTGCGCTATCAAGAACAGTAATAAGTATGGTTAGGGTAAGGGAGTGATTGCGATCGTCAGCGACATTGCCACATGTGCGGACTGTATGCTCGGATATTCGTATGGGAGCATGCATGTAGACAAACTTTCTAAGTATTGGCAAATGCCTTTTTTTAGCATCTGTGGTAGCAAACTCATAACAGGCAAACATTGCTAAAAGTTTGCTACCACCGACAAGAAGACCGCTCTAAACCTTGTGTCCATTAGTTCACTGTCATTTTTCAACCTTTAAATAGTAAATTATTCTACGTATGTTATTGAATAGTGGGTACCTTCGTGACTTTTTCAAAATTCTTGCTCATTTAAAAACTTGAAGGTATGTTTGCTTTTAAACGGGATTGTCTCGCATATTCTACCTTAACGATTTCTCTGAGACACAATTCCAGGCAAAAGTATCCGAAAATGCAATTTCTCAAATATAGGTCTTATATTTAAAATTACTCGTGACAATATGTAGTAAAAGTTTGTTTTTTCCAGTTGAAAGTGTTCTTTTTTTCATTGTTTTACCTCTATCTTTAAATATTGAACTTCACGATGGCAAAATTCTTGTAAATATGCCGCGCCTCACACTGCAGCATTTTGCGAGCTACTGAATACTGTCTACAGCGTTGCCACCCAGCTTGGCAGGCGTGTATGGTGGAGCCGAAGGCGAACATAAGCTGAATTTCAATGCTCTACCATTAAGAACATTTATTTAGTGAATTGTGATGAAATGTGACATAAATTGTGGAAAAAGTTTTTCGTTGCTTTCCTTTATGCATCGACAAGACTCACAAGGAACATTACTTAAGTGTCCGCCATCTATTTTGTTGAAACTCATATATGTAATAAAGCATTAAAAACTATTAGAGATCATTAGGTTTGGAAGAATTACTTTTTTTTGTCTGCGGAAAAACTGTTTTAAGGAGGGAAGCTACCCCTCGAAGAAAGGCGTATCGAGGGGTGGTTTTGCAATTTTACCCACAAGCAGTTACCGATCTGAATGAAACAAAAACCAAAATTCTTCTATGTAAAGCGATGAAAAATCCACCATAGAATGAATTAAAAAATAATTGAGTTGACACGCTTTGAAGGGTTGTTTCTCTCCCTTAAAAACTTTTTTCCGCAGCAATGCTTCATCACATATATGAGTTTCAATAAAATCGAAGGCAGACACTTAAGTGATGTTCCTTGTCAGTCGGATATCGGGTTGCATGACTCTTGAGTGGGTCATAAACACCAAGGCTGTTTATTCTGCAGCTAAGCGATAAGACAGGGTGCAAAGGCCCAAGGGTCCTAAGCGAGGGGCCTAAGAGTGGACAACGCAGGGGCATTCTGTCTTTAGACCTCGAAGTGACCGGTCGCGATCACCATCCGTGGCTATATTCATCGGAACCATCAACTGACTTATGTATTCAGAACTCTAACCATCCGTCAGGATTCTTTTAATTGAAACTGTCATTGTAAAATCCTAAGATTCCATCTTCAAGTATTCTTCCTCCATAATAACGCACACGAAAAATGTCAATTATTCTGTATCAATTTTTCATTCTGAAGTTTCCCGTCATATTGGAAAGTAAAGAAACGTCCCCCAGGAACATGAGCAAAAGTGCTGTAAATTAAAAGTAATATAAGATCCTACAACCTTTTGGTGGATCGGTCGCGAATTTTGTGGATTAGCTCAGAAGTAACAACCCATTCAATTTTAATAGCCAGAGTAGCATTCCAGTGAGCCTCCGTGATGCTTCATATAAATCGTTTATAATACCACACCCTGATCAAGTCAAATTAATGCCGAAAGCTTTGTCACCGATTTCGTGGCTGCCAGCGAGACTTTTTTCGCGGGACGAATCAGTGCACAAACGAATGATGCTCGACCCTAATTTTGTCGCAATTTAAACATTTTCTAAAAAGATTCATTCGTGTAACACATGTTTACCGCGTGTACTCTTACAGCGGGTAAACGCTTGCCATGAATTTCGATATCATTTCTTTCTCGTGATTGGGATTTCTCTGCGCGTTCACTGCTACATTATCTGATAAGGCAGATTGTAAACACGCCTCTCGACGTATTATGTTACTGAATTAATGCCCGATTGCGGTGACGCTCCCTCAGAGGTCGTTCGGGACACCAGAACCAGTCTGCCGATATTCCTAGTCATTATTATTATCATGCCTCATTGCGCATTAGGAACAAGTCAGATGCTATCTTTGAACGCAACCAAATTGTTATCCCTTTTTTTTAACTCACGAGCAGTCCTCAAAACGGTCTGGATGTTTTGGTAGCCAGCGTTGCATTGACCCAACGGATTCAAAATATATTTTTTCCACTCACACACATACGCTGTTCCATTTCGATTTTTATGGCGCCATAACTCGAAGAAATGAAGTCATGCAGAAACACGTTTTATACCCTGAAGATTTTGACTATTTTTACGCCGCACTACGCGATTTCGCGGTGATCTTCGATATCCGAAATAAATTTTTTTTGGCATTTGCACAAAAAACGGTTTTAAGACGAAAACAAAGAAAAAAAATTGCTATCTCACAGAACACAAAAGGCACGGTACATATACATTTTTGAGAATCCTTATCCAAAATTTATAACCAAAAGCTGAAAAAAAATGCTTCTAGGTGATGAAAAAATGAACATTTTCCTTGATTGCTTCATTTCTTATTGTTATTATGACCTAAAATCTTCTTTTTATGCAACTTTTGGTTATACACTTTTGGTAAGAGTTCTTAAAAATGTTTCAGTAAATGTCGCAGCCTAAATACACAAAAAAATCCGGTAATACGAAAAAAATATATTTATGTTGTACTTCATCGCTGAAAACTTCAATACCTCTATAAGAATCGATTGTGAACGAAAAAGTCAGAGACAAAATTTGAATGGTTTGTCAATATCTACATTATAGTAGCCTCAAATTTCGTTTCAAGTGGATGCATCAACCAGTTTTCCAGGCCACTTCAACTTTTTTAAAGGGAGGAGGCCTTTTTCTGTTGGCTACGAATGTAGAGCACAAAAATACAACATCATGACCTTGGGATGACCTTGAAATACCAAATAAATTGCAAAACGCTAATCAAAGCAAGCCAAGCAAAAGAGGCGGTTGTTTCAGGCACACATGATGCTATCACATACATTTCACGGTACTCAATTACGATACTAAGATTTCTAAATGATACGTGAACTATTGACAACGTCTCGTTAGAAATCTCTCGACAAGCGCGATTCATCCGTTCCTTCATATCTTCCCAAGTGGTTGGTACATCTCGGTAAACTTCGCTTTTCAATGCACCCGACAAAAAATAGTCCAGTCGTGTTAAATGGGGCGATCAAGGTCAGGCAACTGGACCGTTCCTATCAATCTACCGATCCGCAGATTTTTCATTCGTTTCAAGGTCATTCGAAGGGTATGATATTGTAGGTAATCGGTTTTGGTTCTTTGGGCTCTACATTTGTGACTAATAAAAAAAAGGGGTTGCCCTTCAAAAAAGTCGAGGTGACCTTAAAAACAGGTTGATACCTCCACTTGAAAAAATCTAAGGATACCAAAATGTAGACGTTGACAAACCATTTAAACTTTGTCTCACTTTTTTGTCTAAAATAATTGTTCATAAGTGTTTTCGGGTGACTAACTTCTAGTGAATCATCCTGTATATTTTACTTTCCTAGTTCAACGTATGATTTTGTGGGTTTTTACGTGTTACCCCATCCAATTGTACCCTTGCTTATCGCTCTTTGCCCGCACTTCGCTACTCTGCCCTAACTTCCGTCGCGTCTAGAGCCGTCTTAAGGAGATACGAATAATTCTTCGGGGTCAACTATGAGACTAAATTTATTTTACCCACAATTGTTCTGAATCGTGTTAACTTGTGTTGAATACCACTGTCGTCGAATATCCATAAGTCGAATATCCATAAGTGATTATCCATTAGTATGAATATCCATAAGTTGAATATCCATGAGTGAGTATAGAGTAGAAATGAGTTTGTTTGTTTGGTTTTATTTTTGGCGCTCATTTCTACTTTATACTCACCCTCTTTACTCACTTTTCCTCTACCTCCCGCCATTGCTGGCACGCATTTCTACTCTATACTCACTTATGGATAGTCGGCTTATGGAGATTCACTTATGGATATCCGACTTATGGATATTCGTACTTCTGGATATTCGGTTAGGGAAATTCGACTTATGGTAATTCGACTTATGGAAATCTACCCCAATCTTTGAATACTCGTATTGTCGAGTCTAATGTGCCAAATTTGTGGTAAACATTTTATTTATTTCACAACTACTAATAAAAACTGAAAAAATCGATCTTAAACGACTCTAGAGTAGACTGCGTCATATTCACAATCCAGTCTTATCATTGCAACAAATCCAGGGTTGTTACGCATATGGAAAACAGGAAAAACTCAGGGCATTTCTTTCCTCCCCGAATAATCAGGGAAAAGTCAGGGAATTTTTAAAAATTTTCTGGAATTTTCTCACTATTTACTTTTTGAAAGAGATACAAAAAATGAAACCGACTTTTAAAAAAATGGACAGTATAAAAATGAAGATTTTTGTAAATCGTTAATATTTATATTATTCCTCATTATACACAAAAGAAAGTTACGTCAGTGCCAAACATTGAGAATTTAAAAAACTGAAAACTAATTTACTGTAAAGCTACATTTGTAAATTAATGTAAATTAAAAGTAAAGCTACAAAAATACATTTGCATTCGATCTGTCGATACACAACCACATCATTATCATTATAGATAAGTATTCATATTTATTTTTTGTTTATTTTCACCGGCGTACAAACTTTTGTTTATAATAAAGAACAGGTTCTGTATTTGCTTTCAATACATTTTTTTCTCTTTATAATGTTTAAATTATGTTTCGAATTTCAGTTAAAAAAAATAAATATAAATTTTACCAAATTTCCATATATTTGGTCTTAAAAAAATTATGTTATCCAGTTCAACATAATTCTTCAATAGAAGGATCGAGTTGAGAATTTCTTTTGTTTCTTCAAGTCGGTTAAAAATGTTGTTTTTTTTCACAAAAATCAGTCATTGCTATTTTTACGTATATAATTTTCCCGTACCGTTTGTAACGTTTACATCTCTCCAACTCAAAAAATAAATGTTTGATGAAAAGAAAATGTTTTTTATTTGACCCTAATCTGGCTAATTTGCAAAACCTGGAATTTCTGCAAAACCTGCATGGAAAACCTGGAAAATTCAGGGCATTTCTGAGTCAATAATGCGTAACAACCCTGAAATCTGTCAGAATCTTATTTAAATAACCTTGAATTACTTTAGCGAAATTAATACTATGGGTAAAATTGTGATTGAACGTTATTGATACGCGATCAATTGTAAAACTCCATAAATAATGTAATGGAATTTTGAACCTTCGAATTTGAAAGGTTAGGTTATGGAGCAGAGCTAGGTTATGCCAAAGAACATATACTACTTGGAAGCACAGGTCTCGTGTTTAATATTTGGCACAGAAAATGTAGTATATATTTCCGCCGGTAGACGGAAATCAAGACACAATCAAAGACACCATATATTCTTTGGATGTGTTCATGCACATCGATACAGGCAGCTCTTTAGGTGACTGGGATGATAACTAAGCATCACCCCAAAGAAGCGTGGCAGTGCTCCCATGAGGCCTGTGCTTCCATGTAATTTATGTTCTTCGGTTGGGCTCGCCAAGCTCGTCAGGCGTCACGTCCGACGTTGCCAAGTCTATGGGTGCTATTTCGTCATTCTGATCATTTTCAACCGGAAATTGATTTTTCGATTTTTCGATTTTTGATAATTCGATTTTTCACAGAGTATATTATGTCCAATTGATCGAAATTCAGTTTTTCAACGACCTTAGTAGACCTCACGTATCCAAAGCAGCAAAACCGTCATCACCGCACTTCCGGTCGATCGCCTGCACAAGACGACGTGCTTTATTGCCTCAAAGTGCTTTATTGCCTTTATTACCAAAAAATTTAACGGTCGATATAGCTCAAATTTTGCCAAAGAGTGCATAACCTAATCGGCAATATTATATGAAAATTTCAAATCCGAAAGTTGGATTCTTCGTAATGATCGGACCTTCTAAGCTACACCATACCGCATTCGTCGAGGGTGCCGGGAAACTGTGGAACACCCGTACAGGCGGCCCCCAAATTCTTCTGATTCTCTGGTGCATGAGCGCTTCACTCAAGTATCTAAGCTAACGTCTCAAAAGTAGTGACCTTCCGCTCACTGGTCGCTATCTGTTCTCTATGTATTTTTCTATGTCAACATACTGATAATCTCTGACCAGAAAAAAAAAACAAAAAATTGGTTGAGACGACGGAAGCTATCGAAACTGCTTTACATTGAGTATTCACTGAAGAGGCTTCCGCATTAACGCTTCTACTCGACAGATTCGACAGGTTCTACTCGACAGATTCGAATGAAGCAAAGAGAAGGCAAATTCTAAAATCCTATTTTCACATGCCAAAGATTCGAGAAAAAAAACATCAGCTGTTATCGGGCCTACTTCGCCCAAACGAACAGCCAAGAATTCCAAAATTGATACATATATATCGTGCAAGCTTTGCGTTCTGACTCTGCGAGCTTAATTGGAGGCTGGCAAGGAATATCACTCAAGTATCCGCCTTCGATTTTGTTGAAACTCACATATGTGATAAAGCGTTGAAAACTATTCGAGATGTATTTTTTTTATCATCGAAAAAACGGTTTTAGGGGCGTAAACCATCGCTCACAGGAAGGCAAGTCATGGGGTGATTTTGCAGTTTCACCTTCAAGCAGTACATCGATCTGAATGAAACAGAAACCAAAATTCTTCTAATGTAAAGCGATGGAAAATCTACTTTAGAAGTATTGAAAACAAATAAAATTAAGGTATTGAAAACAAAACTTTACAAAACATAAAATTAAGCATTGAAAACAAATAAAATTAATTAACAAATAAAATTAAACAAAAACCAAAATTCTTCTAATGTAAATCGATGGAAAATCTACTATAGAAGTATTGAAAACAAATAAAATTAAGGGGTAACACACTTTTCTTTGAGGGATGTCACCCCTTAATTTAATGAATCAATTAATTAATGACTACGAATCCAACTTTCGGATTTGAAATTTTTATGTGATTTTGACGAACACTTTTTGCGCCTATTGTCAAAATGTGAACTATTTTGACCGTTTAGTTTTTTTCGCAATAAAACTGCAAAGTCGGTAACCCAAAGTAACTTTGGGTTACCGAAGCACGTCGTCTTATGACGACGGTCAACCGGAAGTGCGGTGATCGTGGTTTTTTTGCTCACGTATCCAACTAAACCCGTTGGAAAACGGAAATTCCATAGATAAGATATAATAGATATTGTAAAAAATAAGAAAATCAATCTTAACCGTGTAGTTGAAGCACTACATTACAAGAAAGTTTCAATTTCCGGTTGACAATGGTCAGAACGACGAAATAGCACCCACAGACTTAGCAACGTCCCGAGTAACAGCTGATGCGTTTGGCGAACATAACCCAGCTTTGTTTTGAAATTCATTTGAATAGAAGCCGCCACAAAATATGCAAACAACAATTTATGGAGTTTTATCATTTATCACGTATCGATAATATGTATAATTATATTCTGCCTATCGTGTTAATTCCGCTGAGGTAATTCAAGCCTATTTTAATAGGCTTGAATTTTATTACGTTAATATTATTACGAAGATTACTACCGAGTCGTTGACAATCTAATTTTTCAGTTTTTATTTGTTCACGTGCAATAAATTCATCATTTACCACAACATTTGGCACACTATAATCGATAATACGAATAATCAACATAAGTAAACATCAATCAGAGCAGCTGTGGGTAAAATAAAACGAGCCTCTTTTTCGACCCTGTGAAAGTGATCGTACCTCCTTAAGATGTGTGAATTAATTGTTTAAAAAAACGGTTTTGAAACCCTCTTTTCGCTGATTAAAAAAATACGCGTCTAACAATTTAAAATGCTATATCACATATATGACTTTGAGGACCCTTGAGTGATGTTCTTTGGGAGAAACGAACACACAAACATCAAAAAGGTCGTTCGGGTATTCTCTCTCTCTCTTTCTATTCTCTCTCTCACGTTAAAAAAACGCAGGAGTATGAATGCCTTTCTTTCAACAAGCCACCTCATTTTTGCCTTCGCGTCTTTCATGCTTTCGTTTTTATTTTCGTGGCTATTATGTTGGTGGCGTCAAACGACTATTTTCGACTCTGCGTCTTCGGCGATGACGAAATGCCCGGTACATGGCCGTAAAAATTTTTGTGCGAAAAGCGACGTAAATATTTGAACGTTCCTCCCGGTTTTTGTTGTTTTCTCTCATGCAGCTCAGAGACAGCGATACTCCCGGTACCTTCTCTCGATAAATCCAAGTATGCATTCGATCAACCGAAAATAGCTTTTGCATGGTTCTCCACGCAATAGCCTGTCAACGTGGGTACACTTTTTTACCGTCGAATTATTTGTTCATGCGATAAATAGCACAACCATGTTCGCCAGGAGTCACGAACGACAAAGACATATTTGGCGTCGGCTCAAAAAAATTGTAGCATTCAATTGAAAGCGGACGGGGAAGGGAGGATCACAAAATGAAAGGCATTTACGTCAGTTATAATGCGCCCTCATTTCAGTCAAGTTTTTTCGACCATGATCATTTTCGTTTGCGAGTTTCGATAATCTATCAGAATTGCCCTTTTCAGCACGATCGTCATTGCCATTGACTGTCGCAAGATAACGATATCGAAAATCAGCGATAACGAATTGCAAAATAGTCTCACGGAACTGTCTGAAATAGAGCCGTTTTTTTGTTAATTCATTTTTTGGCTTGTCTGGTGCCAACAACATTTTTCCAAGTCATTATTAATATTTTCGTCATCGCGAACGTTGATTTTACGACCATTACGATTACCATTATTATTAGCGTTTATAATAATGGTTTTAATTATAATTATTAAAAGTAACCATAATAATAATGGTAATTGTGCTGATTATTATTTTAAAAAATAATTTAAAAAAAAGTATGCTAATGATATTTTATTGGCATTATTATTATCATTGTTGTTGTCGATACGAATAATAATTGTAGTGGTTATTGTATTCGAAACCAACAATAATAATAATTCATTATTATTGTTATTGTTATTAACACCACGGTTGCTTTTATTATTGTTCCTATTGATATATTGATTGCCATCATCTTAAAAATGGCTGGTATTACCATAATTGTTATTATCATTATTATTATTATGATCATTAGCATTGTTGTTTCAATAATTATTATTATTTGTTGTTGCTATCATCGTCTCCATTGCCCTCATTTTTCTTATTATTATTAGTGCTGTTATTAAACATTATTGTTGTTATTATTATCGGCAAAATATTACTACTGCTGTCCTTACATTATTATTGATATTATTATTATTATTATTATTGCGACTACTACTACAATTATCATTATTACTACCATCATCATTAAATAATATTACATCGATATTGTTGTTATTGGACTATTGCTGCATCGCGCCTTTTGATGCAATTATATAGGCGAATTCTAATTATTTTAATGGACAACAATTTTGGAATATTCGACCAGAATAATAATTGAGCATCGCGGCATGTGCACCGCAAGCGCGTAAATCTGATTCGTTGTTTATTTGATTCTTTCGATTACTTGATTAATTTGATGATTTTTCGATTATTTTAATTTTCTTTATTAGATTGATTTGAATATTTCCATTTCTGTGCTTCCTTCGATTTCTTTGATTAATCAATAAATCGATTATTCATCGTGCTTACCTCTCGATCTGTGAAAATTGAATGCTCGTTCGGGACGTCCCGCAGTCATGTTCGTAGATAGGGCGGTACAGATGTATAGGCACGGCGGAAGGAAAAACAAAGCGTTTTCACGTACCACATTCACGAGGCACGAGGATTTAGCATAGCAAGGACGAGAGTCGAACGAAGTGGAGAAAAAAGTGCGCGAACTCACAGTTCGAAGCGGGAAACGATCGAAATATATATCGGGGGCGGCGGGAATTACGAACGTCGCGATGCAAGCGTTCGACTCGAACTGAGAAGTGTTTGCTGGTTCGCCCGCGGCCCGCCAAACGCCGATGGCGATATCGCGAGCGCGAGGTTCTTATTCGGTACTCGAAAGATTCGGCTACTGGAGAAAGCGGGAGGTTGTGAGAGAAGAAACAAGCGAATATGAGAATGAAAGGAGAAGTAATTTGAGGAAAGAAACCAGTTATTCGAAGGACCAGACAGTTCGTCGTTGAGTGGCCTCCTATTCTTAAGTAACACGACCAACGTACATGTAAATACGAATATTGCTCAACGGAGACTCAGGGTCGTTACGACCAGCGCGCCTGTCTGATTTTTACACACTCGGAATCATCACTCGCGCCTACGCGAGCCAGCGATTATACTCGCATATTACAGACTTCGATCTCGCGAGAGGCTCGCGTATTACAGACGTTCGATCTCGCGAGAGGCTCGCGTATCGCACGACGCGATCGCCGCGAAAGATTTTTGCGATGCGCGCGGCGAAAGAAAATATTCGATGTATGCGCATGCGCGTAGCGATAATTGTTTGTTTTCGCGCCGCTATGTCCTCGCGCTTCTACATGCGCGACGCGTAAAGCTCGCGCTTTGGAAAACCTTTACGAAATTCTATTCGTGATGTGGCGCGTTGCAACGCGAACGATCGTCCTTCGCAGGGGAAGCCTTCACTTTCAAACTATTCGCAATTGAAAACGTAGTTTTTTTTTGGAATTATCAGAAAATAACGTGAATTTCGAAATAATTAGGAGTTACGTGGGTAGATCTTTCAAGATAACCTTCGTGGACGGATTTCGAGAACATCGAGTCGAGGAAAACGGGTCTAAGGTGCACGGGGACTCACACTCCGTGCAACTTGCAACGAGCCACGGAACTGAACTGCGTGCGCTTCTTCGCGAACCCAACTTCGCATCGTCTGCCGCGGAGTGGGGGGAGGTATCGGGAGTGGGGGGAGGCCCGACCACTCGGGATAAAAACCTGGCAATAGAAGCTGCGTGTAGTTCCCCAAAACAATGCTTGGTCGTGCTCGTTTTTTTTTTGTCTTTTTCGTCTTACTGTTTTATGAGATCTGATGAATGGATAGACCGAACGTCATCGCGACGTTCGTCACGGGAAGAAACCGATGCTTGTTTATGTTTTTCCCAGAGATTGGCGTTTGGCCATTTTCGGTTCCTCGCAGACCACCCAAAAGTGCTGTAAACACGGCCAGGCAATTCTTGATGCACCGTTATAGTGCACACGCACGAGGGCACGAGGGGACCACGGTAAACCGGTGCCCGTTTCAGTCGCGTGCGCGGCCCGGTAGGTGGCGCGCAAACCTGTACGAGGCCGAGTGGTCACCCATCCGAGTACTGACGCGGCAGACGCTGCTTGAAGCTGTCGCGCGCCTTATGCGCGTTAGTTAATTGATACGATTTGTTCAACGTCATTATGACCGGAAACCCATTGTTTTTTCCTTCGCACGGAGGAAGAAGGTATTTTTATAAGCGAGGAGTGAATCAACGTCCGTTAATATTCCTATCAGATTCCTCGTTGCTTCGCGAACTGAGAACTAGGTAATCTAGGCGTCATTATGGTGGGGTAATATCTTTTAAACTTTTGATAATGCTACATTGTTTTTCATAAAATGTTACTTTTTTTGATGTTACGTTTTTCATAAAGTGTTACATTTTTTTCATATAATGTTACGTTTTTTTTTCATATAATGGTACTTTTTTTTCAAAATCTTGCTTTTTCCATACAATGATCCTTTTGTTTTCATAAAATGTTATGGAATATTACATTTTTTTCACAAATTTTGCTTCTTCCCATAAAATGTTCCTTTTGTTTTTATAAAATGTTACCTTTTTTCACATAATGTCACATTTTTTCTTCATATAATGTTACATTTTTTTCATAAAATGTCACTTCATCCCTCATAAAGTGTTACTTTTTTCCATTCTCAATAAACTAAATAAATCATAAATAAATAAATAAACAATAAAAGGATTTTTTTCCCGTTACTTAGTTTTTGTTGTATAGGCAAAATAATAACTAATTTTTGGCCCAAAAATCACTATTTATGTTTAAACGTCCGCCATTTTGTCATAAATCGATATTTTCAAAATCGGCTATGACGAGTGCCAGATAATGGTATATAGAATAACCACAAAAAACCTCAAGGCAATCGGTTCATTGGTTTTCGAGAAATTTTGGGTACCGATTTTTTTACGACGCTCCAAGGATCATACATAGCCTTGTATGTTTTTGATATTTTTAATATAGAAAATTAAACATATTTTTTAATGTATATACTTTTAGATAATTGAAACCCCAATCCAAAATTTCAAATAGTTTTCCTTGAAAAAATTCACAAAAATGACCTTTTTTCCGGCTATATCTGCCCTTAAGGATGTTGAGTCCCAAATCCCAAATGATAATAAAATTCTGAAAATTTGGTACGTTTTTGTATGAAGTATTTCACAGGTCGTGTAAAAATTTCACGACAATTAGGAAGCTTGTTATTGAACGATTAACATTCACAAATAAAATGTTGTCTTATGGAAACGGATGTAACTTTGCGATAAGTTTTTTTTTTGACCTCTCAATTTTGTAATATCTACAATATACTAAAAGCAACGGAAACAAAACGAAGTTTATTGATACATTTTTTTTTAATTTCTTTTAAAAATTGTTCTTCACAAAATGTTAATTTTTTAATAACGAGCTTCCTAATCGTCGTGAAATTTTAACACGACCTCTTAAATACTTTATACGAAAACATACCAAATTTTCAGAATTTTCTTATTATTTTTTATTTCAACCCCTAAGGAGGTTGAAGTAATGATGATAGAATTATGAAAATTTGGTATGTTTTTACATGAAGTATTCAGGAGGTCGCGCAAAAATTTCATGACGATTAAAAAGCTCTTTATTGAAAAATTAACGTTAACATGTTTTATTGGGACTCAACATCCTTAAGGCGTTACCCCCACTCGTAGCGCAAAAAAAAAGGCCTTTTTCATTAATTTCTTTAAAGAAAACTACAAAACTTTCTTAATCGATCAATATACCATCTTAAAGAACACATCTTGAAGAACTTTCAGTAATTTTTTTATTGAAAAATATTACATTGTTTAGTGGCAAATGGCCGTCAATGAAATAATGTTTTTATATACACGGTTTGCGGTGACCAACATTGCGGCGAAGTAGATCATCTGAAAAAAAAAATGCGGATGGATTTAGTCAAATATAAGTATAAACTAGTCTTTAATCGAAGGATTTTAAAAAATATTCATTTTTCACAAAATGGCGGACAGTCAAAGTTAATGGTTCGATTTTAACGAAAAAAAACGGCCGTTTTTTGGCTATAAAACGGCCATTTTTTTTCGAAAAAAAAAATCGAACGATTAAAGACTACATTTTTATGTATCAAATAAGCCTGCAAAATTTCAAGAAGATCGGTTCATTAGTGTTCGAATAATCTTGGTCACCGACTTCAGAAATGCCATTTTGAGAAAAACGCGTTTAAAGTTTCAATTTCAGTTCTTCAATTCACGGATTCTTCTCTTTCAACGCTCATATCTCAGTCAATTTTGTTCGGATCGACTTGAAATTTTCAGGACATATTCTCAGATACTTATACTTCAAAAAAATGCAATAAAAAAGAACAATTTTTTCAAAATCGCAAGTGGGGGTAACCCCTTAAGACTTGTACTAACATGTACAAAAAACCGAATTTAAAAATATTCTTTTGTTTTTCTTAAATAAATTGTCAAAAATGACACTTGATTTTGCCCTCACAAAGGTATATTCCCCCTTAAACGTAACATATTTGTGTGACCCCCTCAACCGTACTGATTCATTCGACGGAGTTCAATCCGACCATCCTGACTTCCAGATGAATCAAAGAATGATCTTTCACTTATAATAATCAAAATAAAGCTTCTATGTATGGAATACGAGGCTTTCTTTGCCTGTGTACGTTTTTCTGTCTCTTTGCTTATCAGGAAATGCGAGCAAGCGTATGTATGCACCCATATGCTACCTTAGCAAGTAGATAACCAACAAACAATACGTTCTCAAAATTCCAAAGTGAATACACTTCGATTTTACCCCCTTAAGGATTCCGAAAACGCAAAAACGTTATTTTTTATTTCCTCGTTGTGTTTGTGTATCACCCCCAAGAGTGTACAGATGGAATTAAAGTGCACATTTGTGCCCTTCAATTATATATTTTACGAAAAATTCGCATCAACGGTACAAATCTGCATTAAGAATAAAATAGCATCAACGTGTTACAGCCTCCTTAAATGATTCTTCCGTTTGACGATCCGCTGACGCGCATTTCCCACGTGCAACGCCATGCGTATAAACATCGCGGAACAATGATGTCACGCGATCGCGTCGAAAAGTCCGCGACCTTGATTCGCCCTATTGTCACGGTTCTCAAATTTCCAATGATCCGAACGTACTTTTTCTCTTGTTTTGCCCGCAGCTACTCGAGATGCTAAAGTTCTACGCGCGATTCGAGATCAGCGAGGAAAGCGGCGATCCCCTCACCGACCACGATATGACGCAACTCCATTACACGAAAATCACGTCCCTCCAGGTAAGGCCACCGACAACTCCTAACCGTCTTGTGGTTCGCCAACAAACTCAAACAATCTCATCCCTCGGGGCAAACAGGAGTATTCTATCGAATTGCTTTTTTCCTTCTCCACGTTTCTCCTAGAAAGCTGTGTTTGCCAAATTTCCGGATCTGAGGACTTTCGCCCTGGCCAATGTAGCGAGCGTCGACACGAGAGAGTCCCTCTTCAAACACTTTGGATCCTTGAGGTAAGCACGATTTATTCAGACTTGAAGTTGACCTTTGGGCGAGGAAAAAATGGCTAACTTTCATGATTTTTTTTTAAGGCGTCACCCCGACTTGTAGCACAAAAAAGGCCTTTTCCATGAATTTTTTTTAAAGAAAACTACAAAACTTTTTTAATCGATCGATATACCACCTTAAAGAACACATCTTGAAGAACTTTCAGTAATTTTTTTATTGAAAAATATTACATTGTTTAGTGGCAAATGGCCGTCAATGAAATAATGTTTTTATATACACGGTTTGCGGTGACCAACATTGCGGCGAAGTGGATCATCTGAAAAAAAATGCGAATGGATTTAGTCAAATATAAGTATAAACTAGTCTTTAATCGAAGGATTTTAAAAAATATTCATTTTTCACAAAATGGCGGACAGTCAAAGTCAATGGTTCGATTTTAACGAAAAAAAACGGCCGTTTTTTGGCTATAAAACGGCCATTTTTTTCGAAAAAAAAAATCGAACGATTAAAGACTACATTTTTATGTATTAAATAAGCCTGCAAAATTTCAAGAAGATCGGTTCATTAGTGTTCGAGTAATCTTGGTCACCGACTTCAGAAATGCTATTTTGAGAAAAACGCGTTTAAAGTTTCAATTTCAGTTCTTCAATTCACGGATTCTTCTCTTTCAATGCTCACATGTCAGTCAATTTTGTTCGGATCGACTTGAAATTATCAGGACATATTCTCAGATACTTATACTTAAAAAAAATGCAATTAAAAAAAAATAGATTTTTTCAAAATCGCAAGTGGGGATAACCCCTTAAAGGAAATATTTGCTCTCCATTTTTGAGACTTGGAGCATTCAGCAAATTTTCGTTACTACTTTTGGTTGTTACATGGTATTTTTAGCTTCGGATATGCCTCTTCCGCATTGATAATGCTTTTAAAACTGTATATGGTTGTGACGTAGATTGGGTATAGGGGTCCGAGTTAGCTGGATGTCACCAAAACTAAATTTACAAATTCTATGATCGATATTCGACCGATCTTTTACGATTTTTTTCTGCGTATTACCGCCATTTTTTTTTTTAATCAATATTTCGAAAAAACTCTACGTACTGGATTAGTTTTTTATGTCTACTTTCAAAATATTTTTCGTTTTTTATTCTAGCTTGAAAATTATGGCCTGTGCGAACTGACCCGTAGAGGACTATGAAAAAAAAGAAATTTTCTTTCATCGCCTACTGCGCCGTCATTTTGTTTCAAAATAATTTAGAAAAAAAAATTCTTCCACTAGACTTGTACTAACATATATAAAAAACCGAATTAAATTTTTTTTTTGTTTTTCTTGAATAAATTGTCAAAAATGACCCTTGATTTTGCCCTCACAAAGGTATATTCTCCCTTAAAGTTTAATAAAAAAAAATCCATGTCATAGGCAAAAGTAGTAATAAAACATACTCTAAGTCTCAAAAATGGCGAAAAAATCTTTCTTTAGAAAAGAAACATGAAGATCAACAAATTTTCCTCGCTCAAAGGTACCTTCTGCCCCCTTAAGTGAATGTTTCGTTGCCCGAATGACAAGCAAAGAGCCAGCACTCTATCTCAGCCGAGAAAAGAAAACAAAGAATCCAAATGATTTCTTCGTCAAATAATGAGCTAAATACACATATTTCTTCAGCGTCACTATTTTGCATAATCGATAACGAGTGAGGAAAGATTTCTATTTTGCAAAAAGAAAAAGAAACAAAAAACGCCGAACTCAAAGTCAATATTTTTTCTCAGCCAAGAGAAGCTGCGGTCCATCGCGAGTTACTTGAACCTCGTGCCACCCGAGGAGCGTGAAGAGAACGAGAACTGGTATCGTCTAGACATGGACTTTCTTCAGGAATTATTGGTAGGCTATAAAAATAATAGATATAATAGCGAAATATCTCGCCAATAAAAAAAAACAGACTCAACATTTATACATGAGCCATTTCACGTAAAAGTTTCACTCCGAAATCGTACCCAGCCTTTATTGGTACAAATTTTTAGTACGTTATTAGTACGTTCAATTTGCCGGCCGGCGCACAACCAGAAGAATACTGCAAGATCAACATTCATTGCCAAGTAATAGATGATATTGAAAACCTAAAACGTCAATTTGAGAATCTACCATTAGATTCTTAGTTGAAGCATTTTAAAAATGATATATGAAAAACGGAGGAGGTTTAATAAATAATTATTCTGAAATCTTAATAATTGATACGTCAACTATAGAAGCTGAAGGGATGGTCATGAAAAACTGTTGAAATAAACGGATGAAATAAATGTTGGCGAATTTAAGGAAGCATGTTAAGAAAGAGTACTGCCCTAACTTGTATAAACTTTTCCGAGCGGCAATAGTACTTCCAGTAAGCTCAGGCGACTGTGAAAGGAGTTTTTTTTGCCATGAGACGGATAAAAACGTGACTTATGGCCGTACTCATAGTCTCTCCTTGTCTCAAGGATAAAGGACGCCTTGATGAAGGCTTCCTTGAATTTCAGAGGCGTCCTTGTTTCATAGTCGCAACTCGACTCTCCCTTCCAGAAGGAAGACATATTTAGGGTTATGTGATTGCTTATGGTGGTAAAACCGCTGATAGAAGCGCCACTCGGCTATATTTGAAACTAACTCAAACCGCTTGGCTCTCGATTGTATAGCCTCGAGTGTATAACCTCAAAGTTCAAAATTAGAAATTGAGTTGCGACGAGTACAATTATGGATGAAGGAAAGAATGTTCATTATACAGAGCGCGAAAGGCTGTTATTAGCTCAGCTTTTTTTTTAACTCCGTTCACTGCGATACGTTTCGAAACTTTTTACGTGCTCCACTTTTAACTGTTTTTGAGGTTAACCTGTAGACTGGTCTGTGATACAGGTAAAAACTGCATAGACGCCAAGCGCAAGCGCAAGCGTTATTCATATGAAACGAAACAGCCAATCACAGCGCCGAAGGTTTCATCAAGGAAGCTCGAGACCTGCCTTGAAATAAGGAGGCCAATAAGGCTCCTTGTTCTGTCAAGGAAGGTCTATGAAACGCGAAATGAGGAACAAGGAATCCTTGTTCCTCAAGGAAGGACTATGAATACGGGTATTAGAAATACAATGCTTCCGGAACGATTCCCTCAGATGTCACTGCTGAACATAGAGATTGCCATTGTTAAAAAGACATGCTAACTTAATGAGCGTTGGGCCGATTTGCAGAGAAAACATAGAAAACTAAGACTTGTTCAATTGAGTGCCTACTGAAAGTAAAATTCCAAGACTCGTAACTGTATTGACCCCTTCGTTGGCAGAGAAAATTCGACAAAAAGTGCCCAAAATGGCAGGAACATTTTTTTATCCTGAAAACTTGTACTTGATATTAACTTGATATTAACGGTAACATGAAAATGTGATCAAAGCTTCAAATTTTGTGTGTTACGCGATTATCGACTATTACGTAAATTTTATTTCAAAAAGATATGATTGTGGGAAAACCACTTTTTCGTCGGGCCGGCTCCCCTAGGTCCTCCAGCCAGAAAAAAAATTCTGGCTACGCCAATGTATATGTTTCCAATGTTCCGAATATTGGCCAATGCTTCGCGACACGAGAGATCGCCAAAACCGCACTTCGATCACACGCCTCCATGGCCATGGAATTCACCGTCTCTTATATGAAGAGACGGTGAAGTCATCAGAGCTCTTTGAGTCTAAAACGTCCGATTTCCAGTATCTTCACCTTACCGATTTGATGACCTTATTGACGTACACTCACAATAAATAAAACAACTAAGAACTGCCAAATTGAAATATGACAGATATCGGATATCAAACCCGGTTCTTGAGGTAATCGAACATTTATGGATACGTCAGCAAATGTTGTATACAACTTGGAATAAAATTGCGAGTCATCTATAATGAAGCCTATTTATGTTTATGACACGAGATTATTCATTATTACCATTGATTAATATTAAGTGTTGCCGAAATACGACAACTTCGCGGACATTGAGATTGGCAATGATGCTCTTCATTCGCCAACCAAGATACGTAATCTTTCGTCAAACCTTGATGGTCCGCTATTGAATATATATGGTTCACGATGGGCAAGATGACGTTTTTTGCTCTAAATGTTTACAAAGCTTTCGTTTGCGTTATCCCGTTGATATAAACGGTATATCTTTCCGCTAAATATCCAAAAAAAAATTACATTACCCGTAGCGTGAACGTTTTGCCAATCCAACTGCACGTAATAATAGACACGTTGAACTATTTTTTTATCTCTGGTGTTTAGTGGTGAAAAAATTTCAAAAAATTCCTAAAGCCTCAGTATAGTCCAGACAATAAGATATATTTTTTTCGAATCCAAATCTTGGATTGTTGCTAACGCTTCGACCTTCGTAATACTTATTGACCTAATATGATATATATATAGATATCTCGACACGAGCGAAGAGCTTCGCAACTCGAGGAATTGAACGAGATGCCACTCTACCCGACGGAAGATGTTATCTGGAACGAGAGCATCGTACCGACCGAATATTTCTCGGGCGAAGGCTGTCTCGCCCTGCCGAAGTTGAATCTCCAGTTTCTTACGCTTCACGACTATCTCCTGAGGAACTTCAACCTATTTCGACTCGAATCCACGTGTGTGTACTACGTTCCGTCACTTTTGCCGCGTATCCGTACTTTTTATTTTTCCCTTGGACTCGAACGTAATAAATGCTTGTATATCTTTACAGACGAGATACGCCAAGACATCGAGGATTCGGTGAGCCGGTTGAGTCCCTGGTTAGTATACGCTTCGAGATCCCACATGCTTGTCATCAACGCCGACAAACTATTAAGGGTCTTTTGTGCATTGATTTTATGCACAAAAATATATTTTATGCATTAAAATAGTTGTTATGCACAAAAATATATTTTATGCACAAAAATAGATTTTATGCATTAAAATGGATTTTATGCATTAAAATGGAACTGATGCCTTCGGTTGAACGTGCAAAAAATCATTTAATGTCTGGAGGATATGCACAACGCTTTACTGCTGTAAAGTAAATCGAAAGAAAAAAAAACGATAAGACACAAATGGGAGGAATTACCACAAAAATTACTTCAATAATTGAATGAAAAATGCATAGAAAATATGTCTACATTGCATGGAACGTTACCAAACAAATTAGACTTAACAATAATTAATATCAAGCACATGCATCTTCAATATAGCGATAGTCGTGCCGATCGGTGAGGGTTCGGCTTCAGTGGTACTTCGAGTTAAGCAGCGTTGTGCATGGCCGATACTCGGAGCGGTGACCGCTTAGCCGTGCACCGGCTGGCGCACCAACTAGTTAGCAGAAGGCCAATACTTTCGAGATCGTGGTGTAGATAGAAAGTTAGGTTAGATTAGCGAAGTTCGTGTAGGGAGTGTTAAGCAAAAGGGTTTAATCGGGAAGAACAATACGTAAAAACCCTCAAGGGTTTTTGAAGTTTTGGGTCGTTGGAATGCAACGGTTTTTTGTCCCTAATTTTTATTACTATCGAAAATCGTATTTACACTAAGATTGCAGATCGCTCGGCGGGTTGATTGATAGATAGATGGAAGATAGTTGATAGATAAATAGTCGTTAGTTAGTTGATAGATAGATCGTAGATAATAGATAGATAGATAGTCGATAGTTAGTCTCTAGATTATAGTCTGTAGATAGTTGGCAGATAGATAGTTGATAGATGGTTGAGAGATAGATAGTTGATAGATAGATATTTGATAGATAGATAGTTAACAGATAGATAGTTGATAGATCGATATTTGATAGATAGATAAAAGATAGTTGAGTCGTAAATCGACTTGAATTAGAATCGAGAAATCGAGCTTGATTTACTTGATAGATAGAAGGTAGACTTGATTTACTTGTAGATTGTTGGTTGACAGATAGATAGTAGATAGTTGGTAGATAGATAGTAGATAGTTGAAAGATAGATAGTAGATAGGTGATAGATAGATAGTAGATAGTTGCTAGACAGATAGATAGTTGAAAGATAAATACTATATAGTTGATAGATAGATAGTAGATAGTTGATAGATAGATATTAGATAGTTGATAGATAGATAGTAGATAGTTGATAGATAGATATTAGATAGTTGATAGATAGATAGTAGATCGTTGATAGATACATAGTAGATAGTTGATAGACAGATAAAAGATACTTGGGTCATGTAAATAAGGAGCCTAAAAAATGATGCCGTGATTTTATAGCTTAAATCTGTCGAAAGAAATTTGGCATTTGCAAATTCAAAAAGACGCATTTTTGCAAAATCACGCACGGCTTCATTTATAACCCATGAGCTAATTTCGTACGAGTTCATATTCATATAGCGTTCAAATAGTTCTACTCGTGATATTTACCACGAACAATTGAGCCCCTTGCCCAACAATCGATTGATATTATTTTCGTTTATCAGGCAAGCCGAGGACGGCGATGTTTATTTCGGCGGATGGGCCAGGATGGCTCAGCCGATCACGCAATTCGCGGTGGTCGAGGTAGCCAAGCCGAATATCGGCGAGAAGAGGCCGTCCCGCGTACGCGCCGACGTCTCGATAAATCTCAGCGTTCGCAAGGAGATCAAATCCGAATGGGAGAATCTTCGGAAGCACGACGTTTGCTTCTTGATCACGGTGAAACCGTCCAACACGATCGGCACCAAGTACAGCCACAAGTTGCCCTTCGTGCCGCAAGTAGGACTTACCTTCGTGCGTGGCTGCGAGGTCGAGGGTATGCTCGACTCGAACGGACGAGTTATCGAAGATGGGCCCGAGCCACGTCCCGTTCTGCCGGGCGATACGCGCACCTATCGCGTCTGGCTCGACTCGAATCAGTATCGCATTGACATGGACAACGCCAGCCACGGTAGCGAGGACGTATACGAGAGCTTCAATATCATTATGCGACGAAAACCAAAAGAGAACAATTTTAAAGCGGTTCTCGAGACGATCAGGGAACTCATGAATACCGAGTGCGTCGTGCCCAATTGGCTGCACAATATTATACTCGGCTACGGCGATCCCGGAGCTGCTCGATATTCCAGGTAATCGCAAAAAATTGCGGCCCAAGGGACCGAGCGTTTTCCAGTGTTTGTTTCCCGTTGGAGTTTTGGGATTACGCGGTCGCAATTTTACACACAATTGCGACAGTCTTGACAAGTTTGGGTTGTTTTCGTTGGAAAATATCGATACACAGGGAAGTTATCATTGAGGCGGTAGACTACTGTGATGATCAGAAAACCAGGGTAATGAAAAAGCAAATTGCAGTGCACATTTATTCGTATGTACTTGAGTTGGTGTATAAAGTTGTGTGCCAAATGCAGGCGATCGAATGAGGACTTTACTACACTCAAACCACGTTTACCACGTCAAAATATTATTAGAAGTACAAATGAGTCTTCGTCGTTTTTTTTTATCAAAAATTGGGCATTTATCGTGAAATAACGGTACTTTGTTTTATTCATATTGAAATTACTTGGTGAGGCACTCCTAATGTAAGTACAGGTTCTTCTTGGGTTTGGCACGAATCTCCCTCCAATAATGCCCCCAATTCCGCGTCTTCGTACAATTTCGGCCTTCCGCTAGGTTCTTTGTCTTCGACGCAAAACTCACCGTTCTTGAACTTTTGAAACCACTCACAACTTCTCTCACTTAAGGATGTTGAGCCCCCAATCGCAAATGATAATGAATTTCTGAAAATTTGGTACGTTTTTGTATGAAGTATTTCAGAGGTCGTGTAAAAATTTCACGACAATTAGGAAGCTCGTTATTGAACAATTAACATTCACAAATAAAATGTTGTCTTGTGGAAACTGATGTAACTTTGCAATAAGTTTTTTTTTTGACCTCTCAATTTTGTAATATCTACAATATACTGAAAGCAACGGAAACAAAACGAAGTTTACTGATAAATTTTTTTTAAATTTATTTTAAAAATTGTTCTTCACAAAATGTTAATTTTTTAATAACGAGCTTCCTAATCGTCGTGAAATTTTAACACGACCTCTTAAATACTTTATACAAAAACATACCAAATTTTCAGAATTTTCTTATTATTTTTTATTTCAACCCCTAAGGAGGTTCGATGTAATGATGATAGAATTCGGAAAATTTGGTATGTTTTTACATGAAGTATTCAGGAGGTCGTGCAAAAATTTCATGACGATTAAGAAGCTATTTATTGAACAATTAACATTAACATGTTTCATAGGGACTCAACATCCTTAAAGCAGCCTCACCATACGCTTCTACAAGCAATCGATGCGCCTCAGCTACAAATTTTTTCAAACTAAAGAAGTAAATTAAAAGTTCCCGCAAATGACGCTTATTCGACTCAAAACTCGACATTTTCGCACGAAAAAATTATCTGATTCTGATACAAAATCGTAAATATTTCAAGGTCATGGTCTTGCCGAATGTCCAACCTTACGATATGACGTTTTACATCTGACAATTTTAACCATAACCTCCTGGCGGGGCCATCTTTTGTCAAACGACAGAGACTTATTTGTACTCCCAATATTTTGATTTTTTTTCATGTTCAAGGACAATTTTATTAGCTCCCGAAATATTTTGAATCAAATCCGGCTGTGAACATCTCGAAATTTGTTAAAAACCGCCTTTTTCAAGCAAAACAACGGTTTCTAGTCACGAAGAAAAAGACAAATTTGACGTGGCGCGGAAAGGTCCGGTTTTTCTTCGCCTGTTCCTCAGATTTCATTTTTTTTAAATGATAATTAAAGAATTTATGAACAATCTCGGTTGGGCTGAAACAAAAACGCGTTTTTTTCTCTTAAAATAGGTAATACTGGCTAAGAATTGATCGAGATTTTTTTATTATCGCGTTTCAATCATCAAAAAAGGTATTTAATGTTTTTTTCGATTTTTCGAAGACAAAACGACATTATAGTTGATAACTGATGAAAAAATAACGTTGAGAAGAAAAACGCCAATCCAGACTAAACTAATATTGCACTGGACAAGTGTACCAAATTTCAAGTCAATCCGTTCAGTAGATGTCGAGAAATCGTGTACACCATTTTGAAAAACAGTTTCGAGAAAAACCGCGTTCAAAGTTTGACTCGCAGTTCTATCGTTGTAATAATAAGTTTCCCTTCAATCTGCGACTCCTGCACCGTATGTTGGACGACATTCGGTCGACATTCGACGACGGTGTGACTGCTCGCTGTTATTTTGACTCACTCTATTCATGCGTCACAAAGCGATACTACTCGGTATACGGACTAGACTGGTGCGTACATTCCGTTCATGGAAATAACACACCGTGCATGTAAAAATGCCACGAATAAATTAGCCTCGCCTTTTCACGAGGTGTGACACGTCGTCCGGAATTTTGTTGATTCCGCGGAACTTCCTCGACGCGCGTATGCACGTCGAATATATGCACTTTGGTATCCGTACGTTGTTTTGCAAACGCGATATCCAACATTGCTCTTCATGTACTTAGAATGCCGGACGAGATAGCGAGGATGGACTTCAACGACACGTTTCTCGATATCGATCATCTGCGCAGCAGTTTTCCCGGTTACGACGTTAAAATCAAGACGGAGGGAGACGACGCTTCGAAGATCGTGCGGCCTTTCCGGTTGACCTTCGAGGACGTTTTGAACAAGCAGAAGAACGTGGAGATGGACGAAACGGCTGCGAGAGTGATAACGGTCGAGCCTCACGTTCCACCGAGCCGAGGACCCTACAAGGCGAATCAACCGAAAAAGTACGTTTGGTTTCGTGTAAGCTGCGTGTTTGGGCTTGTTTAGGCTTTATCGCAATCTTGCTTCGTCGCGTTGCAATCTTGCAACGTCGCGAGTAACAGCTGATGCGTTTGGCGAACATAACCCAGCTTTAAAAAAAATTAATTTGAATAGAAGCCGCCACAAAATATGCAAACAACAATTTATGGAGTTTTATCGTTTATGACGTATCAATAATATGTATAATTATATTCTACCTATCGTGTTAATTCCGCTGAGGTAATTCAAGCCTATTTCAATAGGTTTCCGGCTGATTTTTTTGTTGTCTTTTTAGTCCGTTTTTATGATGGATATGTTAATATTATTATTATGAAGATTACTACCGAGTCGTTGATAATCTAATTTTTCAGTTTATATTTGTTCACGTGCAATATATTCGTCATTTATCACAACATCTGGCACACTATAATCGATAATACGAATAATCAACATAAGTAAACATCAATCAGAGCAGCTTTGGATAAAATAAAATTAGACTCTTTGTTGTCCCCGTGGGAGTGATCGTACCTCCTTAAGGGGCTACGTCTACCTAGACGCCCGAAAGAAATGACCAAATTCAAATTTTTTTCTTCCGGGGAACGGTTAGTCAAAAGGAAACGCATTTTTTCGGAAATGCAATTTTTTCACCTACCTAGGTAATTGTAGCCCGTCAAGGAGTAACACCATTGTAAAGTTTTTGAAAAATCCGTAAATATTCGGAAGTGAGGTTCCTGCTAGAATCAGGAGGCCAAACAAACCCAAACAAACCAAAACAACCGTAAACAACCCCAAACAAACCCGAACAAAAATTAGCCCGTTTCCAGCAAAAGCCCCACTTCCAAATATTTACCAACAAATCGCGAAAAACCACTTAATTTTAGACGTTCACAGTGTCGTAAGCCGTTGACGCAACCTCCACTGCTTTCGTGTGTTACAGGAATCAGATACCCTTCACACCGACCCAGGTCGAGGCGATACGTGCCGGTATGCAGCCAGGATTGACTCTCGTGGTCGGTCCTCCCGGTACCGGCAAGACCGACGTCGCCGTCCAAATAATCTCCAACCTCTACCACAATTTTCCCAATCAGAGGACTCTGATCGTGACCCATTCGAATCAGGCGTTGAATCAGCTGTTCGAGAAAATCATGGCGCTGGACATCGACGAGAGGCACCTGTTGCGTCTCGGTCACGGCGAGGAGGCTCTCGAGACCGAAAAGGATTTCAGCCGGTACGGCAGAGTCAATTACGTGCTGGCCAAGAGACTGGACCTGCTGATGGAAGTCCAACGGTTGCAGGTGAACATTGAGGCGTACTCCAGAGACCAGAAATATGGACGTAACTTTGAGGATTTCTTGCTTTGGCAAAGTCATTCGAAAATCTATTTAAAGAAATAATTGTCTGTGCGGTCGCGGCACTACAGCCTTGTAAGTGTTTTTTGCGGAAAATGCTCCGGCGCTCGCAACGAGAGTGCCGCAAATGTAGACCTTGAACAAAAAGCCAAAATGTTATATAGGGTGTATGATGATGACTAGGGAAACACGTAGGGGGTGGTTAAAATTTTACTTTTCATGGATATAACAGGCATTTGGAAAAAAAAACGTTTCGATCTCGGAAAAAATTTCGCGGCAAGTTGTACATTTTTAGCCATAAACTGTAAGGTCTGAGTTATAAACGGTAAAGGTAGAAGTTGAGATAAATTGCAAATTTGTTTTTATGAAGGACGTCGCGGAAAACTGTGAATTTATATCAAGCAGAGTTTTTGGGCAATCAAGGAATCCCTGCGTACTTCTGTGGACAATTTAGTGTGAAAGAAAATGCGAAAATTTCAAGTGAGTTGGATAACGTTGGTTCGAGTTACGCTGTAAAGCAATTTGAAAACGTTTTTTGCTTTCGAGGAAAACGTCTCATTATTTTAAGCGCATCAGTGAAAAAACAGGAGTCGAAATAATTTTTCGGTGCCCATTGCACCTTTTCAAGATCGTAAAGTATGACTCATAGCTAACAGAAGTTTTTTCCGATCTTTTGGACTGATGTTACTTCTCAACAGGTTACACCTAACTCGTTCCAAGCAAAAAGAGGAATTTTCGTGACTTTTTCTGGAAAAACGTGTGCAGGTTTTCTATTTTTCTTTTCACATTTAATTTTAAATATCTTTTACACGTTTCGTATAAAAAAAAATTCATAAATGCAGAAGATCCAATGTGCACATCGCTGTTTGAAAAACGTCCTTCGCGGTGACCACTGCGCCTCGAAAATAAATCATCCGAAATCGACAAATCAAACGCATTTAGTTTTTACATGAAATTATCTAGTGCTTGGACGAATAATTTAATGAAATTTTGATTTTTGAAAAAGATGGCCGCAGTCCAAAGTGAAAGTATCGATTTTCGGTGAAAAAATACGTTCTATTTTGGTTGTAAAAAAACTATGCATAAATATAATTCCTTCGTTCAAGCACTGCTTGATATGTAAAAGAAGCTTGTAAAATTTGAAGTTGATCGGTGCAGTGATTGGTGATTCTTTAGACAAGTGACTTTTCCGAAAAATATTATCCGATTTCTCCGATAAAATATCATTTGTTTAGGTTAGTTTGGGTTTTTGTACATTTCGATGCCTCTCGACATTTCAATCCAAACAAACCCAATATAGGCGTCGAAATGTTCAAAAATGTCCTGTTTTATGATGTTTATATGTCTGGAGATGAGTTTCAGTTTCCTTGGCTGAATATCATCATTTATAACCCAATAAATGAGAAAAAAGCAAAAAAAAAAATATTTCACGCTGTTTTTTCTGAAAAGTCACTTATCTAAAGAATTGCCCAGTGATTTTTGAGATATCGTGGTCACCGTTTTGAGAAAATACATTGTGCGAAAAACGCGTTTAAAGTTCGCCGATTTGCCCGACTTACTTACAGACGCCTATAAATCCCTCAATTTTAAACGGATCGACTTGACCGTTTCAGAGAACATTTTAGAATTATTATATTTCGAGAATCGAACGAAAACCAAGAGTCGATATTTTCACATATTCAACTAGACGTAACCCCTTAATGCGTCCTCCCAGGCACGTCTGTTTGCCAAGAACGTGGACTAATACAAACCGTGTTTTAAACCCGGGAATAGGAATCTTTGAACGTTAAGGGCGATGTGGCTTACACTTGCGAGACGGCAGGTCATTTCTTCATGGACCAGGTATCGACTCGCTGGGAGAGATTCGAGTCGAGGCTCAAACAGCGGAGCGGTGGCGACAAAAACTCCGCCCTCGGTGCATTTCTCGTCGACGAGGAGTTCCCGTTTCACAAGTTCTTCGACAACGCGCCCCAACCACTCTTCAAGCGCAAGAGCTACGAGGAAGATCTTGAAATCGCGCGTAGTTGTTTCAGGTAAATCGCGCAATTTATATTCGTTCAATTGCGCATGCGTGTTTAAAGAAAAAGCTTATTAGAAGAAGAGTCGCACTGGTTTGGTGGCTTTTTTTAAGATTACCGAAGCTTCAACGTCCGCAGGACACGATTGATGCGTTGAGCGATCATTCCATTGTGACTGGCTTGAAAATTTAACAGCATGTTTATGAAAGTTCATATTTTTGGATAATGTAAATAAAATCAACGAATTTCAAAAAATGTTACACTGGAATAGTCCCTTAAAACGTTACACCCTTTTTTTCGCAACACGTTTTCAACGACCAAAAAGGGGACGTTCAAATTTGGCACCCATTCAAAAAATTCCAATGAATATTTATCAGAACATACAAATTTAAACTTTCAGGTCCGATGTGTTTATTCAAGATGAAAGCCGTCCTCAAATCCGATAAAAATAACAAATTCTTATTATCCGATCGAGTCACTGAGGTTGCGAATTCTTTGAAAAACTCCTTCATTCCCGGGCATTCTGTATACCGTGTACACGTATGAATATTCATTGAAGAAACGTCCACGTCAGTGGGTCATTGAAAAGTGAAGAATGTTGAAGAGTACTTGAAAAACCGCGCGACGCTCGGTAAAGCGTAGTTGAGGGGGTAAAAAATTATATTTTGCTATGTTGTTCTAATAGATTGCGATACCAGATCAAAAGCGTCGGAATTAATGACGTAAGATGCGTGGGAGACGCATTTATTTTATTACACTGATTGAAACGAAGTTTTATTCTGGGTTTTGCCCTTTCGATTTTTATCATTTTTGGGATTTTAAAGAGGGACAAAACGATTTTCCTATGAAAAGTTTGTCGCTAATCTAAGAGTGCGACATTATGAAATCGAGTGAAGCATAAATTGACTTAATTTGCAATAGTCATTCATGTAAAACAAAATAACACGGTTAGCACTTCAGAAGGCTTCATTTTCCAGTTATACCTCTGAAAAATGAATCCGTAATTCAACATGAGAAGCTTTGTTGGTTCTTTCACGATTTAAATAATTCTCTCGTATCGGCAGTCCCCCAAATAGACAAACGTTTCATGTTAAACAAGTAGCCTAGTCACCGTAAAAGCTAAACGAAAATAGAACTTTCACGAGATCTTTATCCTGACCGTGAAAAAAACGATTTGACAACTGTAGTGGGCAGTTCTTGTCATTTTCCAAGATGGAAGATGAGAAATTGGCGGTTTCAGCTCAGACTCCAGAAAAAATAAACGTTGGGTGGCCGCTGTGTTATTATTAGTAAATGATTGGTTCCCAGAAATCTCTGTGCTTTCAAAATTCCACGTGATGAGTTTTTCCGAAGTCGGAACGCAGCCAAAAGGCATTCACGCAACGCAAAACTACGTAAACAAAAATATTCTCCAAAAATTTCAAGTCGATCCGTTAAGAATTGAGGGAGTTATGGGCGTTTATGAGTAGGTTCGACCAACCGGCAAACTTTAAACGCGTTTTCGTCAAAATTACTTTTTCAAAATCGGGTACCACGATACCACAAAAATCACTGCCCCGATCAATTTCAAATTTTAAAAGCTTCCTTTAGATATCAAGAAGCAGTGCTTGAACGAAATCATTTTTTTTCATAATTTTTTTTATCGGTGAAAATAAAGCGTTTTTTCATCGAAAATTGAAACTTTCACTTTGAATTGCGGCCATTTTTTCAAAAATTAATATTTTATTGAATCCTTGGTCCAAGCACTCTATAATTCCATGCAAAAACTAAGTGCATTTGATTTTTTAATTTCGGCTCATTTGTTTCCGAGCAGCAGCGGTCACCGCGAAGGACGTTTTTCGTTTTTATAAATAGTTTTCGATACTAAAATCGCAAAGGATACTTAAAACCATTTATAAATACTTTACAATACTAAATTCATAAAAGATAGTCAAAATCCATACTCTTTGATGTAAAAAAAAACGTTTGAAAACCTGCCCACGTTTTCCCAGAAAAAAATCACGAAAATTCCTTATTTTCCGGCCACCAGAAAGACGTAACGCGTTAAAATAGAATTTGAAAGCATACGCTTCTTGGTGGTTCAGTGTTACAGAGCATGTGATGCGATGTATTTTCCAACGTAAGTATACGTGTTGCAGGTATATAGAGAGGACATTCACGCAGCTCGAGGAGTTCCGTGCGTTCGAGCTTTTGCGTTCGGGCCTCGACAGATCGAAGTACCTATTGGTGAAGGAGGCAAAAGTAATAGCGATGACTTGTACGCACGCGGCTCTCAAGAGGCGCGAGCTCGTCGACATGGGTTTCAAATACGACAATATACTGATGGAGGAATCGGCGCAGATCCTGGAAATCGAAACCTTCATACCGTTGCTACTGCAGAATCCCCAGGACGGTTACAATCGTCTGAAACGTTGGATAATGATAGGTGATCATCATCAATTGCCACCGGTCATAAAGAACATGGCTTTTCAAAAGTACTCGAACATGGAGCAGTCGCTGTTCGCGAGATTCGTTCGACTGGGTGTGCCCACGGTCGATCTCGACGGCCAGGGTCGCGCTCGGCCGAGTATATGCAATCTCTACAATTGGCGTTACAAAAAACTCGGCAACTTGACCCACGTCGAACGAAGCCCCGAGTATCTCGTGGCGAACGCGGGTTTCCGTTACGACTTTCAGCTCGTCAACGTCGAGGACTTCAACGGGGTCGGGGAAAGCGAGCCCAGCGCTTACTTCTATCAGAATCTTGCCGAGGCCGAGTACTGCGTCGCCGTATTCATGTACATGCGACTACTCGGCTATCCGGCCGAAAAAATCAGCATTCTCACCACTTACAACGGCCAGAAACACTTGCTGCGAGACGTTATCAATATAAGGTGAGCCAGCGTCTCTTTCGGAAGGTCACTCCTAAAACAACATATTCAGACTAGGGTGTGTCGAAAACATTCAACTCTCACGCCTTCATGGAGGATAGATGGATGGCTGTATGGATAGATGCGTGGATGGATGAACGAATGCGTGGACGAATGAATGGATGGATCGGGGTAGATAGATGGATGCGGATATATGAATGGATTTTACATTTTCAATACCATGAGATAGTTGCACCTTGTGTAATATCTGGAGATTTTTTAAAAAGCATTCATTTTCACGAAAAAAACAGCGAGAACTTATTCAACATCCGAATATAACGTCGAAATGTCGATTTTGCGCCACGTAAATACAGAATGTTCACCAACAAGAGAGAATTGTTAGGCCATGCTGCAAATCAAAAGTCTCTCAGCTCGTTGAATTCCAGGCTCTAACGTCTACTTCCTTCCAGATGCGCGAACAATCCGCTGATTGGACGACCGAGCAAAGTCACGACAGTAGACAAGTACCAGGGTCAGCAGAACGACTACATCCTGTTGTCCCTGGTGAAGACTCGGGCAGTTGGTCATCTGCGAGACGCTCGACGTCTCGTCGTCGCAATGTCGCGAGCTCGCCTCGGTCTCTACGTGTTCGCCAGGATATCCCTGTTCAAAAATTGCTTCGAGCTGACACCGGCATTCGATCAGCTGATGCGTCGACCCCTGAAGCTCCAGTTGTTGCCGCACGAGACGTATCCAACGACGAGACGGAACGACGAGGAACCCTCGGCGCCTTCGGTGGAAATCCAAGATATGCCGCACGCCGCGAAATTCGTTTACGACTTTTACATCAACAAAGTCAGCGGCATGAAGGTGGGTCGCTTCTGCCTTGGCGCTGTTCGTTCTTCTGTCGAAATTGTACTCAACCCAACTATTCCACTCGAATCCATGAAAACCCACGATGGTCGTGTTTTTTTTTGCAGGAGATACAGAAGACTCTGACGAAGCCGGATATGATCAGAGTTCCACGTAATCCCCAGCACCATGTTCCGGTGCATCCCGGGGCTGACGACGATACGGACGATGAGGACGCTGACAGCAAGGCGCCGGAAGCTCAGAAGGCAACGCTGACCACCGAGAAATCGAAGACGCCACCGCCAGCCAGTGAGAAATCAAAGACGCCACCACCAGCCAGCGAGAAATCGAAGACGCCACCGCCAGCCAGTGAGAAATCGAAGACGCCACCACCAGCCAGCGAGAAATCGAAGACGCCACCACTAGCCAGCGACGAATCGGAGATGCCACTGGCAGCCAGCGAGGAACCAGAAACGCCACTGCCAGCCAGCGAGGAATCAGAGATGCCACTGGCAGCCAGCGAGGAATCAGAGATGCCACTGGCAACCGGCGAGGAATCGGAGATGCCACTGGCAGCCAGCGAGGAATCGAGAATGCCACCGCCAGCCAGCGCAGAATCGAAGACGCCAGCGCCAGCCAGTGAACAATCAAAGACGCCATCGCCAGCCAGCGAAGAATCGGAGATGCCATCGCCAGCCAGCGAAGAATCGAAAAAGGCAATTGTACCGATCCACAATCTGGTGGACGAATCGATGGAGGAAGGCTGAACCAATGTCACAATGACCACTGACGATACCTCAAACCGTAAATTGTTCCACGACAGGGTCATTCGCCTAATTCAATCCTTTCTCGTGAATTTTTCTCCTCGCGGGATCGGTGAATGATCCCGTGTATACGTGCGTGTAAAGAATACGTTTTTATGCGGCACAATATAATCTAGTATAAGGATTTTCACGATTCAAGTACAATGCGTTGACTGGTTATTCGCGAGGTAACGTTTTTTTTTCTTTCGTTTTCGATTCAAGGGAACAGTCCCGTATACGAAAACGTTAATTTTTTTTTAACCCGGCATGTGGGCGCTGTCGCGTCACTGGATCGGCCACGTCCTCGAAGCCGCAGGATTCGTCTCGTCGAGTTCGCAACTGCGGGGAACGGTGATCAACTGTAACACGGGGAAAGAAGGGATGTTTCGCAACACCCTAAATCGTTGCACGATATGGTCCCGTCGTTTATGATCTGGATTATTCAGAAATCCTGCAACGAAATCCATTAGTGGAAAATAAACTGTCGATGCGACTCGACAGGTGGGGTCGCACACGCTACTTTCGGAGGATGGGTGTGTGACAACCAGCTACCGTACCCGACAAAAACAGACGAAATTTGAAATTCTCAAATATGTGTCGAGATGTAAATTAAAATCAGTCGTAAGTTGCGCAATATATAGAACAAGCCGGAAATTGCCAGTTAAGTGGCTTTTTAAAATGATTTACATCTATATTTTTGGTATTCAATTCCAATCGGGGCAAAAGTCGCGGCAGCGAATACGCCTTACGATAGCCGCAATTTTCGAGCCGCTCAACTGCTCACAGCTTTGAGATACGGTTCGGTCAGGATGTATGGGAGAGCCGAATGAAGAAAGAAACAGAATTTCTGTACGTTACCACTAATTAATTACGTCAATTAACGATTTGCGTTAATTACGCCAATCAATCAATTACGTTAATTACGTCAATTACTTAGATGCGTTAATGAATTATTCTGCAATTATGTAGCGAATGAAGGTGGAATTTTTGAAGTCTTGTGTACATAAGTGACGAGCACAAGAATTCTAAATCGTCATATCTGCGATAGTGAAAAAACGGCCCGTCAGAAAGCATACAAAACTACGGCGATTTTTTTTTATGGTGCGGTAACTTTTCCACGAACTGGCGAATCGATCGAAAATGTTGTATACAGGAAAACAAACGAAGCAAAACAACCAATCCATCCATTTTTCATCAGTGCGATAGTAATCGGCTACGACTCTCATACATCCTTCGAAAATTTATGGCATTTCGTTCAACTGGCTACTGTAGTGTTATGGTGATCAGGTACTCAGAACAGTAACACAGCATAGAAGTTCAAAAGGTTCGATAGACTCGATTATCGAAGGCTCGCAGGTCGCGACAAAATTGACGCGTGCGAAGCCTCGCCAAATTAAAAGAAAATCCGCCTGCCAAATAGATCGTGCGGGGCGAGTTTGAGTGCGTCACGAGAAAGGCAGCTGTTTCGCGGATCCCAAGTTTTCTCTTGAGCTGATATTTAGAGTAAAATAAAAGAACGACTATTCTTCCAGCGAATGGCGGGTCCTACTGTTTCCTTCATTTGTAACTCGTCTACAAGAAACTTTTGATGGAAACGATTGCCCATTCGCCGATTGATCACCCGACCAAAATTGGCAAATAAAATCAGCTGGAGTCGGTTGAATGGACGTGGCTTGTTCCATGACTGACCTCGGGTAAAACACGACTTCAAGTGCACATATCAGTTTAAGCTACACAGCTGGTAAATTAAGGGACTACGTCTATATAGAGTCCCAGAGGCCCGAAAAAAATCGTAAAATTCCGATCTTTTTTCTTCTGGGAAACGGTTGGTGAAAAAGAAACGCATTTTTGTCAACACAAAGGTACATATATTGAGAGCCGTTAAAAGAAATCACCAAAGAATACAGAAAACCAAGAAAAACATGGCCACCGGCGGATGATGCTGTTTTTTAAGTCGGTGGAAATATCTCGAGAACCGCTTGATGGATAGTTTCAAAATTGACAGGAAATGTGATGAAAAACATTTAAAGGTTACTGACGATCTCACTATCCAAAAATCGATCTTAGTTTTTTAATAGTTACGTAAACATGACATTTCATGAGTACGTATGCTCGAGTTTCAATTAGTCGCCAGTTTGTTAAAAAAAACTTTAAACCGACGATCCTTAATAACTCGTGAATAGACGTGAACAACTTAAATAGCCTGTTTGGTTTTTACAAGCTTTTATTTAACTTGCTCCGTTCGTATGTTTCCGGTTCAAAATTTGTAATCCATTTTTTAAGCACTTGCTGGCATTCGATTGAGCTGAAATTTGGCATGGTAACTTCGGTGACAATGCAATAATATGGTACCATGGAGCTGGTCTGATGACGGAGATGGGAGGTGGGCAATGCAACTCCTTGATAGCATATACCAGAACGTCGAGTTTGTGCTCATTTGTTTTGCCATCATTATCACTCTTCATTACACATGATAACGGGAGTCTGATTATGGTGGTGGGAACTGAAATTTCTTAATGGCAAATGGTAGGACATTCGAGTTTGAGCTCATTAACTTTGTTGACTTGAGCACTATTTAAAATTACACTATTATTAAGTTTCTCGCAAAACCTTTGTAACCTAAGGAAAGGGTTTTTATTACGCCGATGTCTGTATGGCATGGGGTTCTGGCATGGCAAATAAATAAATTCTAATACTAAAAAGTATAAAATAAGATAAACGTAAAACCGTTTTTGAAACAAGTTTTTATTTCGAAGGTGCTGTACTAAAAAGTACAAAATAATGTTCAGTAAAATTGACGATGAAAAGAGTATGACTACGAAAAAGTCCCTTCCTCGGTCACTCGTCATAGGTGCAAGTACCTAAAAGGTACATAAACGTAGATATTTTTTAAATATGGAACATAGGTTATAAATGCTTGAGGCGTGTAACGTCATAAGCACGAATACCACTTTAATACTTTTTTTAAAAGGCATCAAGCTTTTACAATGTATATTTTCAAAATATATTCATGTGCCTTTTAAGTACTTGCACCTATGTTGAGTGACCAAGGAAGTGACTTTTTGGTAGTTGTACTGTTTAAACTTTCAATTTTATTAAACATTATTTTTTTCTTTTTAGGACAGTACCTTTTAAATAAAGGATTTTGTTAGATTTCAGATGGACCGTTTAAGATGGAGTGTCGACCGCCAAACGTCGCGAAAAAAAATTCATCTGTCAGCGGCCATGTTGTTGTTTTTCTGTATTTTCGGTGATTTTTTTCAACGGCTCTGGATATATGTTCCTTTGCGTTGAAAGTATGCGTTTCTTTTTCACCAACCGTTTCCTAAAAAAACAATCGGGATTTGGCAATTTTTTCCCCTTCTAGATGGATATAGCCCATTGATTAGGTTGGGGAAAATGCAGCTCGCGAGCGAGCCAGATCCTCAGAGGTACGAATATATTCAAACGACGTGTACCAAAGATGGTAGGAGGCGATAGTTGCTTCAGAGTCGAGGGGTCGCAAGGCTTCGAAGAGTATTTGCCTGCTTTTTCCGACTACCCCGTACGAGAATACATTTGAAGTCCGGAAGGAGACGAACCGCCCCGTGATCGTAGGAAATGATCATAAACGGAATGTCTCGGAGTTCCTTCGACCGACTTCTCGATGGAACGGGAGCCCAAAAGAGCGAGCGATCACAGGAGTGGCAGAGCCTGCGGATATATCCGAGAGAGGATTCGTCAGAGTTCGCGTTTGGCAATTTTCGAAATGAGCGAACGACTCGACGCGCACTTGTTCTTCGAGTCGTGACTTTTGCGACGTCTCTTGTTGGATTCTTTCGTGGCGGTGGCAGCGGCGTTGGCATTGTTGTAGACGGACGACGGGACGTAACTGTCGTCAAAGGTCATAGTTTTGCTGGCAAAGTCGGGTTGGTATTCCTCAATCTCGGTTCTCGCGCCCTTCGAGCTCGGCACGTAAGCCTCGCTCAGATCCGAGGAGAGTGTCGACTCGCCGCACGGATCGTAACCCTCGTGAACGACCTTCGCCAAGGACTTTATCGAATTCGGCACGTAACTTGCAACCGGCCGATCGGCGGACGCGTCCGACGACACTGCGCTACCGGTCGTCGGCGTGTACTTGTTCGCGTCCGTCGACGAACGCATCCGCGACAACATGCTCTTCCGGCTCGGCACGTATGCCAAGCCCGTGGCCGCTTTCGCCGAGCTCGAAAGTTCCGGAGGTACGTATTCCTCCAGGGAATAATTGTCCAGAAGGAAACTGTCGTTCTCGCTGAATTGCTGCGCCGTCGACGACGTCCGCTCGTTATCGGCCTCCACCTTCGGCCTCTCGCTCTTCGCCTTTACATCTTCCTCCTCGCTCTTCGCTTTTCGCTCGTTCGAGCTCTTCGCGCGTTTCCTCGCGGGCGCCACGCTCACTCTGATGGTCGGCAACGGATCCTCCTCCTCCGGCGAATCCGTCGTCTCGAATTTGTATCTGGAAAATATGAGAAAAAAAGGAAAATTCAATATTGACGAACTTGAAGACTTGAAGAATATCGAAGACTTCCGATGGACATTTTCATTTTTCCCCCAAGGTTCTTTCGTATGCAGAATTGCTCATTTTCAGGATTCGACATCTCTTTCACTACTTCCGGTTGGTCGGAAGCCCTCCGGGCCCGCAGCCACTCCTTTCCCAATGCGTTACTCTATTGCATTTGGACGCCATTACTCGACATGGAAGATCTGTCGATAACTTCTGAAATACCTTTCAAATGAAAATGAGAATGGAGGTACTCCGTAAACCCAAAGTCTCGAATTTATATCTGTAGATTGTTAAAACGAAACTAAACAAAGTGCCCATCGAAATCAGAATGTTCCACGTTTCGGGCTCCCTGTACACGTGAGCTTGTATACTTACTTGACTTCCAAATGACTAGTAGATTTTCTCCTCTCCGTCGTGTCCGCTCTGCCGTTAGCCTTGCCCTCGTAATTGCGAATGATGGCCTTTCGTAAAATACTGTATAAAGACGCCCAGTCTTGTAAATCCAGCCATTTGTTCGTCGTGATTTTCTTCTTTTTGTATTCTACGGTTTTCTCCTTTATCGTGACAATCGCAGTGGCCAAGCAATTGTCCGAAGCCTGCAACAAGGGCAGAAAATAAAGGCAACAAAATAGGATACTTCAGATTCGTTTTAATTCGCTGTCATTGAATACTGAACATGAGCAGAAGCAAATATGAGAACTTTTGTCCAATAAGGTATGAGCTTATAAGGAAATATGTGCTGTGCGATACGGTAGTGTGTTAGGTGCGATCCAATGGAATACAGTAGTGCATTAGGCGCATTACAATGCAATACAGTAGTGCATTAGGTACGATCCAACACCATCTAGTAGTGCATCAGGAAACGGGTGACCATGGGCAATCCTGGAGAGTCTCCCAGGAACAGTTGGTCGTTGAGGAACATTGGAAAGAAAATATCAAAATAATACATCTTGCAACAATTTATCAACTTTTGATCCAGGTGAATTCTGCCTGAATTTTGTCAATAATGGATTCTCAAAACATTTTTTCAACTTCTTACCAGTATCAGCATTTTAATTTATCTACTAGCACTATTATTTCTTTTGTTTTTATATAGTCATGATCAATAATAAGAGCAACAAATTGATAAACTCAAGAACGTGGACCGGATGCAAAATACCTCTTCATTGGGGTTTATTTTTGCGCCGGTGCAAACATATTTTTTTTTTGTAAAATGCACAATACAAGACCTCGAGTCGTGTGCAATTATCAAAAAATATACCGACGTAAACCTCGATAAGAACACACAGAGATAATGATATTTACATATAAAATAACGCGTCTCATATAAATTCAAGGCCACCAGTTGGCAAGCTCGCTTTCCTTTCATATTGGCGCAAAAGAAAGTGAAAATAAACGATTTATCAGCCTTTCCGCTTTTTAGAATTCAAGTAATCGGATTAATTTCGTCAACGATCGAACAACACTGGTTGATACAATCCTCCTACGTACGAATACCTCCCGTGGCCTACATACCAAACAGCTGTTGACATGCAATTTGTCGAGTTCACATACGTGCGTACGTCAGGATAGCACGTACCTTAATTACTTCCAAGTAGTGCCCTTCGCGAAACATTGCGCATACGAGGAAAGAATTTTTTTTCCAACTGCATTAAATTTCCATTGAATCGTTGCGTCGCCTGAAAGGAATCCAAGAACGTTTTTATTTCGGCAAGTAATCGTATACAGCGTCTGGCTTCGGTTTTCTCGTGCACAATTCAGCTGTTCACACACATGCGTGCGTATGCATTTGTACATGCAATAAACTTCTTGCTTGCTCGCTTACGGCTTTCGGTCGATATTCTCATCGTGTGATGCTAAACAGCCTCAATCGCGCCGCCAGATGGCGGCCACCGTCCGCTATATTGAATTTTACGTTTTCAGCCGTCGGCTGGTCAGATATCCATTTCATTCTCAACGCAACAACGTTATCACCCGAGTTGGGTCGCCAAGGTCACTCACGTAATCTTTAATGTCACATTTTTTCGGACAATCGCGTATATATGGGACGCCTGTGACTGTCATAACGTTGCGTTTATACGCACTAATAATATACACCCGTCGTATTAATAGCGGAGTTTCTCGATGCGTAGCTGCGAATGACGCCCGAACTCATTGAGTTACTCGGTGGTGAAAGAAAAGCGCCGGTACATACGACCCTCAACGTTACTCTGACACAAATATTGTCACAAATATCGTTACGCGACAGGTATTCGAAAACTTTACGTACAAATTGGCAATTTGCTCGCGAACCTTTATCGCAGATTCTTATCTCAATCGCGCGATTCGTAACGCGCTCGAGGCCCGTCTATTTTTTTTACAACTTTCTACTCGTTTCATTCGCGATGTTCGAAATTTCCTTCGAACTCTCCACGCAGTTTCGACGCAAACTTTCGAAACGTAATTTTTCTCGAGAACGTTTCAAAGTCTTTGTCCCCTAAAAACGATGCGTACACACGATTTTAACCCTCAATCCGTGAACGTGGGTCGTTCTCGTCCTGCCGAAAATCATTTTCTTAGGTACCTTAATATTTAATGAAAAAAAAACATTAAAAATAAGAAAAAAAGAATGATCATGAATTTTTTCATTGACAATTGTTGGTTTGGTAGTGCGAAGACGAAAATGACCCAGTTCACAGGATTAAGGTGCCTCGAATACCTTCACGGACTGAGGGTTAATAAAATGGTTAGCGGTTCGATCAAAATCGCACAAGCTGGACGCACCTTAAAGAAAATTATTTATCCCGTTCTTGTCAATTGTGAAAAAAAGATCATGAGAAAATAATTTTTCCAGAATGAATCTTGTTACCATACTTTGTTCATGGAATCAGAAAATTTTTGACACAGTCCGGTTCGAGAAAAAGTTTCAGACCCAAATGAAAAAAGTAATTAGAAATCTTAGCGAAAAAATGTCGAAAGAATATCGAAAAGAACAGCCACAATTTTGCCATTTTTGTTTTCTGCCTAGCGAGAGTAGGTTCACCAGAATCGCAGACAGAAATCCGTTGGTCTCTTCCCTCGACGTACTCTGCCAAAGAAAGTGACCGGAAAAACTTAACCATCAGGCGTGACTTTATTCCCTAGCGATTCTCACTAATTGGTCTTCCGAACTTGGCGCGACAATGGCGGTGGATGGGAAGGTCGAATCGTCAGGAAGAGAAGCACCGGCAGCTGGAAAAAGTCTGATGGATCGATGCGTAGAGTTCCTGGAGCGTGACACGAGAGGCATTCAAATAGCGACTTACGGAATAACGAGCATGGGCCTTGCCGTCGCCCTGTATAGGATTCGTCCCGTAAGTACGTGAAAAAACATGACTGTTAGTTCGTCCCGCCATCGTCCTTACGGCTGTGACAGCAATGGCGAGTTTTTATTGCAGTTCGCGAGGTTTACGAAGCCGTCCGACGTGCCGAAGCGCTTTCTCAAGCTGAGGATACCTCTGCAGGGTGAGGCGGTGCGAATAGACCCGAATTACGGGGCCCTCGTGATGGTCGATCACAAGCCTTTGATCGGATTGCCCAGACTGGGAACGCCCAACTATCTGCCTGTTAAAATGGCTGGGGTCGACGTAACAGGTCATGGTAAATGTCTCACCCGATGGACGATTTTCTACCTATTGAATGATTTTTGTATCGAAAGCCTTTCATTTGGAGATTAAACATCGTATTCAGCAGCATGAACTAAACAACGCCTATTTATTTTTTGGTATTCAGGCATCAGCTGGCTGCAGACAGCAGTGTGCGGTAAGGAAATCACGTTCGTACCGATAGCAAGAAAAAAAGACTACTTGGATTGCATAATTAGTTTGCGAGAAGGCGAAAAGGTACGACATTCTTTTTTTTATCTGTTCTTTTTATTTGATCCTCCATGGTCACGACGCCGAATAATTTTACGAGTCACACTGGCTGAGATTGACCCCGCCGGATACTCGAATGATGGTCCTACAAAAGGCATCCGTCCTGTTGGACCTCAATAATCGGGGAACTTTGGACATTGCGGATTAAAAAAACGAATGAATTCGAAAGATTGAATGATAACAAGGTGAAGAAAGCCTGGCAGCAAAAAAACGTGTTATTTTTTCATAAGAAAAATGCCGTTTTAATCTGCTAGTTTAGATAAAATGTATGCGTGACTGTCGCGAGGTACTTTGAGGAAAATAATAATTCTGCGGTACAATTATTAGCAAAACCGAGTATATTCATTATAATTATTTATATTATGATCGTTAAGATTGGTAGAAAAAAGGAGTCATCCGCTACTTCGAAATTGATCCTCGCGTGTCCCTTTGACCATGGAGGGTAAAAAAAAACATTCGGGAAGGTCCTAGTATAAACAAAATCCTTGAATCTCGACAGACGACGGTATCGATCGGCGAGGAGCTCGTTAGGCTGGGATTCGGTACGGTCGGCGATGATCTCGAGGCTGCCTCCCCCGAAGATCGACAAATTCTGGCCTACAAAGCTGCTCTGAACGCCGCACAAAAACAAGCGAAACTCGAGAGAAACGGACACTGGCATTTCGCCATCCATCCGACGCATCTTTGGAAATTGCGATATTACATACACGCGAAAATATCGCAGTTAGTGCCGACTAGGATCTCCAATCAGCTGAGTATATAGCCTCCGCCCTTCTCCGCTCGCAGTATCGTAGCCTGGACATTTCATCCCGGCAGATTCTAATCGATGACGTCGAGTGCCTTCTGAAAGATCGTTCGAGTACTTATATATCCGAGATTTTGAAACGTGCATGAGGAACACGCGGTGATTTCGAGCACGCGCCTCGTTGAGGCTCATAACTACAGGACGTTTGTACAATAAAGAAGTTAAGAAGAAAAACAGTGTGTATCGCAACACTCATTAAGGGGTTATATCTACTTAAAGGCCCGAAAAAATCGCCGAATTTCGGTTTTTTTTCTGGGAAACGGTTGGTGAAAACGAAACGCTTTTTTTACCACAAAGGTACATATATTGAGAGCCTTTAAGAAATCACCAAAAAGCCAGAAGAACAACAAACGTTTGGCGGTGAACTCTAGCTTAAACGGTCCATCTAAAATCTAAAAACCAGACGAGCTATTCAAGTTAACAATACATACAGGTCGTTGATGATCGTCGATTTTTTGGATAATTGTTCCAACAACGTGGCGATGAATTAAAACTCGACCACACAATCTATAAAAAAAGTCGTATTTTTTACGTAACTATTAAAAAATGAAGTTCGATTTTTTTAAAGTGAGTTCGACAACGACCGTTAAATGTTTTTCATCGTGTCCCCTGTAAATTTGGAAACAATCCATTAAGTGGTTCTCGACATATCATGGGCACCGACTTTGGAAGTGTTTCGAGACAAACGCGTTTGAAGTACGGTGCAGTTACTCGCCCGGCCGACTGTTAGAAGCTGTAGCTCATTCCATTTTAGGAATATTTTAGGGAGTATAGCTAAAAGGTGATACTATCGAATAAAAAATATTTTTGGTAATTGCTATTGGGAGTACACGTTTCCGGCGTTTTTTAATATTTTTAATTGGGCATTGCGGAAGAACGTTACTTTATGTTTTATTCAAATTGAAATTGCTTGTTCAGTCACTCCTAATATATGTGCAAGTTTTTCTTGCGTTTGGCACGCATCTCCCTCCAATAATGCTTCCAATTCCGCGTCTTCGTACACTTTCGGCCTTCCGCTACGTTCTTTGTCTCGGACGTCAAACTCACCGTTCTTAAACTTTTGAAACCACTCGCAACTTCTCTCACTTAAGGATGTTGAGTCCCCAATCGCAAATGATAATAAATTTCTGAAACTTTGGTACGTTTTTGTATGAAGTATTTCAGAGGTCGTATAAAAATTTCACGACAATTAGGAAGCTCGTTATTGAACAATTAACATTCACACATTAAATATTGTCTTATGGAAACTGATGTAACTTTGCTATAAGTTTTTTTTTTGACCTCTCAATTTTGTAATACCCACAATATACTGAAAGCAACGGAAACAAAACGAAGTTTATTGATAATTTTTTTTTTTCTTTTAATTTTAACACGACCTCTTAAATACTTCATACAAAAACATACCAAATTTTCAGAATCTTCTTATTATTTTTTATTTCAACCCCTAAGGAGGTTGAAGTAATGATGATAGAATTCGGAAAATTTGGTATGTTTTTACATGAAGTATTCAGGAGGTCGTGTAAAAATTTCATGACGATTAAGAAGCTATTTATTGAACAATTGACATTAAAATGTTTCATAGGGACTCAACATCCTTGAGCCTCACCATATGCTTCTACAAGCAATCGATGCGCCGCAGCTGCCGATTTCTTCAAATTAAAGAAGTAAATCAAAAGTTCCCGCAAATGACGCTTATTCGACTCAAAACTCGACATTTTCGCAGGAAAAAATGTATGCGATGCCTATCCAAAATCGCTAATATTTCAAGGTTACGGTCTCGCCAGATGTCCAACCTGACGACATGACGTTTTACATCTGACAATTTCAACCATAACCTCCTGGTGGGACCATCCGTTGTCAAACGGCGGAGAATTATTTGTACTCCCAATATTTTTTGACCCACCTAGGTAGGTGTAGCCCGTTCATTCGAGAATGCGGTTTTTTTCATCCGTAAAACTTAATTCTTAAACTTTTGACAAAACTTTATTTTTTTTCTTCATAATTTGCAAGATCCAATTGATAATAGGTACTATCAACGTGCCTCCGGACTGCTATTAGAATCGCACCCCTTTCACTTAACACCACCATTTCCAGTCCATCACGGACCCAGGTCAGCGCCCCATCGGAGATCGCTGCAGCCGCGCGTTCGCTACTCCGAAGCGCAATTGATAAATGACGGGATAAGTGGTAGAGGACAAGAGTCAGCTGCAGTCACGTAAGACGGAAGGATTTTATAAGAAAAATGACCAAAGTATATCACTCGATCAATGGAGACGTTGGTGGTTCAATGGCGAGTGACGCAACGCACGAGCAAGTTGGATTATACGAGTTTAATCTTCAAAGAACTTCATGGACGTGTCCATGGACGGTTGTTGCGGAACAATCTCGTTCGTAACGATGAAAACCTTGGGTTCGCCTTCACGAAGAATTTCTGACTTACACAACTAGATATGCGCATGTAGCTTACAAGTATGCATACGTGTGTGTACGTATACTCGCACGTTAGTGTACCGAAAAAAAAACTCCCTCAAAAAAGGCGCGCAAAATTTGAGACTCACGTGTCGGAAATAATGTTCCCCCCCCCCCCCCCCCCACTAGATTGTCACGGAAATTTCGCCCATTTGGTTGAAACTTGAATCAGTCGGCAAATATTAATTATAATTAATATTATTTTGTTCTAGTACGTTTTTATTACAATTAATATATTTATCGTTATAATCATTATTAATATTAATTATAATTAATATTTTTTTGGATTTTTGTTATTATCAATATATTTATAGTTATAAGTATTATTTATATTAATTATAATTAATATTTGCCAAATCCCGCTGAAGATTCTCCAAGCTTCACAAAAACTTGTTTTTGAATATTGATATCGTCCCTTAAATTACAGCAGTTTGGGAAATGCCTTTTTTGGATCATTTTCGACAGGAGTTCGTGTATTTTTGCGAACTGTAAACCGTCCAAAAACAACGATATCGGGATTTAAAAAAGCGTTTCGAATCAGTAAAGGCCCGGTTTGAAAATCATCGATCGGATTTGACAAGTATTGAATAGTTGTTGACGTGCTCAAGTTCGAAGACGACGAAAATTCCCAAATGGAGATAACAATGATCGCGCCCTACCGCTCGCACAGAGTCAGGGAGCTCAAATTTGGCGTGCATTTTTTTCATACTTAATTGTTAAACGGTGCAAGTTGATTTTTATCGACACATTCTAACGTCTACGCATACGTACACACACTATATATGCCAATCACCGATAGAAAACATTTCGAAAAAACAACGATATATACTCATCCTTATTTACAGTTATAAATCACAGTGTCTAGATTACATTAAATGTGTGTAACTCTGCGTCGGAATGCTTGTAGCAGCTTACGGAAGTTTTGTTCATTCTTATGTGTATATATTTATACGGCTCGTCGTTCGAGCCGTATTCGGAAGCAAATTGTGCTCTATCGGATCTCAAAAAAATCTCCGTGAATGGTTATAAGAGAAGAAAAATGATGTGTGTGTGTGATAATGTGCGACACGTCGCAAAAATATTTGCTCGTCGCTGGAAGTCTTTCGACACGAGTCCTCGTTCCCCGGCGTACGGATCGGAACGTGTCTGTGGAGCGCTTATTGCCGGAATACAAGAGACAGCGGGCTGTGTCTCGATGAAATTACATCTCGTCGTCGAGTCTCCTGCCGCGATTCACCGGATCGGCTGCCCTCGGGGCCTCGCGTTGGTCCGAGTCTCTCGCTTGTCCGGACGGTACAGCCGAACCAGTTTGCTGCATCGGCCTGGGAAGTTCGTCGGTTTCCTCACGTGACGGCATCCGCCTCGGTGGTGGAACTTCGATGTACTCTTCCCTTGGAACTTCACGGGCTCGTTGATTTTGTTCAGCTTCGAAATGCTGTTGAGCTCGCTCGAATTGCTGAGGTTGTTCAGGTTCGAAATGAGGTTGAGTTCGCTCGAATTGTTGAGTTTGTTCACGTCCAGGTTGGGGCTGTTCGGGAGCTCGGGTGGGTGCTGGTTTTGGTGCAGTCGTGGTTGGTTTTTGCTGAGTAGTAGTAGCTGGTCTGGGGGTCGTGGTAGTCGTTGGTCTTGGAGTCGTGGTAGTCGTTGGTCTTGGAGTCGTAGTCGTTGGTCTGGGTGTCGTAGTCGTTGGTCTGGGTGTCGTAGTAGTCGTTGGTCTTGGAGTCGTAGTAGTCGTTGGTCTTGGTGTCGTTGTGGTAGTCGTTGGTCTTGGTGTCGTGGTAGTCGTCGGTCTTGGTGTCGTCGTACCCTCGACTTTCCGCGTGATTTTCTCGTCCTTTCTCATGTTCCTGGAATACTCGCCATTGGGGAAGGCTTTGTCGAGCGGTACTCGGGCGATGTAATCGTTGTCCGGCGATCCCAGCCAGAGATAACCATTGTGAACGTACGCCGAACTTATGGCGGCGATCGTCTCGTCCGTATTGTGCAAAACGTTCAATATTTTGCCACTCGCGTCGAATCTCAACACGACCGTACCGCGGGGACGCAGAACCGAGACGGTGCTGAACGAACCGAGCGCGTGAATCGCCTTTTTGGCAATGTCGTTGGGATAAAGATCGTCCAACAGCTTGAAGGGTAACTCGATCAAAGCCAAAAGCCGAGCGAGCATCTTTCTTATGTAGGGGTGAGGCGTGAGCGTCAGAGTCATCTGTGGATGCTCCGGATCGGCGGGCACGATTATACCGACGAGATAGTTGCCGAGATCGTCGCTGTGCACGTTGTCCGGCATACCCGGAAGTCCCTCGATCAGAACTTCGCTCTTGCCGGCCTTCGGGCCTCTCAAGTGATACTTCAGGATCGTCGATTTCATCGTTTCCGTCAGTATCAAGTGACTCTCGTCGTCACTGAGCTTCACACCGTTCGCGTAACCGAGATTCTTCAACAGCACCTCGTTCTTCTTCGTTGCGGCGTTGTAACGGATCAGTCTACGAGAAAAACGACGCTTTTTTTTATATTTCTGTAACGCGATGCTGAGAAAGCGATGGAAAAACTATTTTTTTTAAACGGTGTACACGATTTCTCGACATCGTCGACATTAGTCTTGATCGACGTTTTTCTTATTGACTTTTTTTTCGTTAGTTATTAACAATAATGACATTATTCCTCGAAAAAAATGTCAATTCTTTGTTTATAGTTGATACACGATAACAGAAAGGCTCGGTCAAGTCTTAACCAATATTATCTATTTGAAGAAAAAGTTTTTTTTCTCCGTTCAACCGAGTGGCCAAAATCAAGTACACCGTTGAGTCCCTCACTCAACCCAAAATCAATTTTTTTTAATAACCCTGATTTTCGGATCTCCACAGTAGCCTAACTCCTCAAACGCAGCAGTTGAGAAGCTACCGCCCATTTTTAAAAACTGCACTATTCCATTAGAAGTTAAATGATTGAGGAAAAAGGTCGGAAAAACTAATTTTCGAGGGGAATTGAAGACAAACCTCGACCCTCCCGAGTTGCTCTAAAAAGTTTTAGAAATCTTTCGAGATATTTTCTTTAGAAAATCCCTCGAGTCTATAAAATAAAAAAGATTGCCCAAAAAAACCAACTACGATCAACGTTAACCCGTTATTGGAACAAGTAATTAAGATGAAAGATTGGGGTTTCCTTTTTTATCGTTGAAATAACTACGTCGATAATCCCTTAGCGCCTTTTTTGGCTTACCCCGGTAATTGCGTTTCGAAAAAAAATTCGGAAAATGTATCCATACTTTTCGCCGATAGTGTCCCTTCAACTAAATTCGGTAAAACGAGTTTAATTTTCGAATGATACTCTCGTTAAAACATATGTCGAGCTGCTACGATCCAAACAAACGGAATATTAAAAGCCAAATTCCAACTGAACTGATTCTCATCCGAAAATAATCGCAAACGAGCTCGAAAGTTCCAAAAAATGGCGTGAAGGTCTCTATTTATGATACGCTAGAAACTCAACCCTCGAGTTGTCCGCAAAAGATATTCTCGGAGACACCGAACCCTCATAATTGAAATAGCGAGGAACGATTCCCCTGAGGAAAAAAAAGAGTCAATTATAGGAATATTGAGCATATTGTTTGTGCCAGTCTGCCAAAAGCTGGAATTTTAAGTACCGATGATTCGAGACGCGTGTGTTTTCACAACACGGATCCCAATTCGTTTCGCGTCACCCCCTCTCCGCGCTCATTTACGAGTACTTATCTCCAGTAATCTTCGCGAGACTCAATTGCCCAATATTTGCGCAAAAATCGTCAACAATATTTGTTCAGAGATATTCGCGCAAAGATTGTGAAAAACATTTGCAAAATGAGCTTTTTTCCTCCTCGATCAACTCAATAACAATGATTTCCGTCGAAAAGACAATAATTACCGTCCCGAGGGGTTGGCCAGAATGGCGAACACGCCGTCGAACAATTTGAACTCCGTGCTGGAGTCCGTCCAGTAGACGTCTCCGTTTTTGGCAACGTCGAGGCTATTGGGCGTCATGGGCACCTTGCCGTCGATGGCTACAGCGAGATCGACGATCTTCTCGTACGTGGGTTTACCCGCACGTACGTTGACCTTGAAAATGCCGTAGTAAGTATCCGCGACGTAGAGTTGACCGTGGACGTCGAATTTAAGTCCGAGCGGTCGCCCGCACTTTTCTTCCTCCCAAAGACCAGCTGCGAATATCGAACGAGCATGGACTTAGACATTCAAACACAACGAAGCGCCGGCATTTGCGTTTGTTCGGGGTTCCAAGCTCACCGCAATCTTTGCCGAACTTCACGACCGGCACGATCTTGTCGTCTGTGATTCTGCCCACCCATCCTCCCAGCGTGCCCGTGTAGAGGTCCCCGTTTAACCTTTCGAAGGCCTCCGGTCCCTTGACGTTGCCTCGGAACAGCAATTCCGCGCCGTTCAATCTGTCGTTAACGGCGTAGACGCCCTCGAGCGCTTTGGGCGGCACGATACTGCGAAGCAACGTACGGAACGTTAATTTTTCTTTGCCTTTCGCTGTGCATCCGCCCAATTGTCTTGCGGAAACTCGACGGAGCGCGTGTTACCTGTACTCGGCGAATTCCGCATGCGGAGGCAGTCCAGGCGCAAAAGTTACAACGGCCAGCAGGAAGGCCACGTAGATGAAGGTGGTCCCCAAACACTTGAGATAGCCCATTGCGCGACGGGACTCGGAGGGTGACCTTGGAAAGCGAGTACAAAGTTCGTGGCGCGCGCGTCTTTGCAAAATTACGATCGCTGTGAAAGAAAAAATAAAGACTTTTCCACAACGATATAAATGTCGAATTCGAAGTTTGTTGACAAGCGCGGATGCGAAAAAGTCGAAAAGACGATGGCGTGAGATCGCGAGTATACGCGAGGACGTACCTGACAGTTGAGAGTTGAGGGCCAGTACGACGCAGCCGGCAGACGGAACGCGACTGATCGAAATGGCGCGCCCGGCTAACGAAATGAGATGGGCGCGCGAGGAAAAACGAATTAAAAAAAAAAAGAACAACACGTCCGGAACTCGTAAGAAACAGATGATAAGGTTGATTCGTGGAAGTTATTGCCACGCGACCGAAAATACGTGTCTCGAGGCACCGAAGTTCCTCAAATCCCGTTGCGGAGTGATCGATCGAGCGTCGTCGCTTGTAGTGATAAAAGCACGCGATGATAAAAGGATACTCGCGAACAGCGATGTTCTCACTTCGTCCCGTTGCCTCGAGCAATGTTCAGGCAATTTTCAGCCGCAAGATTATAGCGCACGGCCCTATACGCACGTCAAACGGATACCTATACAGACGCGTGTTAACGCCTCGCGGCGAATGGCTTTTTTTCGCCGCTTTTTCCTTGCTGAATCGATGCAATGTATAGAACCGAGCTTGTATACCACACGAGGACGGTATAACGGTTGTTCGCTCGCGACGCTTGCCCCGTATGATAACCATGCTTTCTGTATCTTTTTCCATCCTCGAGACGATCGCCTAAAGGCCCTTTGTGAAAACATTCCGAGCCGCGCGTTGTTTACGCAACCACGGAGAACTTCAATCGGATGAAGTTTCAAGTTCGCTTGTTGTTCGGGGAATCGGTTCAGGAGTAGATTTTCAGTTCTCGCGCGAATGCTTTTGGATCGAATTCATCGAAGTATTGTAATGCTGATTCTTTCTAGTTTGAAAAATCCATACAGCAGAGCATCCAGTAGAGGGGAAAAAAGGAAATTATCGAGCTTCTCGTTTCCGAAATACTATCACGAAAGACGAAATTCCGCGCAGTGTTTTCGATCGTTGTGTACCTCGGGAAAATAGTTTGTAGACACGCGTCCGCATTGGCATAGCAGATCTTTCATTCCTAGCGGCGATCCGAGTATAGACTCAATCAATAGTTCAACCGTTCTTATATTTTACCACGGCTGATGAGAAAACCTTTTCTTTGAAGTGTTCTAACAGAAGTACGGTAATATGGAGTCGGAAAAACCGCGCAGCAGTTTAAGATATCTTTCAACGATAATATGGTTCTTTGAACTTTGGACACAGATCGGACAAAAATGGATGAGTATTATTGAAAAATAAACTCGATTTACCAAATTCCTTTAAGTTAGGCTAGTGTGAAAGTGACAAACACTAGTGGTCGCGTGAGGCAACTCAAATTGAAGAGAAAGGTCCAACATATGGCGCTGGAACCGCAGATTGAAAGTAAACTTATGATTGCAACGATATAATTACTGGTCAAAATTTGAACGCGTTCTTCTCGAAACTGTTTTTCAAAACGGTGTACACGATTTCTCGACATCTAATGAGCGGATTGACTTGAAATTTGGTACACTTATTCAGTATAATAGTAGTTTAGCCTTGACCGACGTTTTTCTTCTCAAGGTTATTTTTTCATTAGCTATTAACAATGTCTTTTTTCTTCCAAAAATAAAAAAAAAATCACGACTTAACTTTTTTTTCCCCAGTTATTAACAATAATGGTTACGTTTGGAAAATCGAAAAAAAAATTCACAAATTTTTTTTTGGTAATTCAAACACGATTTCAAAAAAGCTCGGTCAAGTCCTAGCCGATATTATCTATTTTACGAAAAAAAACTCGTTTTTGTTTCAGAACAACTGCGTGGCCAAAATCAAGTACCATTGGTACCTCACGTTAAAAGGTCCTTCACGAGATTGTTTATAACTTCTTTAAATATTATATTTTTAATGAAATTTGGTATACAACTTCGTTAATGTATAGGGTGTCTCAAAATGGCTTGACATTTTTAATTATGAATAAAACGTATTATTTATTTGAAAGGGACGAATATTTTTATTTTAGTACAAGGTACAAACATGGAGGTTATGTGTGGAATACAATCTTGTCCCTGTTTGCAAACGTTTACTCTTTTGGCGAAATTTTCAATAACATTTTTGGCACAATTGCGGACTAATTTCATTAATGGTGCCTCCAATTACATCCTCGAGCTCCGGAACGGTCTAATTCTCCGTAATTCTCCGTGACAAATCTCAATACTTTCTGATGTCAGTCATCAAATATTAGTACTCTATGTGCTCCACAAAAAAATAGCGCGTAATTAAAAATGTCAGATCATTTTGAGACACCCTTTACATACGAATTTAAATGATTTTTGCGTCCCAATGATTATTCAATCAATTTGCTTGTTCCTCAATTTTTAATCCCGTTTTTCGGACCGCCACAGTAGTCTAACCCCTTGACGAATTTTTCAACGATGACCTCGTACTTTCAGTTTTTGGACAAAGAGCGGACAAAAAAGGATGAGTATGGTTGGAAAGTAAACTGGATTTACCGAATTACTTTATATATTTCGAGCGGAAGAAGAAACTTCTTTCGGCGCGCGTCGTTACGCCGCCGCTGACCCCCCCCCCCCCCCCCCCCAACCGCACGGCTGACCGTGCCGGCTTACCTCGCTTGTATACGAGTCTTCTTTCCATCCCGTTATTCATCCTTTACACTCATTACTAACCCTCGTACTACAAACACGAGCACTGAACGGATCATGTACGCTCTTGTGCACGACCATCCTTCGGAACTTGATACCTACATGTATGGACATCCCGTACACGAGTGGACGGCGAGCGTGATGTATTTTTAAATACTAAGCACCGAAAATGAATTACATTCAAAGTCCAGTAAATCGTTTTTTCGGGTGTATATACCTTCGGAGTACATACGCACGCACACATGCAAACTTTTTTTTTATTTGTCCGATGGGTCGTAAAATATCAAGGCTGTTGATTTTATTGTTATTTTATTCTCGGTCGATATAGCGCGTGCTATGTAGTCGATCTTTTTCGAAGTGTGGTGCATATTTTCAACGACGCTTGCTATAAATATTGATGAGTCATGACGCTCATTGAACTTTAAACTGCATACTTGTACACGGCTCGAGTTCTCCAAAGGCAAGGCATTCGAATATCGGAGATGAGATTCGTGAGCGATTATGGGTTAAAGCGGTTTTCGAGACGACACAACGGCCGTGATATTCTTATAGACAAATATACAGCTCGTAAGATTATATTCGCAGTTCAGTTTTTTAACGCCAGTTTTCGCATTATTTATCGGATCTTTTACCTCGAACTTGTCGCTGTAGCTCGCAGATATGAAAGACTCGTGAAAAAGGGACAGGTGACAGTTGCGTTCCGTGTGTCGGCACTAGTAGCGCCGGAATTCTCGTCCTGCAACTTAAGTGTATTGCTTACACTGCGAGAATACCTCAGATTTTTTACTAATACTGTGGCTATTTTGCGGTTCAATTATGGCCGAAGTACTTCCCTGATGGATGAAGCGTAGAAACGGCATCGTAGGGTGAAATCAATTTGCTTATCTATAGAAAGAATGGAGGACTCTCATTGCGTAGCGCTTCGCGTGTTCATCCGCGCGTCTAGTGAAGATGGTAGTCGTTACCTTACACACTACGTACTTTTTATGAATGCACGGCTGATTGTCTCGAAAAATTGCTGATGTGGCCGTAACGCAGTAACCTGTAAAACAAGTTGGGAACGGAAGTGCAGTTTACCGAGAATTAATATGCAAAGTATCGACGCCGTGCAACGGCGACCTGTGCGCGTGCGAAAAGCAAATAGTTCGGGGATCGGACACCAGGGCCGCACCAGTCGCTCGCGGCACTAAAAATGCCGCAATATTAGAACAACTTTTTTGCTTCGTTTCTTCCGTTAGGTATTTGCCGTGAATGGGAACAAACGACGGAAAACATGAAAAGCGATGAACGCCACCTCGGCAGAGCAATTTTAAGGCTCTCGATATTTTTTGTTTATCTAATTTTTACTTTTTACAGAGGAATTTCGCGCGCACTTACGGAACACTAAAGGGGTCTCAAAACGACCTGACATTTTTATTTATTAATAAAACGTATTATTTATTCGAAAAGTTCGAATATTTTTATTTTGGTCTAAGGGACAAGCATGGAGGTTATGTGTGGAACTCAATATCCGAAAAAATGGGACAGACGGCATGGACGTGGAAGACATATTCTTCCAAGGTGGCGCAACCTGCCATACTGCGGGCAAAACAATGCATTTATTGCAGACGAAGTTCTTGCTATCTCGCGCCGCGGCGATGATTGGACACAAAGATCGTGCGATTCGACGCCATTGGACTTCTTTCTTTGGGGGTTTTTGAAAGGCATTCCGTAATTATGCCAAAATGGTCTCGAACATTTTGGCTAACGAGTGAACGCTTGCAAACAGGGACGAGGCGGCCATTGATCGGATATTGTGTTCCACACTTAACCTCCATATTTATAAGTTATAGTGAAATAAAAATATTCGTACTTTTCAAATAAATAATACGTTTTATTTATATATTTAAATGTCAGGTAATTTTGAGACACCTTATAGTAGAGCCCAGAAAAAGGTGAAGTTTAGTGGCATTTATTCCACATCTTCAAATACCTTTACAAATTTGTTCACGACATTTTGTAACAAAATAGCGGCGCTGAAGCTGGACGAAGTGAGTTACAACATTCTACACCGAAGTACGTAGGAAGTTTTCCATGCGCTGAAAACTTTTGTCAAGAAAAATTTTCTTCGGCGATTCTTTTTACCGGTAACATTTTTTTCTTCTTCAAACACGTATCTTTCAATGAAACATCGATATTTTTCCATAGGTACTTCGAAGGCAAATTTTACCGAGAACTCAAATTATTTTCAGTTTTCATTCCAGGTGAAAAATTAGAGATCTTTTTCCGGCCGCAGGACACTATCAAACAAGGGTGGCTCGTTTCATCGAGCTTGGATAGCATCGTTTTGTTGCAAAAACATGTAAAAAAAATTGTAACGATACTTGAAGATATGTAGAATAAAGGCCACTAAACGGAGTTTTAATTATCTCAACTGGGTATTCATAAAAAAATGTCGAAATTCACCTTTTTCCGGGCTCTAGACAGGTCTCCCTTGAGGTATTCCTTTCACAAACCCGAATATTCAACCATTAACTGATTTTCATCTACAGCGAAGTTAAAATGCATCCCAGTATACTGTTAAAATTCTAAGCCAAGCTACCGAACTTTTAACGAAAAATTATGACTTTAAAAATCGCCTAATTTACGGATTTACCTGGTGTAGAAGTATGAAACCGAATTTTTTTGTAATAATTACACGTCTGTTGTTTGAAAATGATTAAAACTAATGGAGACGGCTTTCTGCGTCACATTCAATTGATCCGCGAGTTCATGTTGACTTTCAGTGTCATCTTCATCAAATAAGGCTTGGAATTCGTTGTCTGCGAACTTTTTCGGTGGTTTCCCACGTTCTTCGTTTCTCACGTTAAAATCACCACTTTTGAATTTTTTTGACCACTCGAAATACTGTTTTTTACCAAAACCATGTTCACCGTAAGCTTCGACAAGCATTCGATGCGATTCTGCCGCAGTTTTCTTCAAATGATAACAGAAAACCAATGCTGTCCGCAAATCGTAGTTAGTAGGCAAAAAAATCGACATGTTTGAGGTTATGGAAAAATATACCGGTGTAGGGAACTTGGGTTATTGTGTGTTGAAAATCTTCAACTGTTAGAGGGCGCTGCAGAAGCGGTCTTACGGCCCCTAAACTGATGGCTAGCACCATCTATAGGGAAATTCCGGTTTCATACTTCTACACCTGGTAAATGGCACTTTACGAAGATAACACGCTGACCACATTTTTATCTAATAATTCATACACTAAATACCTCTAGATGACTGACTTAAGGCGGTCAGTCCATGTGACAGGTCCAAAAATCGAAAACATTTTATTGCCCAAATTGCTTCTATATTAACGCGTCAATATGGACCCGGAATGGCAGACTAATAGTGAGTCAACTTTTTTTTCGTGTACATCGTGCTTTAACTTTTCAACGCGCTTTACTCAAAACTATATTTTTCAAATTCACCCGAACTAAAATACTTTTTATATCTGCCACAGTTTTTTTTTCAACTGACAAAGTCGAAAAAATCACTAAACTTGAAACTTAACTTTTAAAACCGCGCCAAAAATTCAATTTTCGATATTTTTAGTTTACTCTAGTTCCGGCGATAGCCTCAGGTCTACAAATTTAAATGCCGTTGGATTTTTTGATTCCAGATGAGCAAAACCTCCGGAATCATGGCAGCCGTCAACCAACTTTATTTACACAGAGTGTCTTCCTAACGGTGTAAAGTCGATTCCACTCGTTATTTATTTGATAAAACTCTGCTGGACTGTAAAAATGTTAATAAATGTGTGGTAACAATTCAAAGATAGTCTGTTTTAATGGTTTAAATTTAAAAATTCCAACACAGCGGAAAAACAATAGCTATCGCATGGGATGACCCCATGCACTCCTCTACGCGTGTCAAAAATTCTAAACATTCCGTGACAAAAATAAAAATAGGTCACCGAATGTTTCAAAAAATACATATTAACGATAAAACTTGAAAAACGTGACTGGCCGAAGAATATTCGCAAATTTTCAGAGGAAATGTCAAAATGCCTAAGTGTACTAGCGCGAAATTTTTATTCCAAGTTATCGTTGGGTATAACAATTGATTGTGACTTATTTTTTATTAAGCGTCACTGTATTTTACCGGCCCTCCGCGCCGCGCATTCAACGTGTACGATACTTTAAAATGCCTATTTTATTTACAACTCCGTTCCGCAATCGATACAAGCCGCCCACTCGCGCATAATTTTTGTCTCTCTGGACAAAATAATGTAGCGAAATATGTATAATTTTTTCGCGAAGAAATTTCGAATCGACGAAACAACTGCTGCTTGCTTGTGGGACCAGTTGGTCTCCAAAAACTTACTCGGATAGACAACGGCCGCGTACTTCCGAACTTTGGTGCTGAGGGCAGAGAACAACATCCATGATTATCCAACGCAAAAAAAAACTTATTCTTTCGGCCAAATTCCACGAACGAGTGGAAAAACGCGGCTGCGTTGCGTGGAGCGACCTAACAAAATGGCAAGCTCACCGAACAAATTGGAAGACTTGAAACTTAGCGTGGAACTAATGGACAGAGAAAACCACAAGGATTATCAAGTGACAAAACCAGGATGATAAGTCAACAACCGATACGGGGACTTTGAAAGCAATTTTTTCAAATTAACGAACTTTATTAAAAATTTACAATCGGTTCCTCGAAATGTGCACACAAAGCACAGAATATTTTTTAGTCTTCTTTTCAATGCGAAATTCTAACACGCTTATCCGTTGAAGACCACTGCAGTTGAATTTTTCCACTTTTTAAATAACAAAAAAACTACTAAGAATTTTTTTAAACATTGGTTTCATGAAACAAAGCACCCTTCATTTAAAAAATTCAACGTCAATGGCAGGTTTTCCAATATTTCGTTCAAATGATTGATACTTTTCTAGTCTTTTTATCTACGTTAGGAAACGTTTTCGTGTATTGTTCCCGGCTCGTTTCTAAAAATAGGAAAAATTCCACCGCGTAGGGCTTCAGCACAAAAGATGGCCTCGGACAGACTGCTGGAGTGCCGCCGTTATGCACCGAAATAAGTCTTGAAAAAAATACGTGGAGAAACCAATTGTAAATTTTCAATAGAGATATTTTTTAATAATTAAATTCAAATTCAACATATCGGTTTTCGATTTAACACGGTGGTGTTATCCCTCAACAAACTTTTGAGAAACTAAAGATTCGACCGTAAGGATCTCATCATGAACGATACAAGGATTACTTCGAGGGGCTTTTGATTCGATCGATCGAAGGTTCAAAGATCCGTGCTCGTGTGATACAAAAGTAGAGGACCGTACAGGTCGCAAGACTTGGAAGTTGGACGTTTCCTAGCAGATCATTTCGGGTGCCAAAATATCTGCGCATCATGAGAAAGTTGAACTTCGAATAAGCAGACCCGCTTCTACAAATTGCGACGAAAAACCCACTTCAATATGAAAGAGCAAATCCCCAATTATTCGCTTTACTGAGACTCCATGACAACTCTTTGACTCGCAGTACACTTCGAGTGGGGGGAGGCCAACGCAGCGCGACTAGGAATATTCGCTAGATCCAATCGGTGAACAACGACCTTGGCGCCGCGCGTCATGTCGTTCATGAATTTCCACATGTCCAGTCGCATCTCGCGATCCTCGTTGAACGTGTCATTCGTATCAATCGCGGCTTGTTCGGCGTGGCGAGGACTTCTTCTCGTGGTGCGTTTGCACCTATCGTCCCTCAGCTGGCGCCGAAAGTCTTCGGTGAGATCGATCAGGGTCGGTGGAGTTTCGTCGATCGATTGTTCGGCTACCTCGTCACTGCGCGACGCTTCGCCGATCAACGACGGAACGGCCAATTCAATTTCCGGTGGTCGCTCGTCGCTCGTGAGATTCTCTTCCGCTGGAGTTTCTTGAACGTTATCGTCGTTCTCGTAGCTCAGTCTCTTTCGTTTCAAGCGCTTGTGATCGAGGGCCTTTAGCATCGCTGGCGGTATTTGATCAGGCGTGACAATTTCATTGGACACTATTCTCGGCGCGCATTTGCTCGTGAGCGATAGATCTCTCGATGACATGGAGAGGGTATCGATATTCGGGAGTAGAACGGTATCGATTTCCGGCTCGGAAGGGATCGTCGGGGAACCCTGACGGGGTGCCGGCATCATAGCCTCGGGTATCTCCTCTTGTTCATCGTCTTTGTCAGCATCCTCGGATTCGGAGTCCCCTTTTTCCTCGTACTTCAATTCCAACCCTACTTCGTCCTCCTCCTCGTCCTCTTCTTGGCCCTCGGTAATCCCGCCTTCGATTTTTCTCTCGTCCATCGCGACGTTCGTCGGCACGTTCGTATCGACTTCCATCGTCTTTTCACTGGCTTCCGGTACATCGAGTTCCTCGAAGTATTCGTCGTAGAGCAACTTGTCGCTCAAAACGTCTCTCACGTTATTGAGATTTATCTTGACCAGCGGGAATTTCGGTAATTCCGCGATGGGCGATCGTTCGATGGTTCGAGCGCGATGCGCCGACTCGTTGGATTTCCCACGAGTCTCGGAACTACCGTGCTCGACGGAGCTCGCGGGAGAATCGCGCACCAAGGATTTGTCGATTACCGGGGCGTGGTGACGCGGTGACTTGGCGTGTTCCTCGTTGATCGTCTTCTTTCTCACGTCCGACATCTCGATTTTCGTTATGAGATTCTCGAGTCTGAGCAAACTCGAATTAACGAGACACTTTTCGCCCTCTTTAGTTTCAACTTTTTCCGAATTTTCCAAAACCTCGTCAATCTCTAGCTTCGTCTTTTGCTCGACTACGGTTATCGTGTCCTGATCCTGTCGGATCGTGAACATCAGACCCTCCATCACGAGGTCGGTTATGTTGGCGGAGGATCGCGCGACTTCCGCATGCGCAGCTCGGGGACTCCGGGGCAACGATTTGCCCGGGAGATCGCTTTCCCTGTGACTCGGCCCGGGACTCGATTCCCCGTTGCCCGTGCTCGAGCAACCCGGGAAAGTCTTGGAATTCTCGATCTCCTTCTCGATGATGTATTGGTAAGGCAGGTCGGCAAAGTCCGCGGCGATTCCCTTGTCGGCTGGAGAATCCGCTGGTATTTTGGTCTTGTTCTTTTCCGCGCATGTCCGTCGATTGCGACTTTTCGCCCGTGGCAAGTTTTCGACGTCGTTGGAGCCTCGCTTCACAGACGTTGTCCTCTTTTCTGGATCCTTATCTCGCTCGCTTCGCCGTTTGCGCGAAGACGAACTCGACCTGCCCACGGAAGGTTCTTTGGAGGCCGCGAGATCTTCGCTTACCTCGTTTTTGCTCCTCGCTTCCGCCTCCGGGCTCGCACAATTGTGCGATCGATGATCCGTTGATGCGCTTTGGCTGATTCCCTCATTCGCCTCGTCGACTTCCAATGCGAGTCCGTTCTTCGCGCCGCTCGAATTCACTGCGTCCGTACCATCCTTGCCCCCGGGCACCTCCTGGGCACGGGAATCGTTCACGGTCTGCACGGTGAGGACGAACGCGTGCGGGAAAGCCGTTGCGTCCGTTCTCTCGCGGAACTTCAGCATGGCGAACATTTTGTCCTGGCGCATCCATGGCGAATGATCTGCGAATACAGGCCGCGTTAAATATATTTTCAAACAGAACGACACGTGTCGGGATGCCTCGAATGGTTTGTCCGAGAGACACAATCAATGGAATATTAGTATTATTGCTACGTGCCTCGTACGTGCGAGTTGAGGCGTGGGGATTATTTTTTTTTGTTTCCGAGACATGGTATAAATGGCGGACGGAGATATTTCAAGATTATTATTCCATAAGGAAAGTCATTGCAGCCATTTGCTTGCGAAGATTAATGTGAACTTTTTATCAATTTTTCCGCGTGTCGATATAGTTCAATGAAACACGAAAGTAAAATATTTTTATCTACAACATAAGTCGTTTGAATAAACGAAAAAAAGAAATCGGACTGATTGTCTAATTTTATGAGGAAAAAAATAATAAAAATCAGCAATTTTTAGCCAATCACACTGGAATGGTCCCTTAAGATCCCTCCCGCTTCTACCCTGCGTGTCACTTCACTATTTGCAGTTCCTCGAGAGACCCCGGCGTGTTGCCTATAGACACTAGTTACTTCCAAACAAACATAAAACATACTATACGTGACGAGAAGATGACGCGTGCCAAATTGCTGACCCTGTCGCGGCTGAGATTTTATTATTCGCCTTATCACTTTCGTCAGCTCCTTCGGATACGCGAAGCCTTCGGTGTTTCTGAAGAAAAGAAAAGCGTCGATCAATGCGAAACCGATGTCCGACTCCGAGGCGACAAAATATGCCGATACGACGATCATTGGTGACATCGTTACCTCAGGCTCTTGTGCCATTTGAACGTGAATTTGTATATGTGTTTTTTGTGACAGAGCCAGTAAGCGCCGGGGATGGTTAGGACCGGCTCGTTTCCCCGCTCGACCCAATCAAGCTTGCCAAGCGAACGTACATGTATTCCAGGCATTTTCTTTCGGGCGTGATTTCGTGGAACACTGGCACAAGCTTGGTCGTCTCCTTGCCGCCGATGGACTCTCGAACCAAAAAAGTCAAGTAGTAGAGAACTCGGTGCTGCAAAAATAACATGGCGTTGAACTTGACACTGGAACTGACGTTGCAATGGAAACTCAATTATTTTCCTGCTGTGCACTTTGGCTTCACTCGCCTTCTCTTTACTCATTGCGAATACGCATACAATCGCCCGAAAACTATCGGACACTACAATCACGTTGGTGAAAATTGAATTTGCCGAACTTTTCCACAGATTCGAATATAAAGTTTCGGAAAGTGGCCTTTCTTTATGCACATATGTCTTCGTTAAGAAAAAATGTGCAGCTTATAATCGATCGGCATAGTACACGTTACCGTTATTTTGAAAAGCGGATAAAGGATTTAAAAGAATATAATTGAAGTAAGCATCCTTGGGATGCAACGAGTTTTTTCACCTTATATTTTCTTCGTCCGATTTAAGCTACGAAAATCACTAAAACACTTTTGAGGATTTTCATTTCGAAATACAAGGGACATGATCTCGATATAACGAAACCGCAATATGATGGACTTCACTAGGGATTCGTTGTATCGAGGTTCGGCCGTGCACAATCAAAATTCGCAGAAAAGCAACTTTGTGTAACAAAGAAAATGAGAAAATGCAATTATAAAAAGAATTTTTCGTTGCATTCCAACAATGCGAACTTCAACATCATTTGAAAAATCGCTTTATTCCATTTTGAACTGCCCCAATTGTTAACTCGCTTAAGTCAGTTAATGATTACAGCTATGCCTGTGTCAATCATTTTTAAAATAGTAGTTTCGAGAATCACGCGTTTAGAGTTTTTCTTCTGATTCCACATCGAAACGGTAGGTCCACTCGCTTTCCCTTGCAATCCAAACTAGTCGTGATATGCAATTTGGACTCAACATTCTTGAGAACATGCAGAATGAAAATGACAAAAAAATGATCTTTTTACAAATTGTTGACAGGATGATACGTCGAAAGCTGTCAACTGGTATGACGCACAAATTGAAAGCTTGAAAAACGCAAAAGCCGTCTACCAACACGAATTGTTACGTTGTATGGAGTGCGCTTTACAGAGCTGTTATTGATACGAGTGTATACAAGTTTTTGGTACCAACATATCCTGCATTCAACAAGAGAACGACACAGCGTGGCATCGCTTTAAGCAGCCTGTGGGTCAGACAGCGCCGGTGGGGTTGGCAGCTCAGTACCGTATTTGTGCAGAGTAAGTCGAGATGCGTGGATAGCGTAAAGAGAGTAGTTTCGAAAGCGTGTAGTTCTCTCATTGAACGCAGTATAGGCAATCAGTCTTGTATTCACCCCTGTTATGACTTCATTGATGAATACATCCTGCACGGTATTCCACGGTAAGAAAGTGCTGGATTCCTGGCTGGAAAATCCCCGCTTCCCTATTATCTGTACTCCCACAGATTCAACGACCAAAAGAGTATCTGAAAGAGACGAAAAAGTTATACACAGCTTCAAGGATCAATCGTGTTTACCAGGTCCAAGAGTCCCTTTATTTACCCACCGATATTAACGGACGATACGAAGTATCTGCATTGAAGTAGTAGAAAAATGATACAAGCGCCGATGGGGATGGCCGGATTGGTCACTGTCGAAGCCAAAGCGACAAGAGCGACAAGCGGCAAGTTGTTGGTTACGGAAAATTTTCTGCTGTTTCGGAGCTCGAATTTGATGACCCCTGGTGTATTGGGATTTTGGCAGTGGTCTGTTGTTTCGTCAAGGCTGATCGAATCGCCGTTAACCCCTCTAAAAGTTTGGATCGGGGCGTTGGGACTATCGTTTGAACCGGGCGACATTAATGATTTGAAAATTACATTAACGATCGACAACCACCGACTTTTCTTCGCGTATGCGCCTCAAGATATCGTGCACCTTCGTTCTTGCATGTCGAAAGCTCCGTATGACACGCCCCCCTCCGCACCCCGGCAATAGCGGACTCTGGCGCGATCGCGATTTTTTTCTCGCGCTCCCGCGCTTCACCAAAAATTTAAAGGATCTTCAACTTTGGCGCGTTGGTCGCGAACGATATGATACGTGGCTGAATGACCGAGCTTCGCGATTTATTTTCGACGCGATCGTGATAGAGTTGCGAATGTATATATCTATCTACAAGATACATATATATTCACAAGTGAAAAAATAAAATAAATATTGACAATGAGATATCGCTTGATATTTTTTATTCACGCAAGAAACCTCGACGCTCCTTCATATTGGCAATTTTTATCGCGCCACTGGCCACTTCATCGCACGATCGGTCATAATCGAAATAGAAGAAAAAAAAGCTCTCCACACCGCGTCGAGAAATGTCTCGCAGACTAACTGAGACTGACGTCCGAAGAAACTTGGGTATCTTTTTTCGGGAGTGCGAGACGGAAACAACGCGACGTTTTTTAGCACGGAACGCATCCGCGTTGGGTGAAATTTTTAAGCTTCGTTTTCACCGAATGCCGAGCGCGATGGCGTAAATGTACGTATGAAAATGCATCATCGTCACTCGTGACGGTGGTGACAGATGCCTGCATGGAGTCGCCGCAGGTATAAGACGCGTGGCGCCATCTATCGACGCATTGACGCGCCAGAGAAGCCTTGTGAGGTACCTACAGCGCCATCGGTCGGCGCATCCACGCGACGATGCGGCCGCGCGAGGGTCACGCAACGCCATCCCTCGGCGCGTCGTCGCACTGGGGCAGCCACGTTAGGTACTTGCAGCGCCATCGCTCGTGCATTCCCGGAAGCTTCGCATGCTTCAACCAGTCTATCCATCCGTCATCCTTCCTCACTCCCGCTGCCGTAGTACTTAGTACTCGTGCAGTTGCGACATGGGGTTGATGGTGTGCCCTAAAGTGCAACTGTATCGTACGCTTGTACACGTTTACGGAACAAAAATAATGTACATATCTTACACATTATCGTAATACAAACATCGGTGAAATTGGTCTCCGTAACGGCTAGTTGTGGGTTTAATAATGACTGTACTGTTGGAAATCTCTAATAATAAACAATGAAGATTCATTCTAGTCGCGTTATCTCTCGTTTATTGTTTGTCCGGTTTCGAGTATAATCATTGTTTCCCCCTCCCGTCGGCCCCCCGCCCGGCGCCTCCACGAGTCGATGAGCTCTCGAAGAGACACATACATGTACACACGTTTTTCTTTTTAGTTCGTACGTAATCTCTCGAGCATAACGGAGAGCGAAGTGAAAATCGTGAATGATCGCCCGAGCGAGAGACGGAGAGGAACGCATCGTTGCATTTCTGATAGTGCTTGCGCGGAGGGACGACGGGCAAAGATTCTTATCACTGTTGTTTTCGTTCCTTTTTTTCTTTTTTCACGCGAGGCGAACGCACCGAGAGAAAGGGAGTGCGAATGAGTCGTGCTCTGTTATGTGGGTCCATGGGTGCGTGCGCCAAGTGCGCTTGTGCAATTTAACAGCGTAGATAGTGCACGCCATATACACAGATATACACAAGCGTATATTTAACTAATCGTCGACAAGGTGGCGGAGGGGTCGGGTGGGGCGGGGGGAGGGGAGGAGGAGGATTTCTAGAGAAGCGACGTGACGGTTCCGCGAGTGTGAGGGAGGCGATAAGTCGCGTGAGGCTGTTCCATCCCAGCCACGCGAAAATCGTGCAACCGTCGCCCTCTCGCAAACAAAACAACGGAAACAAAAGTAATCGCAATAAAAAATCACAAAATAAGCGAGCCATGAGTGTCTTCGGTGACTTTCAGCGTGTCTGGGTCGAGAGATTCCCCGACAGCGCTTTACCGGCTGCGTGGGAGGAGGACGTCAGAGCGAATCTTGTCAAACACAAGCAGAAGGTAAGTTTAATTTTTGTTTGCTTTCGAATATTCGTACTCTAGAGTTTAACGATACTTCAACCCTGTCTCTCCCTCCCCCGCCTCCGGGACCCTTCGGGCGCGACGGCACTCATATGACTCAGAGCTTTGGGCAATCCTTGCGCACCCGAGTTTATCGCGCGATACTTCAATTGCGAAATTTTCCAAAATCCAACGTGATCACTTATCTTTCGCGATTATCGCGTCGAAACCGACGAAGGTACTGTTCGTGGCAAACATTTTTTATAGACGATGTCATCGGCTTTTCCATGTTGTTATTATCATTATGAGTTACGACAGGATGATGGAAAACAGAAATTACCATTATGATTCCACTGCGAGCCGATATCGCGCTGCACAGCGATATTTTTATGCCGCTTTTTAAATATAATGTCAACGTCGTTGCTCTATATTGAGACGACAATCGATATTGTTGTTATTTAGATTGTTTCACTTGTTTCTTTTACTTATACCGATGTATAATTTGAGAATTACCGATAATAATGGGAAATTACATTAAATAATCGGCAGTCGTTTTCATTCTTATATCGCAATGTAGGGTCGGGGCACAACGGCAAAACGTAATAATTGTAATTGTAGGAGCATTGGTCCCAGTTGCACAATATGACCAATAATACTTTTTTTAAGGGACGCAAGGGATATTTTTTTAAATTATTTCTTGCTGGTAAATATTACGGGAAAGAATAGTAATTAATCATAACATCGAGGATATTTATCGTCAAACATAAAATAATATTATGAAGTGAAAAAGGAATTGTTTTTGTGGCTTATCATGGAGATTTTGGTTATTTCTTAGGTTTCTTTTCATACTTTTCTTGCTATTTTTGCTTCTTAATTATTCATTGCGATTGACTTCATTTTTCCTACTGTCCAAAGCCTTTTTCTTACGAATTCAGGATCAAAGTCTGTAATAAGTATACGTAAAAACGTTCCAGTGACTTTCGTGGCATAAATCGGCATAAGAAAAATTTGAGCGATCGAGAAGAATGAATTACCGTTGCATTCCAACGACGCAAACTTCAACATCATCTTCTGATAGGGTACTCGGACTGCGGCGACACACAAAAGAATTGTCTATGCAGACGCCCACGTATACCATAAAGTATTCTCTTAAGTGACACGTCGTTGAAGTTTGCATCGTTGGAACCCAACGGAAGTTAATTCTTTTTAATTGCTTGAAAGCTTTACGACCGATTTAGACTATCAGAATTACTCAAACGTTTTTACGTATTATTATGAGAGACCTAGGATCTTAGTTTGCAAATGAAGGCTTTGGATAGTGAAATAACAGAATTAAAGAGTCAAAAAAGAAAGCTTTGCATTTCAAGCGTGTAAACTTCGCATCATTGAGTGACGTATGTACAACTTCGCTCACTTATTCTCAGTTCAAATGTGAACTTTTTTATGATTGCAACTAAAGACTATAATATTTTTTTCACCTCTGCATGTGCAATAGTCCACTGTTGGGTATTTTTCCACTGAAAATATATCAGCAGGTTTACTTATAGTATCAAAAGCACAAGCATTTGATATATTTGCCATAGGTTATAATGACGTTGAAGTTTCCATCGTTGGAATGCAACATTTCTTTTGTTATTTTTCCATCTCTGTACTTTTATCCCGATTTGAAGCCTTCTTTTTTGAAAATTGAGATCGGCAATCTCTAATAAGCATACGTAAAAACGTTTGAGTGATTTTCACAGCCGAAAAATATTTCTTTTGGCATGGGGCTGAAGTTTGCATCGTTGGCACGCAACGAAAATTCTTCTCACTTACTTATATCAGTTACTATCTACAATCATATATTGCGAATTTGTTTTAGATTGCTAAATAAGGATCCGAAAAATTGCTTGCGTGATTCTCGTAGCTCAAATCTGCCATAGGAAACGTGTAAAATAAAAAGAAGTCATTTTCGTTGCATTCCAACGATGCAAACTTCAACCTCATTCCTTTGGCAGATTTCAGCTATGAAAGTCTCGTAAGCATTTGTCAGGCTTCTTATTTATCAATCTACAACCTAAACCTACAAAACATGATTTTGGATAATAAACAGAGTAATGAATTGAAAAGAATTTTCGTTGCATTCCAACGATGTAAACTCCAATCCCTTGAATGGACACAGTCAATCATTACAGTTATTCCCATCTGCTATAAATTTCAATCTTGTCGCAAGACACATTGGCTCTGAGACTACCAGGATGCTTCCAACGCACTTTTTTCATTAAAAAAGAAACTCCTGTATCCGAAGTACCAGACTATTCAATCTTTGCTTCAAATACACTTTTTGGTATTGCAAACTTTGGCTTTTACACATCTGACTGGTGATACGATACTAGTTACTATCCATCTTGTTTATCCAAAAGGTCGGGGCACTGAGAGAAGAATTGGAGAAGGAAGAATTCTACGTGGAGTATCTGGAGCGTCTGTTGGCGGATGTCGAGAGGCACAAACAATTGGCGAACGACGCGACGAATTTGCCCAGTTTAGAGTCGAAAAATGACACGAGGACGCGTCAGTGTAACAAAAAAATTGTTCAAGAGAGTAAGAACGAGGAGGCGAAGAAGACGGCGCAGAATTGGCGAGCTAATAAAGATTCGCCGACGGAGGATCTTTCCCTGCCAGCCAGCAATACCATAAGCGACATTAGCAAATTGCAGGACAAATGCGTTTCCGAGCTGAGCTGCGCCCTCACCTCGTCCAGGCGACCCAAGAGCGAGATACCCGGCAGCTTGGAGAAGAGAGAAATTTTGAGGAGAAACAGCGATCCGGACGTACCCAGTAATTACGTTACCGTCATCGAGGTCACCGGCAGCAGCAAGAAGGAGAAGGTCGAGCGGGAGGACGAGGACGACGAGGATGAAAACGAGAATGAAAAGGGTGAGATGAATTTCTCCACCCTCCAACCTAAATCATCTTGAATGCCGAACGTTTGAAAAATTCCTCGATTCTCGGCTTCAAAATTGAAAAATGTGTGCCTCCTCCGAACCATGGGCGACGTTTTATGGATTTTTCACAATTGCCACTCACGCAATTAAATCTTGTGCCGCAGTGTGCTCCTGAAATTAATTTGACAGCAAAGCTATGTGGCGACTAGTTTTCCGAGGAATATCGAAATATTTATAATTTCAGAGGTCGAGAAAATCGTTAACGAGGACGGGGGCGAGGACGGCGATGCGGAGGCGTCCGAAGAAGAGCCGTACTACGATTCCGTCGCTCTCGATCAAACCGGCGAATACGTTTACATCGACGCGCGTATACCGATCGTCACGAACAACAATGGTAGCGGTGCCGTTGGTATTGGCGCGAACGCCAATAGCAAAATAATCACCAGTAACAGCAACAACGTTCGAGCACCGATAAGGAGGCCACCCTCGCTTCCGGATTCGCCGGGAAATCGTAGCAATTACGTCAATATCGATTATTTCATCCAGTAAGATATTTTACAATTTATTCCACAGTCGAAAATGCCTGCATCGAAATTTAATTCAAAATCCGCATCGATTTTCGAAACGTTTCAAACAAAATGTGCGTCCGGAAAAATAGGAAACCGAATACACGAAATTTGAGATCGCAATGCGCTCGAAAAAAGAACATTTCAAAGCAGCGACGAACTTTTTGCAGATACGGTGGGATACTTTTTTTTTGTGAAAAAGCGTTATCGTAGTTTTCCGATCATTCGAACGTTTTCAGACACAGAGCCGCGATCGATAGCGAAGACGAGGAGGGCGCTAGTCCAGCCCCGACGATTCTGCTGAGGGCGCTCAGTACGGACAACGAGACTGGCAGCAGCGACGCCGAGCCGTTGAGCCTCAGCGAGGGCAGCTTGGAATCACCGACGCCCACGACGCCGCGTCGACAGCAGGACAAGGATAAGGACACTCGCGACGACGACAGGATCACCATGGTCAAGTGTATCGTCAACTCCGTGGTCGAGAGCGAGACCGTTTACGTCGAGTGCTTGACGGTTATGCTCCAGGTAAACGAAAATACATTTTCAGAAAAATAAAAAATAAACGTCGTAGTGTACTGCTTAAAAAAATGAAGTTTTTCGCGAAACGGTTCGTGATTGTCTTTACGATGGGAAAATTCTTAGCAGGACTAATGATTCGAATGACTCTCTCCTGGGTTAATAGAATTCCTTTTTTAATACTTTCTTTATTTCGGTAAGCATTAGTCAATAGTGAAGAGACGGTGTGAAATAAAATCGGCAGAGATTGAATGATAAAAGTCCGTTGGGGTATACGAAAAAAACCTTCGCAATGTATATATATTATTTTAATATTTTAATATTAATTTTTATAAGTAATATTAATATTTTAACATGAATTTTTATTTTTAATATTAATATTTTAATATTTTATATAGTATCTCTGAAATCAATCATTCCAAAGATTAGAATTTTCTTCGTTTTGACAAAAGTCATATTCGGGGCATGTCAAATGTGAATGTTAAAAATGTAATTGTGGCAAAACGAAATTGCAGTACATGAAGGCTATAAGAGCTACGTTAACGACTTCTCAACCGGTCATCTCCGAGGAAGAATTCGGCACGATGTTCTACAAAATACCCGAGCTCCACGGTTTGCATCAGAATTTTTTGGACGACCTCAGTGTCAAGCTGGAGACGTGGGACAGTAAAACGACGATTGGCGAACAATTCAAGGTACGCTCGATTTATTCACCAGTATTTTTCCATACAGCTAGCCATTCCGATATTTACAATGAAAAAGCGGATCGTTCGTTATTGAAGAAGGATTACTTTGCAGGTAATGGCCAGCAATATCGGACTTTACGGTGCCTTTTTGCACAATTACGCGCGTGCCACGGACACCGTACGGCGATGCTCGGCTCATTCGACACAATTCGGCGAAATAACGAGAGACATAAGGCTCAGAGGTTTCCCGAAGGGACCGGGGTTGTCGCTCGAAGATTTGTTGCACAAACCAGTAGCGAGGGTCCAAAAAAATGCTCTCGTTTTACACGTTAGTAGAAATCGTTCGGATTGTGTTAAAATATCATTACCAATTTTTCAAACTATTTTTACTTTTAATGCTCCTTCGTATGGCTTGGTGAACTTTAACGACCCCGTCGCTGACTTTTACCCCACACTTGTCCCTTCGCTATTTCTGGTTGCGTAGAAAACCCCGCTTCCCTCTCCCCCGGAGCGTTGTCCACCGCCATTCATCCCTTAACTGTCTCCCGCTCAGGAGTCTGCGCGGCCAAGCGGTCACCCATCCAAGTAGTGGCCAAGGCCAACCTTCACATGGGTGATCGCAGAAGCTCCAGATCACGCCTCCACTATTTGCCGTTTTCTTCCCAACTGATTATTCAGTCCCAATTCAACTGTGTCCAGTTCCGTTTTGCTTTTCGTGCGCTCATTGCATTCCATAGTCATTTTTTGCCCTTTATCCCATTAATAATTACAAAAACGCGGTTTGTTTCTTTCAGGATCTTCTGAAACACACGCCGGCGAATCACGCCGATCACGCGCCCCTCTCCGAGGCTCTCGCCATGACGAGAAACTTTTTGGACGAATTCAACATCATACAGACGAAATCGATGTTTCCGGTACGCAATCGAAAAACAAAAAATACATTTCTCCTTGCTGTCCGTTTTGAATGAAAAAAAAATCGGAATTTATATCGTGATTTCAATGAAACTTGTGTTTAATTATTTTTTTTTGTCGTGCTTCCATCAGAGTCACGACAGAGCGCAACGCAGATTGGTGAAAAATTCCTTCGTCGTCGAGCTGTCGGACGGTCATCGTAAGCTGAGGCATCTTTTCCTCTTCAACGACGTTATCGCTTGCGCCAAGTACAAAGCATCGGGCCGCGATAAATTCACTTTCGAGCTCAAGTGGTACGTTCCAGTTGCCGAGGCCGGGGTCTCCGATGGAATGGACGGCATCGAGCCGCGCGAGGCGAGTCCCGCTAACGTCGTGTCACTCAGGTTTGTTCAACGGCCATGAACATTACGAAATATTTATTGAAAAAAAAGACAGAGATAAATGTCCTAGAACCTACATCATAAATGGCAGCTAAGTAGGTGATGGTAATTTACGGTGAACGACTTTTTATAGACGTTATTGGCTTGTCCCCTTAATTATTGTCATTATGAATGACCGCAGGATGACGGAAAATAGAATATAATCATCATAATTTCCCCCGTGACCGATATCGATGGGACGCGGTATTTTTATACTGATTTTTAAATGTCTCGGTAGCTCCATTGCGAATTTATATAAAGGTGAAAAATCTATACATTGTAGATTATCCGCTTAATAGCGCACATGATGTTTTTTACAGAATATTAGCATTCAACAATCTCGACGATAACTTACGGCTAATAAGTTTCCTTTATTCAATTTCTGAGTGTAAAAATTGCGAATATTTTTCGGCTCATTAGCATCTTTATCTAAAACTCTCAAAAGGAGTTTTTAAATACGACTTTGGACGACCCCGCGTACTATGAAAATTAGAAAACAATTTGACATTCTCAATCCATTTTTCCAATCACAGTTTTTTTCTTTTTACACGTCGTCCAGCAGTTGTTGCGCAGGATTAAAAAAAATATATGTTTTCCAGGTCGCAGGCCTGCACAGTGCGAGACCAGATATTGTGGGAGGAACGAAACGACGAGAAGCGCACGAGACTCGGTGGCAGGGTTTCCGAGAAAAATCGAAAGAAGCTGGCCGAGCTCGAGGCGCAATTGGTGCTTGCGTCGCCAAATTTGGTTTTGCGCGTATCTCACAAGAGCCAAAATCGCATTCATAATTCTTACACGTTCTTCCTGTCGAGCGAATTCGAGAGAAGTCAGTGGGTCGAGGCGGTCGAGGCTCTTCAGCAGGTAAATCTATTATCATTTTTAGAATAACGATCCATTTTTATTGACCTTATATTACTCCTATTTTCATTATAATAAAGGTTGTATCATTTTCGACCTCACGAATAATAATACTGCTAATAATGTAAATAATAGTAACAATATTAATGTAGCAATATAATATAATTTGATCTAACAATATAATGATAATAGTAAAAGTTTCAAGTTGAAAACTCGATAGCATCGAATCAAAATATAAAAACGTGGAAGAGGACGGTCGAATTTAAGTAAATATTTTTTGTCACATTGTGCACGGAGGACAACCCCTAGGGCACGGGGAATAATAATACTCAAAATAACAATCCGTATGGAATTGAAATAGATGAAAGTGCTAGACCAAAAAAAAGCAGAAAGAGGCATAAAAATTAAAATTGAACAAGAAATTCAACACGATTGGAGCGAGATGGAGACGTGCGCATACTGCAAGGGATACAAGCATAGGAAGACGCACGAAAAGATATTGGGAAGATCAGCGGAGAAATAAAAGAAACATGGACGAGGATAAGATGTGGTAATATCGGGAGGGACGGCAAAAAAGGGCAGACTCCAAATGTCGAATTCGCAAAAAGGCAAACGAAAATTTGAGACACATTTGCGAGTGTCTAGAAGTTAATGGGAAACTCAATCAACAAATTGTAAATAAACTGGAACAATGGTTGGAAAAGAGCAGAGAGATGGAAATAGAGTGTGAAATAGAGGCGCAACTAAAAAAACAGCTGGCATAACAACTCTGTGATTACGTTAGGCAATTCGAGAAACCAGAATATTAAGATGTAAGTAGAATAAGGATGTACGATAAGGAGAAAGTCGACGCAAACGCGGATGTAAACGTGAAGGGAAGGGCACTAATGTAAACACCCTCAAGGTGTTCCTTTCGCGGAGGGCCGTATTTTGTGGGGACATATGCAGGGTCCTTTTGAATCATCGATAAATTACAGTGGCGATTCATAAAAAAAAACAGGTTACAATAAATTATTATATCCAACGTTAATGTGGAATAAAAAAATTCGCGTAAGCTTAGTAGATTTAGACATTTTTACATTTTCTCTGAAAAGTCGGGGCTACGATAATTCTTCTGCTAGTCACATTTTTCCAAATTTTATCCACAATATTTTCTTTAAACATTCGATAACCTGTTTTTACTGTCGTTACGGAATGTATTAGATTTTTTTACACGCGTGAGTAGTTTCTATCAGGCATCCAGGGTTATTTATTGGCTAAATTATTAGATAGAAATGTTGCCAGCGTGTCATCTCTATAAAGTACAGTATAGATGAGACAATTTTTAGAGTCGTAATTTGTAAAAAATATTCGTACTACTACTGCTACTGCTACTGCTACTACTACTACTACTACTACTACTACTACTGAATAAAAAATAAATAGCATAAAATTGGAATAACAAAAATTGTGGAAGAATTTGAGTGAACATTTATCGTGACATTTTTACAGGGAGGACAACCACCCGGGCCACTTCCCTTATCGATGTACGAGCTCCAGGCTTGGGTGACGGCATGTCGGACATATTTACAGACCGACATGGGCAGCTATCTATTGCGATCAGGACGAGACGAGAGTCTCTTGCTCGGTGATTTGCATTTGACCCTGGTTGGCCTGACACCACCGGGTCTCGATCGTCCCGGCGATCTTTACGTGATCGTCGAGGTTGACAGTTACGGCCACTACTTCAAGAGAGCCAAGAGTCGTATCGCCCGCGGACAAGCGCCTACGTGGGGTGGGTGTCGAGATTTTTACGATCACTTTGCCTCCTTTCGTCTTCCGTAAATAGTGGCTCGGTAATAATATTCGTACTTTTAATTCGACAAAAACGAAAAAGGTGAAACATTCGTCGTCGAACTGGAGGGAAGTCAGAACGTTCGTATACTCTTGTACGAAGAGTGCGGAGGTACACGTGCGGTGTTGCGTGGAAAGTGCACCCAACGATTGAGCAGATCCTGGCTGCAGTCCGAACAAGTTGAGAGAAGCTTGAATCTTGGTCCGGCGAGTCTCGATGTCGCACTTCGATTCGTACCTAGCGAAGTTACCCTTAGGCGGGTTCCCTCCGCTAAACCTCAAGGATTGTTCGGCGCGAAGATTCAGCAGGTTTGCAAGTGAGTTCTTCTCGAATATGTGCACTAAGGGATCATCACAGTTTAACGGGTCGAAAAATAATTGATCTTCGCGATTTTTTTAAGGCAATCCTATCGCTTCATACTAGTCATACTATTGATCATACTTGAGACCTGTACATATTCTTAACATATGCAAAAAAAAATAATTTGTTATAACTAAAATTTTCCATTTGTAAACTGTTTAATGAATGTCCACATTTAATTAGAAAAATGAAGAAACAGCTATTCCAACGATTCGCGTAGTATTTCTAGGTTTGATGTGTGACAACGTTGGTTCTATCTCCGTCTCCTTTTACTCATTCAGGCGAGTTTAATTAACCTCGATGTTTTTCAACGTCGATCTGTCGAAACAATGTCAAGTGCGGAAAATGTAAAGCATCGTATTCAGGCCACGACTGGTAAAAGGCGTGGGAAATTTGCGTCGGCGAAATATGTCGGTTAAGAATGAAATATGTGTGGAAATTCGAATGAGTGAGATGAGGTTGCTTTGCTGTCGCGTCTCTTTATCGTAGCAAGTGGTCCATCGTCCAATACCGGATTTATAGTCTTTATCGTCCAATACTGGAAGTTCAAATTAAACTTGATATTACGTGAAAATTACGTCCGTAAGCGTATTTTTTCTAAGAACATTGGATTACTACAAGTGTTAAGTATGTAAATCTGATTATTTTTAATAATCTGACGGATTCTCACTATTACATACACTTTTGTAGCGACCGGAAATTGGGTTTTTCTATGTCGTCTCGGGATTACTTCACAAAAGTATGCAATTTTTTTTTCTCTGTAATAAGGTCGATTGTAATAAGCCGACCCTGCAATTTGACAGAGACGATTATTAATATATTTAGTGAAGCTCGAAAACAAATTATGAAAATCCTATGAATTGGGCCTGGCGATAGGACTACCTTAATGGTCAAAATACGCTAATCAGTCGCAGTTTTTCATGCCAAATCATAGTGCTCGCGAAAAACAAAAAATACATTTTTTCCAACGGTCATGTTAATTTTTCTTACATTTTTTATAACGTTTGAAAATGTTTTCGAAAAAAGTAGTTCTCACGGTGTACGCGGTTGTGGCCCTAAATATTATCCGAATGATAATTTGTAATACGATTATCAATCAGCGTGAAAGCCGCTATCTTCCTATCGAGGGTTTTTAAAATCGAAATTGACGAAATGACGGTAGTTTGAAAAAAAAACTGTCGAATTTACGTTATTTTTTCGACAATCTTTCGTTAAAAAAAGTATGAAGATAGAAAAAGCTTCGATAGGAAGATAAAGAATGACGTGAAGAATGCTGTGTGAAAATTTGAGCCGGATAGCTTGGAAACACTTTTCCTTTGAGAGTGTGCACCCCTTTGAAAAACGACACATCGAGAAAATCGCGTTTAATGTTTCGAGTGCGGAATTTTCGTATAAATTGCCTACTCACGATCAATCGGTGATGACAGGACCATGTTCTTAACCGTCTGTACTATAGAATAATGCAAAAAAAGCAATTTTTTGCAAACTTTACACTGTGATGATCCCTCAATATTGTGCTTTCCCTCAAATTTGACGTTCCAAAGTTGTTGGAACGATGATTGCACAACGGGATCGGCGAATTGACAATATTACCTCGTCCGCTAGGAGAGAAAAACGGGACGTCCCCTTCATCGTGACCGCGTGCATACGCGAGGTCGAGAGGCGCGGCGTCGCCGAGGTCGGGCTCTATCGGGTCTCAGGATCAGCCTCGGATCTTGCCAAATTGCGAAAATCTTTCGAGAGCAACTCGTACGAGGCTGAGCAACTTTTGAAAGAGGTGAGGACGAGCATTTTTCCGACATTTTTTTCTGAAGGGGAGATATACCTTTAAGCGAGCAAAATGGCTGATTTTTATGACTTTTTTCTAAAGGAATGATTTCTTCACCATTTTTGAGACTTAAGGTACATTTTATTACTACTTTTGGCTGTTACATGGTATTTTTTTATTAATCTTTGAAAATGGCGGACTTATGGCACGGTCTTCCAAACACCGAAATATGGATCAAGAAAAAGTGAGAAATGTTGAAAATCGATTAATTAGTACGCTTATATATAAGAGGATTACATTTTCTGAAATAAATGGCTACATTTTGCAATAAAAAATACTTCTTGTTTCATTTTCAAAAACATTTAGGGTCATGTTTTAGACAGTAAGGTTAGAAAGACGAAATTTCATCAAAATCGGCCGATTAGTTATTTAGCCATACGTCACGTCAGTTTTGAACATGCAGTTTGCAAGACCGCGCCATTTCTACGCCAGTTTTGAGATTAATGAAAAAAAAACTATGCATCAGACAAAACTAGTAACATACCCTAAGTCTCGAAAATGGTGAAGAAATCTTTCCTTTAAAAAACATGACAAAAGTGAGCAAATTTTTTCCTCGCCTAAAGCTACTTCTCCTTAAGGACGAATCGTACAAAATTTGGCAAAATATCCATCATACGTTTCTCATTGTTGCTTTGCTACATTATTTTTTCTCTTTATTTTATTTATTTAACGATGTTATTCGTGTTTAGTAGTATTATTCACTTTTGTATAGCAATATTATTCACGTTCGGGTGGGTTGTTCGGTCTCTGTCGAAAGTGCACGTTCTCGTGTGCTGCACGATACCTGCCCCATGGCTCGATGGATCTGAATAGTCCGAGGAGCTTCTTGTAAAGCAATGTTACCGTTCGTCGAGCCAAATTATTATTGAATTTAGGGAGGGAAGCAAGCTATCGCATTTTAAAATTAAAACATTTTTTTCGCGTCAATGTGCTCTGAATGTTGGCAAGAAAAAGTTCTTAATAAAAATTAAAAAACGTCCTCGTCGGTGACCAATGCTGCTCGGAAACAAATCCGAAATAAAAGAAAACCAAACCCATTTAGTTTTGCATTAAATTCCCTAGTGCTTGGACGAAGGATCCAATGGAATATTGATTTGTGAAAAAAATTGGCCGTCGTCCCAAGTGAAAGTATCGATTTTCGGCGAAAAAACGCTTCATTTTCGACGAGAAAAAAACTTCATTAAAGCAATCGTCCGTTCAAGCGCTTTATATATGTAAAATAAGCTTGTAGAATTTGAACTTGATCAATGCTTGATTTTTGAGATATCGTGGTAACCGATTTTCACAAAATTGTTTCGAGGAAAAAAAACGCGTTCAAACCCCCATAACTCCTTGAATTTTCAAGATTCGACTTGAAATTTTCCGAAAACATTTTTAAAATCTATTCTAAGAATCCGTCGAAAGCTCAAAACCGAAACTTTCTAAAGACTTCAACAAGCCCTTCATAATTGCTGCTTTATACTTCAATTGCGTAAAATGAAATATAAACCTCCGAATCCGATCAGGGTATCGTGGGTCGCTGGAGACCGGAGCCATTTTTTAGTCAATGCCTGCATTTATGCGAAGTGGGTATGTTTACGACAAAAAATCAAATATTTGTTTAAATTTTTTGGCGATTGTCATGCCGTGCCCTTGAAGTAGAAGTATTGAAGAGTATTCGGGAATTTTATGGGACTTTTTCGTGGGTCGATCGTGGGACGATCGTGGGTCGCTGAAGACCCTTAACTAGGGCCGAAAAAATCGATACCCAGAACGGGTTAAAATTGGTAAAATTTTGTGTCCGGCTGGCTCAGCGTATAATGTTGAAAAAATAATCCTCAGGTGGACGTGCACTCGGTGACGGGGGTGTTGAAGCTCTACCTCCGCGAGATGCCCGAGGCCCTCTTCACGGACGCCTTTTATCCGGCTTTCGTGGAAGCGTTTCAGAGTGGCGGCGAGTCGAATCGCGCGGTCGCGCTGCGTCGCGTGTACGAGTCCCTGCCGGCGGTGAACAAAGCCGTCATCGACTTCATACTGGCCCATCTGATACGCGTGAACAAGCACGAGGCCCAGAACAAGATGTCGTTGCACAATCTCGCCACGGTTTTTGGCCCGACCCTCCTCAGGCCGGGCACGTCGAATTCTTCGCGTTCGAACGCCGACCCTAAGAGTCGCGACCCTTTGGCAGCTGGCACCGTCGACGTAATGGCCCAGGCTGGAATTTTGTATTGCTTTTTGCAAATGAACATACAGCAGAACAATCGGTCCCTCTAATCTAGTCGCAGATCGCCAGGGAAACGTTGAGAGAGCGCGCGCGAGAGAGAGAGAGAGAGAGAGAGAGAGAGAGAGAGAGAGAGAGGGAGGGAGAGAGAGCGAGAGAAATCGGACGAAAGTGGTAAAAATTAATTCTATACGAACGTAAAGTCTGAGAATATTCCGAGATACATTGCCCCTCCGGAAACGATCGAAACGAATGATCTTTTTCCAAAACACAGTCCCGCCAAAGGAACGAGAAGTTCGTGAAAATTCAGCAAAAGAAAAATGATTGAGTTCGAATGAAAAAAAAAACCCGAGAGCAGTTCTTCCTCTTTTCGCCACTCCGGTGGTCTCTAGTTTCTTTCTATAGTTGAGAAGAGGGAGCAAACGTAAAGACAAAACATAAGAGAGATGAAGGCTCTCTCCTATCCTGACGGGAGTGGCAATCTGTAATTACCTTAAAATCGCGTAATTCGATTTTTTCCACGCTATAAACACATTATTGTCGTATCCTTGCGATTGAGGCTTATTTTCGTAAATCCGTGCGATTTGGAGCAAAAAATCCGTTTCTCTACTCACTGCGGCGAACTAAACGCGAAGAATTTTTACGTAATCGAGAAACGCGTGTATCGACCGAAGCAATAATCACTATCATCGATGGCGCATATTCTCGTACATCACATGCACGTTTCTTCGGATATTCTTCCACCGAAAGAAATCCACAACTCACATTTTTATATGAAAGTCAAGCGACAACCCTTTACATCACCGTGTGACGGTTCAACCCAGGAAGAAAAATATTTCCCTCCATGCCTCGACAACGTGAGGATTAATTAAAAAAAGGACCGAATGTCCATAGGGGATTTAGCATGGCATTGAATTTCGTGGACCATTGATTGAAAAAAGAATAACACTTCAATATCGGATTTTGTGAGGACTTGGATGGTTCGTTACAGACCTCTCACACGGTGATATAAAGGTTTAACAATAATTCCCAAATACTTCGACGAAACATTTTTTGCTCCAATTTTCCTCAGGAAAATCGTTCGTGCACTGGACTGAGATCCGTAGAACTGAAGAATCGAAGGAAGCTAGTTTTTTAAACGAAAAAGAAGATGAACAAATTGAGGATAACGAGATTTTTTTACATCGGAATTAACTAAACGTTCAGCGTCCTGTACTACAATTAATCGACGAAGCTTAATAACCATAAGTATTTTCGCTAAAACGACACAAACAAAGAAGACTAGACGAAAAAAAAAACAAAACAAATCTGTGTGTTCCTATAACGAAAGCACGAAATCTCGAGTTTCGTTTTCTTTTCTATTAAAAAAAAAATTTTCCCGTTCGCAGGAACGGGTGGGGGAGAACAACATTGAAGTACGATTGATGCTCAGCTTTTTTACACACACATATATATATATACACACACCCACATATATATATATAATTATTCCATTTGCAGCAAAAAAACTCGTCGACGAGTCTGTATAATATATATAGAATACTCCATCGTTTACAACAGCATAGTATTTACGCCACATTATTAATATAATTCAGTAATTGATGGTATACGTATAATCTTTAGGTTCTTTTTTGTTGTTGTTTTTCTTTTTTTTTTCTACAACGTCGTTGTAAATCGTCAGCGCGTGACTTTTGCAACATTTTGTACATTCATACACGACATAATGTAAAGACGATAATGAAAAGATAAACGAATATCGCGTACGCGTATTGTAAATCGTACGAGTCTCTGTCGTTTTACTCCTCGCCCGTGCCCATTGTCGTTTTCACACGCGATGCGACTCACGGGCTGTTCTTTTTGTTTTGTTTCTTTCCTCTCATCAGGCCGAGAACTCGCTGTCGTGGAGATTTTTGTTTTTGAGATCGGGGCAGTCCCGGGCCGGTGGCGGAAGCGGAAGACGTATCGGAGTCGCAGCGATGTTGTCCCACAGGCCTGGTAAACGCGAACCGTCCGAACCGTTGCACTGCATACCTGCGATGAGAGCGGGGAGTGGAGTTTACCCAAATTTTACCCCAAAACCGAGTATTATTCGTCAAATATTCGTTAAAGTACGTTGAAATTTTGACAATGAAAAATGATCCATTCGTGTTACGATTTTTAAATTTATCTCGCTGCTTTTATGTCCAGGGCGTCCACTTCGAAGTTTCAATAAGCGCGATTGTCGTTTTTTCGAGGAAAAGGATCCTGAAATCTGAGCAGTTTGGAATTGTTTCGAGAAGTCGTGGACGTTGGTGTAGCCGACAAAAAAAAGTGTTTTTGTTCACGGTGGTCTTTTTTTTTACTAATATTTACATGACAGTCGATAATCACGTAACACTCGAAATAAGGAGCTTTAATCGCACGTTCGTGTTAAACCCTTGTCGACACACTTGTGTCACGATTTTGACACGCTAGGTCAATTTGATCCGGATAGTAGTTCATCCACCGGTCATTAACAACCCTTCGGTTGGTTTTTATTGAAAAAAATGAGCAATACACTTTCAAGGTTGTTACGCATATGGAAAACCGGGAAAACTCAGGGAATTTCTTTCCTCCTGGAATAATCAGGAAAAAGTCCGGGAATTTTGGAAATTCTCTGGAATTTTCTCATTCTCTGGAATTTACTTTTTGCAAAAATTACGAAAAAATGAAACCGACTTGACGAAAAAAAACTGCACGGTATAAAAACAAATATTTTGTATATTTTTAATATTTATATAATTCTTCATTATATAAAAAAAAGTTAGGTCAGTGCCAAACATTGAAAATTTATAAAACTGAATATTAATCCACTGTAAAGCTCTATACATTTGCATTCGATCTGTCTTTTCTCGTAGACGTTCCGGATCTTACTGAAACTTCGAAGTGGAATTTTCGGTGGACGTGTCTGCGTTTGAGAAAAATAGGTTTTCAACGCCTATGGCAATTTTAACAAATTGAGTACCCGTTTTACATTCTCAAGGGAACGATTTTCCGCAGATAAAAGAGTTTTATACCCGTATTCATAGTCCTTCCTTGAGGAACAAGGATTCCTTGTTCCTCATTTCGCGTTTCATAGACCTTCCCTGACAGAACAAGGAGCCTTATTGGCCTCCTTATTTCACGGCAGGTCTCAAGCTTCCTTGAGGAAACCTTCGGCGCTGTGATTGGCTGTTTCGTTTCATATGAATAACGCTTGCGCTTGCGCTTGGCGTCTATGCAGTCTTTACCTGTATCACAGACCAGTCCACAGGTTAACCTCAAAAACAGTTAAAAGTGGAGCACGTAAAAAGTTTCGAAACGTATCGCAGTGAACGGAGTTAAAAAAAAGCTGAGCTAATAACAGCCTTTCGCGCTCTGTATAATGAACATTCTTTCCTTCATCCATAATTGTACTCGTCGCAACTCAATTTATAATTTTGAACTTTGAGGTTATACACTCGAGGCTATACAATCGAGAGCCAAGCGGTTTGAGTTAGTTTCAAATATAGCCGAGTGGCGCTTCTATCAGCGGTTTTACCACCATAAGCAATCACATATCCCTAAATACGTCTTCCTTCTGGAAGGGAGAGTCGAGTTGCGACTATGAAACAAGGACGCCTCTGAGATTCAAGGAAGCCTCCATAAAGGCGTCCTTTATCCTTGAGATAAGGATCGACTATGAATACGGCCATTAGTGTTTTCGATAGTGAATTCGATGGTAGCATGTTTTACCGAGAGGAGCAGCCACGTAGAGATCGTGAAGGGCAACAGTACGAACTCTGTTCCATTCTATACTCGCGTAATTCGCCTGTATACCATCGTCACTCCGCGTTTCCTGGTTCTCCCATTCCCTCATGTAGCGAAAATACGTACGAAGAGCGTCGTCACTTATCGCACTTTTGCACACCTTCGGTTAACAACAAAATATCATTTCACCCCTGAATTACTGCACGAGTTTGTGCTATATTCGGTTTCCATAAAATTTCCAAACGTTTTTTTACCAACCTCGAGTCGCGCTTTCGGATAATAATGCACATAGTTGACGCACATTTCATCGGTTATCGCGAATCCACCGAACGTTATGTTTTTTCGTTCCGTTGTTTTGTAAGTGCAGGTCGTGACTAGTGAATCACCCTGGCGAGAAAAACTCGATTACTTTTACGAAGAACAATTATCACGGTAATTGTTCGAACAATTGCGTCGATGAATTCCCTTAATTCCCGGTCGCAGATATCTAAACGTAGGATTCTTATCATTCGAACCCGTGGTCGGGCTCTACTGCTAAAAAAGCATAGCTAAAAAGTACTGCTAAAGGCTCTACCGCTAAAAGTGTACTGCTAAACGGGCTCTACTGGTAAAACTGGACTGCTAAAACTAGCTTCTGACAGAGGGCTCATATAAGTCCCACTGATGGAGGTTATACTGTACTTTTTGTGGTCTGTTTGGGTTTGTTTGGGTTTTTCAAGAACGTACCCTTTTTCAAAAGATACTCTTGCGTTTTAGCAGTTAAGACTCTTTAGCAGTGCTGCCTTTAGCAGTCCAGTTTTAGCACTAGAGCCCATTTAGCACTAGAGCTTTTAGCAATTCTTTTTTAGCAGTAGAGCCCTAGTATCTTTGAATCAATTAGGAATTGAATGGAAATTATTCCAATTATTTCTTGGAGTTGAGTGAAAATTCTATTATTTATTTACAAATTTATATATATATACAATGTATATATAAAAAAAATATTTACAAGCTGATTCTTTAAAATGGATTTTCTAGGAATTTTTGTCGCGACCGATTACTTTTATCAACAGTACAATTAATTATTTTTATGCGGAATTAGCCATCAAAAAAAAAAATCGGAAAAACTATTCTTTTTTTCGAAGAGTTTTTCTCGAAGTTTCGTAGCTGCGATTAGTTTTTTTGCTCGCTTCGTAAATACCATATAGGTATATTATGCTCATATAAAGCACTGACGCGTAACAGCGATAAAAACATTAAAGATTTGAATATAAACAAATCATAATTAATATAGTTAATATAATAAATAATATCATAGAATTAAATATAAAGAAAAACTACGTTACCGGAAGTACGGTGACCCGTTTTGGCAATAATCGTATTTCCTGAAAGTGCGTCGAGTAATGATTGTCGTAATTGAGCGGCTGAATTTCTTCTCCGTCTCTGATGTGACGAGTGACGACTTTCGTCCCCGTCAAATGTGTGTGCAATTGCGAGGCGAACACGTGAATTCCAGACTGCGGCAACCCGATCCCGGTACATTCGGCTATGCAGTGACCGGACAGTTCGAAGGACTCCTGAATTCATTGCAAAACTGCATTGTCTACGATTTATCGCGTGAAAATATAATTCGCGCGAAGAAACGTTTTTTTTTCGGGTGGAAAAAATTTAATTCAATGGAAAATATCGGGTAGCTTAAAGTTTTTTTTTTCCATAGGAATAGAACTCTTTTGAGGGAGACTGCTAGTCTGGAGCTCGGAGGAAGGAGAATTTCGATACTTTTTTTTATGGATATCCAAATTGATGGAACGAACATTCTGTTCGGTGGCCTTTATTCTATAGTATGTCTTTTTTTTTTTTTTATTGGATCGTTCCAGTCGTTCAGGGTCTTTCCCTTTTTACGAGGCCCAATGCGCGCCTTGATTTCGTTCTTACCTCCCCCCTCCCTATTCCACGTATCCCCCCCCCCACACCCTTTCCCCATTCCACAACTCTCACCTTGCCACCTCCCCCCCCCCCCACCTTGCGGCCGCAGCCGACTTCCCCTTCTGTATCGTATTCACCATGGCATACCTGCCATGGGTATAGGGAAACTGCGGAAAACCTATACCGATACAGCCGGTCACAAGCTCGCTTCCCAGTCACGGAACTAGTCGTCTTTCGCCGAAAAATGTCGAATAAAAACATTTCACGACGAACGTACGCGACTGGGTTTCGAACCCGCGACCTCCCGGTCCGCTGGCCAGCACGCTAACCACTAGACCAACGCACCGGTCAATTCTATAGTATGTCGTTTACACCTGATTTTATTGGGAGTACAAATAAGTCTCCGCCGTTTTATTATCAAGAATTGGGCATTTATTGTGACAGAACGGTACTTTATGTTTTATTCAAATTGAAATTGCTCGTTGAGTCACTCCTAATGTAAGTGCAAGTTCTTCTTGCGTTTGGAACGAATCTCCCTCCAATAATGCTTCCAATAACCACTTCGTACACTTTCGACCTTCCGCTACGTTCCTTGTCGTCGACGTCAAACTCACCGTTCTTAAGTCAGTCCTATCGCTTCACACTAGTCATGCCACTGATCAGAGACCTGTACCATCATTTATTTTTAACATATGCAAAAAAAAATAATTCGTAATAACTAAAATTTTCCATTTGTAAACTGTTCAATAAACGTTCATATTTAATTAGAAAAATGACAAAATAGCTATTCCAACGATTCGCGTAATATTTCTAGGTTTGGTATTTGGCAACATTGGTTCTATCTCCGTCTCTTTTTACTCATTCAGGCGAGTTTAACCTCCATGATTTTCAACGTCGATCTGTCAAAACAATGTCAGGTGCGGAAAATGTAAAGCATTGTATTCGGGCCACGACTGGTAAAAAAGCGTGGAAAATTTGTGTCTGCGAAATATGTCGGTTAAAAATGAACTATGTGTGGAAATTCGATTGAGCGAGATGAGGTTAGGGCTACAGTCGGCTGTTGCCTTGCTGTCGCGTCTCTTTATCGTAGCAAGTGGTAATAAAACCGATACCGGAAGTTCAAATTAAACTTGATATTACATGAAAATTAGGTCAATAAGCGTATTTTTTTCTGAGAGCATTGGATTACTACAAGTGTTAAGTATGTAAATCTGATTGTTTTTAAGAATCTGACGGATTCTCACTATTGCATGTACTTTCGTAGCAACCGGAAATCGGGTTTTTGTATGTCGTCTCGGGATTCCTTCACAAAACTACGCAATTTATATTTATTTTTTCTCTGTAACAAGGTCGATAACGGACCCTGAAACTTCACAGCGACGATTATTAATATATTTAACGAAGCTCCAAAAAAAATTATGAAAATCCTATGGATTGAAACCTGGCTAAAAGTTCCCGCAAATGACGCTTATTCGGCTCGAAACTCGACATTTTCGCACGAAAAAAATTATGTGATGCTGATACAAAATCGCTAATATTTCGAGGTTATGGTCCTGCCAGATGTCCAACCTTACGATATGACGTTTTACGTCTGCAACTTCAACCATAATCTCCTGGTGGGGCCATCTTTTGTCAAACGGCGGAGACTTATTCGTACTCCCAATATTTTGAATTGAGGCCATTACTTCGACAATTTTAATTTTCTACTTATTTTCCCTGCTAACGTGTCTCCCATACATCCTTAACACTAGAAGTAAAAAAGAACCTTTGATAGCTCAAAACAAATTTTTCTTTTCACCTGAAGCGGTGGAATTGCCATTTTGTCCGTGTACTCCAGTCCCAGTTCGATAATTCCGGCATCGAATTGCCTCAGGCTTTTGGTAAGATAAAAATGTATGCCGGATGAGTCGATTTTGTTGCTCAGGAATTCCGGATTGTTGTAGTGCACCTCGATAACGACGTAGGGGTTGAAAGCTTCGCCACCAACCGGAAGTCCGACTTCTTCCGGATATACAAACGGATCGGCACCCATGGCCCAAGCGGCCAATACCTTTTGACATATCTGTCCAACGAAAAAATGACTTATGTAAGTCATTATAATAATAACAATAATAATGACTTTATGCAAGTCATTATAATAATAATGCCATAATAATAATAATAATGACTTCATGAAAGTCATTATAATGACGGAGTGTCTCCCCGTCCGGTTATCGGACGAATTAAGCGTACGTTATTCGTCCGGATAGCGGCTCAGTTCACGCCGTATATCCAGTAGGCATATTATTGTGGTTCGTGTAAGCTAGTATCCGGACGAATATCATACACCTAATTGTCCGAATAAAATGTGTTAAATTGTTAAACAAACTATCCGGACGAATAATTTACACGTAGTCATACGAAGAAAATCTTTATAATTTTATTTAGGTTTGGGTTGCTTGGTTGTCTTTGGGTTTGGGTTGGTTTGCTGTGTTTGGGCTTGTTTGGTTTGGGTTAGTTGGTTTTGTTTGGAGTTCGGTTTTATTGGGTCGGTTTGTTTGGGTTTTGGTTTTTTTGGGTTGGTTTGTTTGGGTTTTGGTTATTTTGGGTTGGTTTCTTTGGGTTTGTGTTGTTTGGGTGTGGTTATTTGGTTTGGGTTGGTTGGTTTGTTTGGGTGTGTTTATTTGGTTTGGGTTGGTCGGTTTTGGTTTTTTTTGGGTTGGTTTGTTTGGATTTTGGTTTTTTGGGTTGGTTTGTTTGGGTTTTGTTTTTTTTGGGTTGGTTTGTTTGGGCTTTGGTTATTTTGGGTTGGTTTCTTTAGGTTTGTGTTGTTCGGGTGTGGTTATTTGGTTTGGGTTGGTTGGTTTGTTTGGGTGTGTTTATTTGGTTTGGGTTGGTCGGTTTTTGGTTTTTTTTTGGGTTGGTTTGTTTGAGTTTTGGTTTTTTGGGGTTTGTGTTGTTTGGGTGTGTTTATGTGGTTTGGGTTGATTGGTTTTTTTGGGTTGGTTTGTTTGGGTGTATTTAATTGGTTTGGGTTGGTTGGTTTTGTTTGGGTTTAGGATTGTTTGGGTTTGTTTTTTGGGATTTTTGTTTGCGATTGTCATTTTGGGTTTGGGTTCGTTTTTTGGATTGATTTGTTTGGGATTGTTTGTTTTGGGCGTTGCACAGCGTGAACCGCGTGAAATTAGCCGCTCTCCGGACGAATAACATACGCTTATTCGTTCGATAACCGAACGGCCAGCCTCAGCGTTATAATAATAATAATGCCATAATAATAGTAATAATAATAATTATTATTTTATGTAAGTCATTATAATAATAATGCCATTATAATAATAATGATTTTTTGTAAGTCATTATACTAATAATGCCATAATAACAATAACGATTTTGTGTAAGTCATTATAATAATACTAATGCCATTATAATAATAATGACACATGTATGAACTATTGGTGTTCACCCATAATTTATTATACATAGTTTATTCGTGCGATAAATAACCTTTGTTGTCTTAGGACGCTCGGGAGATTGGCAAGGGCCATTGTAAAATGGAATTTCAAGATCGGCCGGACCGGCGCAATGAAATACTTCCATGTGGTGAACGAGATGCTCGTTGCCCTTCTCTATATTGGGCCCAAATTGCAACACGTGATGTCTGTGAACAAAAATTCGGGAAACAATTTGCAGTTTTTTATCTCGTTGAAAAATCGCATATTGTTATTACCATACAGTGAATATTAATTGTTCGTTACTATTATTATTATTATTATTATTATTATTATTATTACTAACTTTCTACGTCAAGTGAGAATTGAGGACTTTTTGAATAATTTAACAACGTGTTTTCCTTCAAGTACAATAGGGCGTTGTGCAACGCATCTGTAAGACCTTAAGGGGATATGCATTTAGGCGGGAAAACGTTAAGCAATTTTGAGGGGTTTTTTCAACTTAGTACTAATTATTCAACATTTATCAAACTGGAGGTATACATTAATAGTATATTTAAGTATACAAAATAATTCTTTTAAATTCATTTGTTATCAAAATATGCCCGCTGACTTTTATTTGCAAACAAATTCAAACATTTTTTCAGCTAGAACATGTATAGTTTCCATTTGACAGTGATTAAAATGAAGAAAATGCAAATTCAAGAAAATGGCACGTGTTTACAAAAAAGAATTAACATTTCACATGCATATATATATATATTTATCAATTCCGAAAAAAATGCCCGAAATGTAAGCTAGACTACGATACTGTCACAAATTATATAATAAATCGATAAGGACACAATTTTGTGTTCATAAAAAAGATTGTTCATCAAATCATTGATAATCGATTCGATTAAGGATGTTGAGTCCCAAATCGCAAATGATGATAAAATTCTGAAAATTTGGTATGTTTTTGTATGAAGTATTTCAGAGGTCGTGTAAAAATTTCACGACAATTAGGAAGCTCGTTATTGAACAATTAACATTCACAAATTAAATGTTGTTTTATGGAAACTGATGTAACTTTGCAATAAGTTTTTTTTTGACCTCTCAATTTTATAATATCTACAATATACTGAAAGCAACGGAAACAAAACGAAGTTTATTGATAAATTTTTTTTTATTTCTTTTAAAAATTGTTCTTAACAAAATGTTAATTTTTTAAATAACGAGCTTCCCAATCGTTGTGAAATTTTAACACGACCTCTTAAATACTTCATACAAAAACATACCAAATTTTCAGAATTTTCTTATCATTTTTTATTTCAACCCTTAAGGAGGTTGAAATAATGATGATAGAATTCTGAAAATTTGCTATGTTTTTACATGAAGTATTCAGGAGGTCGTGTAAAAATTTCATGACGATTAAGAAGCTATTTATTGAACAATTAACATTAACATGTTTCATAGGGACTCAACATCCTTAAATTATTCGCGCAAATTAAGTAGCCAATTTGCTCGGAAAAGTTTCAATCAGGTGGATTGGTTGAAGGAAAATTGCTCACTTTTCTTTCAGGGCATCCGGCAATTTAATAACTCGGCACCAGTAAGTCGTCTCCACGTTCGGCACTTTGACGCGATCGTTCACAATTTCAAATTTCCAGGTGTCAGCAGGAAACTTTGGCTTTTCCCTCGCGTGCCTGAGAAGTTCCATTCTCGTCATACCGGAAGACGACGCGTCGTCGGTACCGAGACCGGCCAACGAGTACAAAGGTCCACGTCCTTTTAGCCAAACAACGTGGGTTGTTCCTCTCTAAATGTCCGGGTACGTTATCATTGTGGTCAATGAGGACGATTTAAAAAAAATGGTAGCCGAATTTTTATCCTGAACTTGTATGGCGAATTTAGGTCATTTTATTTTGTTCCAAGGTTAAACATTTTTTTATTCGGCCTTGAATTATGAAGCTCCCTTTGGTATCATGTAATTTTTCAATTTATTGTTACTAAAAGCCAGACGTTGGATTTTGGTTACGCATTTTTAAGTTTCGAATTTAAAAAAAATTACTTTCCGTCGATTTATAGTATTATGCCTTTTCGAATTATGCAAAATTATAATATAAAATACAATATTTCTCAAATTCACAAATTATATACAATGATTTGTGAATTTGAGAAATATTGTATTTTATATTTTAAATTTGGTTCTGTTTTTTTAAATTTAATATTAAAACACTTTGGTATTATAATATTTAAATTAAACAATTCATCATATGAAATAATAAATCAAATCGAATTTTATTTGCATACATTTTTAACAAGATTTTTTGAAAATTATAACATAAAATACAATATTTCTCAAATTCACAAATTATATATATATATAATTTGTAAATTTGCGAAATATTGTATTTTGTATTAAATCATAAATCAATCAAACGAAATAAAACTCGATTTGATTGATTATTTCATATAATAAATTGTTCAATTTAAATATTATAATACTAAAGGGTTTTGATATTAAATTTAAAAAAATAGTCACATGTGTATATAATTGTGAAAGAAAATTGAATATTTATCCAAACCTGAAAAAAACAAAACGGTACTTCTTTTTACTAACGTGCATTTTTATACTAATTGTATGCATCTACCTCGATGATATAATCCGATTTGTCACAGGTATCGAATTTTCTTGTAAATGTAAATTTCGTCAAGTTTCCAAACGTCTTTGATGCAAAATTTTCGCAGTCCTGCTGTTTATCCAGTTCCAATTTCCCATCGATCTTCGCCCAGGTGTCCTTGTTTGTTGTTTTTCGTGATTATATTTTTGACAATCAATTGGTGCTCACAAAAATTCCACTAACGAGACACAATTATGCAAAAAATGTTTTCATTCTGTTACGATACCTGGAGATGAACGTTTCGATGCCAATCGAGCCAGAGAACGCAATAATCGGCCGGTCTCGTCTCACCGTAATCGGAAAATCCGAGCGCGAACCAAGCGTTCTCCTCGCCATAATAATGAACCTCAATTTCAACAATTTCCTTCGTTAGGTCGACTCTGTCGGGCGGAATCGAATACTCTTAAATTCTCGTTACCAGGTTGGCGGACCATGTTGTAAAAAAATAAAAAACTACATGAAAATATTTAAAATAATTTTTTTTTTCATGTAAATACATTCTCAAAGGAACAATAAATACTTATGTAACATATTTTCAAACAATTTCAACGGTTTAAAAGTTATTTCAACCCAAAAATGACGTCAAAAATCTCGCTCTAGACCAGACTACTTCATTAACTGACATTTTTCTCCGCGTTCAACATTTCGGAGCATTTCGTAGCAAAGTTTACACTTTTGCTCCAAAAGCAAAAGCTCCGACAGCAAAGTTTATTGTTTTGCTCCAAAAGCGAGAGCTCCAGGAGCAAACTTTATATTTTTGCTCCAAAAGCAAAAGCTCCAGGAGTAAACTTTATACTTTCGCTCCAAAAGCAAAAGCTCCAGGAGCAAACTTTATACTTTTGCTCCAAACGCAAAAGCTTCAGGAGTAAACTTTATACTTTCGCTCCAAAAGCAAAAGCTCCAGAAGCAAAGTTTTTACTTTTGCTCCAAAATCAAAAGCTACTCGAGAAAAGTTTAAACTTTTCCTCCAAAAGCAGAAGCTCCACGAGCAAAGTTTAAACTTTTTCTCCACAAGCAAAAGCTCCACGAGCAAAGTTTCAACTTTTCCTCCAAAAGCAAAAGCTCCACGAGCAAAGTTTATACTTTCGCTCCAAAAGCAAAAGCTCCACGAGCAATATTTAAACTTTTCCTCCAAAAGCAAAAGCTCCACGAGCAGAGTTTCAACTTTCGCTCCAAAAGCAAAAGCTCCACGAGCAATATTTAAACTTTTCCTCCAAAAGCAAAAGCTCCGGGAGCAAAAGTTTAAACTTTTCCTCCAAAAGGAAAAGCTCCGTGAGCAAAGTTTATACTTTTGCTCCGAAAGCAAAAGCTCCAGAAGCAAAGTTTATACTTTTGCTCCAAAAGCAAAAGCTCCGGAAGCAAGCTTTATACTTTCGCTCCAAAAGCAAAAGCTCCAGGAGCAAAGTTTATACTTTTGCTCCAAAAGCAAAAGCTCCAGAAGCAAAGTTTATACTTTTGCTCCAATGGCAAAAGCTCCAGGAGCAAAGTTTATACTTTTTCTCCAAAAGCAAAAGCTCCAGAAGCAAAGTTTATACTTTTGCTCCAATGGCAAAAGCTCCAGGAGCAAAGTTTATATTTTTGCTCCAAAAGCAAAAGCTCCAGGAGCAAAGTTTATACTTTCGCTCCAAAAGCAAAAGCTCCAGAAACAAAGTTTATACTTTTGCTCCAATGGCAAAAACTCCCGGAGCAAACTTTATACTTTCGCTCCAAAAGCAAAAGCTCCGTGAGCAAAGTTTATACTTTTGCTCTAAAAGCAAAAGCTCCATGACTAATATTCATACTTTTGCTCCAAAAGCAAAAGCTCCATGACTAATATTCATACTTTTGCTCCAAAAGCAAAAGCTCCAGGAGCAAAGTTTATACTTTCACTCCAAAAGCAAAAGCTCCAGGAGCAAAGTTGATACTTTTGCTCCAAAAGAAAAAGCTCCGGAAGCAAAGTTTATACTTTTGCTCCAATGGCAAAAGCTCCCGGAGCAAAGTTTATACTTTCGCTCCAAAAGCAAAAGCTCCAGAAGCAAAGTTTATACTTTTGCTCCAATGGCAAAAGCTCCCGGAGCAAAGTTTATACTTTCGCTCCAAAAGCAAAAGCTCCGGAAACAAAGTTTACACTTTCGCTCCAAACGCAACAGCTGCAGGAGCAACGCTTATACTTTTTCTCCAATAGCAAAAGCTCCAAAACGTGAAAAATCAGATTCTACCTCCAATGAAAACTGGCCTCAGATCCAAGGGGTATAGAATGCACAGATTCAATTTTCTTTCCAGCCTCGACACTCAGAAACCCAATCAATCCAAGCACGAGCATCGCTTTCGATAAGCTCGCCCGCATTTTGAATATTCAAGGAAAAAAAAATTGAATGACAGATTCGATAAAATCGTAGGTGTATCCCCGTTAGTCAGGAGAGTTCGAAGGGAACCGCGTCGTTCTCAACCGTCGGGAGTACAAAGTCCGACTGAAAATCGTCACCCCGATCTCGTCCAGCTCGCAGCGGCAAGGAAAATCGCGCCCGCGCGCATTCCCCTAAGGGTGAAATATCTCAATATCTGGTGGGAATATCGAATTCCGCGAGCGCGGTTGAGATCTCATTTAGGGCGAAATTCCAACGGCGTGAAGGATGCCTCGCTCCTTTATCGTCCACGAACTCGGAGCAATCGAGAAATTCTAAAATTCCAGCACGTGGGATATTCTCATACACCGCGTGTGTACGTGGCAAAAAACTCGCACCTAGCGATGCGAAACTTTCGTTCAATATTCAAGCGAGTGGCGAAGCCTCTAATTTTTTCTTCCATTAACAGCTCCGTTCGAATTTTTTCTCGAGGTCGAAACTCCTCTACAATCGTCACCTTCTACGACATTGAAATACGCGAATCCAATATGAATTTTTTTACGGCTCGCTTAGGAGATAGACGATAGACGATTTTTAATGTGTTTAGCGAATTTTTTCCCAACTTTTTCTTTAATTATTTCCACCACTTTCTCCCGATGCACTATGTAAATGATTTTATAATAATTATTTATTTTATATAGAGTATTAAGGGGTGAGATGCAGGCAGAATTTTCGAAAAATCGATTTTTTTACATTTTCTTGAAGTACGATGTTTCGAAAATATTCTCTGAAAATGTCAAGTCAATCCGATTAATAGTTTCCGGGATATCCCACAATTAGTGAAGGGGCATCGGGGATCGAATTGATGATTCGATGTAAGCAATTTTCTAACTAGTATTTCTATACGTAAATCAAGTGTAAAATTGGAAAGGTCTTTCACAAATTTTCAAAAATGGATTATTCTAAAACTATGAACTTTAGCAAAATTTTACAAATAATACTTTCGTTTTACAATTGCCCAAAATATTTAAAAAAATAATTCATCCCGAAAAACTTTAATTTATTGAAAAATTGTTTTAACAATTGGCTATAAACAATTGAATGCTCGACTTTTCGGCAAAATATGTGATATTCGGATTCAGCGGATGAAAATATATTTAAAAAAAGTTTATCTTCATCCATCGAGCTCAAAATTTTACGAACATACAATACCGTATCCACATCGAAAAACTTTAAACGCGTTTTTCTCGAGCCTATGTCTTTCAAGTCGGTGACCACTATATTTCAAAAACCACTAGATGGATTTCGATGAAATTCGGTGTGCTCATTGATAGCATTAAAAACTAGTCCTTAAGGGGCCAATCCACTTTGGGACTGCGAAGGATTTTATAAAAGATATGAATATAAGTTGTTGGGCTTGATAAATAAAGTCTTGAAATACATTTTAAAAAAATGTAATTCATCTTTATTCATTTTTAAGTACAAAAACTATAGTTGAACGTAACGCCTAAAAATAGGTGGGCTAGGTAGCTCCATTACAAGTCGGCAACGACTTGTCTGAAACAAAAGATTCAAAGTCCATTAGATTCAGTTGACACCAGCTACAAAATGACCCTCCGATATTAAGTTTGATAAAAAAATAAAAAAATGGCAGATGAAAAACGAAAAAAGTAAAAAACGCGTTTTTTCACAGTTTTTCGCAAAAAAAACAGAGTAAAGATCAAAATTTTAAAACCATCAAGGCACATCTTGTTGCGAATCATGTTTACAATATGTGGTTTAAATTTCAAGAGAATCGGCATATTAGTTTTCGAGATACGATGGAGCTAGATTTTGAAAACGTTGTTTCGAGAAAAACGCGTTTGAAGTTTATGGTATGAAAAACTCTTACCTAAACTCAATCGGCAATTCCTGCACCGCACAAAATCTCTGCTGATTGCTCATCATCGTCGATTTCTTCGAGTGAAATTTTCAAATTGAAAATTTGAAACTGTGGACTGGCCCCTTAATCGGAGGATTTTTATTTTTGTTGAAAATTTCTATTTTTTCAAAACAACAAACGAGCCATTTTTTGGTCGAAAATCGAAAGTTATCTGTCGGAAGTCGACAATTTAATAATTTTTTAAAAAAAGCTCCGATTAAGGACTCGATTTATTATTAAACTAATGATTTTTTTTGGTTTTTTTTTATTTCGGATAATCCAGTAAAATTTTATGATGGTCACCGCAAAGCACTACATGCCGAAGGGGGTCCGACAAAGATGGCGATATTTTTATAAATAATCAATATTTTTCTTTGAAAATTTGTACAAGTCCAGTTGAAATATAACATAAAACGTCTGTGTAACCGCTTTTGGAAAAACAGACTTAATTACTATAAAAATAAAATTATTGTAAATGCTCGTTTTTTCACGCCGCTGACTGCATCTCACTTCTTAATACTTTTATCGTTTATTTGATTTTTTATAAAATAATTATACCTTCATTTATTTATTTATGGTTTATTATTATTAATAATTATTATCGTTTATTTTATTATTATATTATTATTATTATTATTATTGTCGATAGTAGTGGGCGAGTCCCTTAAAAGTGAGAGAGCTGAAATATTAGCATCATTACTGGACATTGAGGGTGTCCTCTTGTCTTAAAAAAAATCACACACACGAGACGATATCACAAAAATACATCGATAGAGAGCAACAAAAAGTAATAGTGGCAATAGCAGTATTTATTTCAGTTATACCCCTTCAGGGTATTTACACAGAAGAAATTCCTCCTACATATTCATTTCTCCTTGCAACAAAAAGTATTTTTCTATATTTGAAATGCGCTATATACTGGTAAACGGTAAGTAACATTGACACGACCCTACGTCAAAAAATGCACAAACGAACTCTATCAATAATTCCGTCATCGACGTTCTCAAACAAGCGTCGATTTCTCTGGGAAATTCTCTCGGTACGAAAGGTAATGACAATTTTTTCCCTCGCCATAAAAGTAGTAGTAGCATTTTATTCGGTAAATATTCAGAAGCAGGGCTCCAGCTAGAATCAGGCTAATTTTTGTTTGGGTTCGTTTGAACCCTGGAAGAAAATTAACCTGATTGCAGCAGGAGCCCTACTTCCAACCTTAAACAAACCCAAACGACCCTAAACAGCCTCAAACAACCTTAAACAATCCCAAACAATTTTCAAATTTGGACATGAGTTTATTATACCTGTCAAGTTTAAAAAAAAAAATATTTTGGAATGACCAACAAAATGGCGGCGTTATTAAGGGTATATTAAGGGGAAGGGTATACCCAAAAAATGATGGAAAAGTGCAAAATTGAAAATTTGGGAGCCTTTTTACTCCAAAGTTCGAATTTTCGACCATTTTTTCGACATTTTTGACCCCAAAAAATGGGTGGACACTCTCCACCTTAAACGATCCATCTGAAATCTAAAAACCAAACGGGTTATTCAAGTTGACGATAAATACGAGTCGTTGACGATCGTCAATTTTTTAAATCATTTTTTTAAACAAAGCGGCGGCGAGTTGAAACTCGAGCATACAAAGTTTATGAAAAAAAATCATCATTTTTACGTAGCTATTGAAAAGTGAAATTCGATTTAAAAAAAAGTGATTCTATTAGGTTGGCAAGAAAGTCTGCGTTTTATCACCAAAAATAAAACGAAAAAGCAGTCTTGAAACGAATGATTAATTTATCATCAAAAATTAAATTAAAAAGCCGTCTTGAACCGAATGATTAATTTTATTCTACGCATCAATGTATCCACATCGGTTTCTGTTCAGCATCCCATGGTGGATACATGGAAAAAAGCAGTCTTGAAAGGAATGATTAATTTCATTCTATGTTGATTATCAATCCAAATTGATTCAAATTAATCATTCCTTTCAAGAAAGCCTTTTTATTTTATTTTTCGTGATAAAACGCAGACTTTCATGCCAACCTAATTTTAAAAAAAATACAAAAGTACATTAGTCACTTCGAAATTGTATTATTGTTTTTATGCTCCTCTACTAAATTGGCACAAAATATTTTATTTTCTTCCTTTCTTTCGTCTATTTTTATTACCCGTCTAGCGTTCTTCTTCCCCCTTATTCTTTCCCCTTCGGATTGGGTATGAAGAGCGTGGAAATCTTTTCCATTCAAACATCAACTGCGAATGTCGACAATGAACCTCAATTGACGCCGATTGAGCATCTACTTGAGTAAATGTTAGCACAGCTGCTCATTTTACGACACACGCTCTCGTATGTATATTGCTTTAATGTCTTGACTTATGTTTTGTTTTTTTTCCGTCGCGCGCGCGCACTTTGTGTGTGTGTGCGTGTGTGTGTGTGTGTGTGTGTGTGTGTGTGTGTGTGTGTGTGTGTGTGTGTGTGTGTGTGTGTGTGTGTGTGTGTGTGTGTGTGTGTGTGTGTGTGTGTGTGTGTGCGTGCGTGCGTGTGTGTGTGTGTGTGTGTGTGTGTGTGTGTGTGTGTGTGTGTGTGTGTGTGTGTGTGTGTGTGTGTGTGTGTGTGTGTGTGTGTGTGTGTGTGTGTGTGTGTGTGTGTGTGTGTGTGTGTGTGTGTGTGTGTGTGTGTGTGTGTGTGTGTGTGTGTGTGTGTGTGTGTGTGTGTGTGTGTGTGTGTGTGTGTGGATATAAGTTAAGTTTTTTTCTAAAGACGTTCTCTTTACCATCCGCAATTGAAGGGAAAGTCTAGCGAAAGAACGAACGTGCACACTAAGCCAATGGACAATATAGAAAAAAGGGCGGAAACGAAGACTCTCTTATTTACGACCTAGATGCGAATGGTTGCGTTTGTCGCATTATAACGTCGTTACGGCGGAATCTTCATTCGCAAGCACATAATAATATGGCTCCGTGTTAGATTAAAAAATAACCGACAAAATGAAGTTCACCAAAAAGAAGTATAAAAATTGACTCAGCGGAAAACATACGCGCGCAATGTAGGGGTCTTCTCACTTTGGATGCTCAAAAAGGCTATTTTCATGATTTTTTGTAGGTTTATATGATAGATATTGACGTAAAAGTTGTTACACTTAAGGCGGGATTCTACTTTGAAACTTTGAAATGCTAAATTGGATGAAAACACCCACCTGGAACACGTCGAAGGCATATTATATGGCCCAGGCATCGCTGATTGAGGGTAAGATAATTTTTTCTACGATTTATCACTCACCAAAACTTTAAACGCGTTTTTCTCGAAACGACATTTTCAAGTACCGTGGTCGTGATAACTCAAAAAGTACTCAACCGATCCTTATGAAATTTGGAACTCATATTCTATATGTGTGTACCAACCGACTTAACTACAATCAACTTAAAATTTTGATTAGAACTATTTTTTTATTGCAAAAAAAGACCCAAAAAAAACGCATTTTTTTTTTTCGTATTTTAGCCGCCATTTTGTTAATTTTGCACGTATATAAAATATTCTAGTTAGGTCGGTTCCTGAAGACATACTGAACATGAAACTATTTGATTTTTTTGTTTCAGACCATCCGTCGGGAAGATTTCACGACCACGGCAACGGTACCTGCTTTTCGAGGCGTTGGCTTTACACATATTTTACGTGTACAAAAAATGAATAACATACATTAAAATTTTTTTTTTTATGTACTTAAAGAGTGTATTTATTGAACAGTTTAAACCCCATATCGATATCTTTAATAGTATTCTCAGAAAAAATTCACGAAAATAGCGTTTTTTTCATGGTTTCAAAGTAGAATCCCGCCTTAATGAATACACTTTCGAAATACGTCAAAATATTTTTTTATGTATTTATGCAAGCCAAACAAACTTCAAACGCGTTTTCAATTTAAATTAAATTAAATTAAAATTTTCGAAGCTAATAAACCGATCCTCGTGAAATTTTAGCCATATATTCTTTACAACTATAGCTATAGCGCATATCAAGGATTGAAAAAAAAAATTTATATGTACTATTTTTTGCGAAAAAAGGGTGAAAAAACACGTTTTTTTTTTGTTTTTTTTTTAAATGTTTGCCATTTTGTTATTTTTTCATATATCAAAAATCGTATGATATGCGCTATAGCCATTAACATACTGAATCTAAAACCGTTTGATTTTTTTGTTTCGGATGATCCATCTCCGAGATTTCATCAACAGCGCAGACCTACAATTTTTTAGGACATTTTTTAACTACCATTTTCGTCTACAAATAGTGACTTGAATAAATTAAAAAAAAAATTCATGTATTTCGAAAGTGTATTTATTAAGTGTAACAATTTTTATGTCAATATCTATAATATAAACCTATCAAAAAATTCATGAAAATAGCCTTTTCTAACGTCTAAAGTGAGCAGACCCCCTAACATGTGGATTTATTGTAAGCAACCGATTCATCATAAATCGAAAACGTTGATCCGAACGCCCCAATCGAACTCAAACAAATGTAAGGGGTAACATCACTGTAGAATTTTCAAAAAAATGATTTTTTAATTGGATTAAGAGATCTTTGAACCATCTAGAACAAGGGGGAAAAAAGGTTTGGTACCTGTAAAATAGGCCCGCAGGCTCGTGTGGCTCTGCGGTGGCAGTAGCTGGCCCGTGTGCGAGACGTTGATCGTTTTTCTCTCAACACACTTTTTCAAAACGGCTTGCAGCATAACTCCAAAAATGTTCATTCTCTTAACTCCAAATTTAGAGCACAACTTTAAAATACCTATTTTATTTTTTTAATTTATTTTTTTTACAAAAACATCTATTTTACATATATTTTACATAATCTATTTTATTTTTTTAACAAAAACATGCTTGCAAATGATTGCCCGGTTAGTCGTTCTCCCACCCAAAAAGAAATTGTGAATAATCGCGTAATTTTATACGTTTACAGTAGTGTTAACCCTTAAGAGGTTACCCCCACTTGCGATTTTGAAAAAATCGATTTTTTTATTGCATTTTTTTGAAGTATAAGTATCTGAGAATATGTCCTGAAAATTTCAAGTCGATCCGAACAAAATTGACTGAAATATGAGTGTTGAAAGAGAAGAATCCGTGAATTGAAGAACTGATATTGAAACTTTAAACCCGTTTTTCTCAAAATGGCATTTCTGAAGTCGGGGACCAAGATTACTCGAACACTAATGAACCGATCTTCTTGAAATTTTGCAGGCTTATTTAATACATAAAAATGTAGTCTTTAATCGTTCGATTTTTTTTTTCGAAAAAAAATGGCCGTTTTATAGCCAAAAAACGGCCGTTTTTTTTCGTTAAAATCGAACCATTAACTTTGACTGTCCGCCATTTTGTGAAAAATGAATATTTTTTAAAATCCTTCGATTAAAGACTAGTTTATACTTATATTTGACTAAATCCATCCGCATTTTTTTTTCAGATGATCCACTTCGCCGCAATGTTGGTCACCGCAGACCGTGTATATAAAAACATTATTTCATTGACGGCCATTAGCCAATAAACAATGTAATATTTTTCAATAAAAAAATTACTGAAAGTTCTTCAAGATGTGTTCTTTAAGATGGTATAATGATCGATTAAAAAAGTTTTGTAGTTTTCTTTAAAAAAATTCATGAAAAAGGCCTTTTTTTGCGCTACAAGTGAGGGTAACGCGTTAAAAGCACTGCTTATTTATTGAGAAAAACGACGTGTTCTTTTCACGAACTCTTTCAGTAGGAAGTTATGCTTGCACGAGTTATTTTGTCGCAAGTTATTTCCTCAAAGCTATTTCGACGTTTAGTGAATCACGATGGCTCTACAAAAACGTCGTTGGGGCGCGTGATGGAACAAACGAATGATCGTCACGACCTTGAAGTTTGTATCGTTGAAACGCAACGAAAATTCATTTTGTTCGAATCGCTCGAATTTTTTTCCGGCCGACTTAAGTTGCAAAAATTGTTTAAATGTTTTTTAGAATTGTTATCGGAAATCCAACATCCGAATTTCCAAAAAAAAAAATGTTGCATATTAATCAAAGTAAATGAATAAAAAATCAATAAAGAATCCATTCGTTGCTTTCCAGCGATGCAAACTGCAACGTCATAACTCCATGCACGTATTGCATACACTTCGGCATTGTAATGAAGTTCATCAGGAATGCAAGTATCATAGGCGATAGAGGGAGAGGGGGAGGGGGAGAGAGAGAGAATATGTATTTTGCACTCTGAGGCAACTGCTCCCTAAGAGTACCGTACATTTCAGGATTCAAAGCGCATAGGCACCGGAGTGTTGAACATAAATGTATTGTAATAACAGTAAACCTAACCTCAAGTGACTGACAAGAAACATCCCTTAAGTGTCCGCCTCCCCTTTTGTGGAAACTCATATACGTGATAAAGCATTGTGAAAATTATCGGATACGTTTTTTCTATCGGCGGGTAACGGTTTTAAGGGTTTAAAGAGCAAAATCACTCCTTAACGCATTACCCCCACTTGTAGCGCAAAAAAGGCCTTTTTTATGAATTTTTTTAAAGAAAACTACAGAACTTTTTTAATCGATCAATATACCATCTTAAAGAAGACATCTTGAAGAACTTTCAGTGATTTTTTTATTGAAAAATATTACATTGTTTAGTGGCAAATGGCCGTCAATGAAATAATGTTGTTATATACACGGTTTGCGGTGACGGAGATTTAGTCAAATATAAGTATAAACTAGTCTTTAATCGAAGGATTTTAAAAAATATTCATTTTTCACAAAATGGCGGACAGTCAAAGTTAATGGTTCGATTTTAACGAAAAAAACGGCCGTTTTTTGGCTATAAAACGGCCATTTTTTTTTCGAAAAAAAAAATCAAACGATTAAAGACTACATTTTTATGTATTAAATAAGCCTGCAAAATTTCAAGAAGATCGGTTCATTAGTGTTCGAGTAATCTTGGTCACCGACTTCGAAAATGCCATTTTGAGAAAAGCGCGTTTAAAGTTTCAATTTCAGTTCTTCAATTCACGGATTCTTCTCTTTCAACGCTCATATCTCAGTCAATTTTGTTCGGATCGACTTGAAATTTTCAGGACATATTCTCAGATACTTATACTTCAAAAAAATGTAATAAAAAAATCGATTTTTTCAAAATCGCAAGTGGGGGTAACCCCTTAAAGTGTGCTGAGGGTTGACTTTGCAGTTTCTCCCACAAGCAGTCCACGGATCTCAATGACACAAAAACCAAAATTATTCCAATATAAAGCGATGAAAAATCCACTATAGAAGTATTGAAAGAAGATTAAATTAAGGGGTGACAAAAAATCCGGGTCTGAAGTTCTCAATGCTTTAGCAAATAAAGTCTGTCTCAAAATTACCTGACATTTTAAATTGCGCGCCATTTTTTTAGCGGCGAACATAGAGTACTAATCTTGGACAACTGGCTTCAGGAAGTATTGAGGTTTAGTCATGGAAAAATACGCGATCGAGCAACGCATAGAAATTGTTATTCGCTGCATTGTTACTGCATAGTTATTGCAGACGAAGTTTCATGGTCGTGTTATATCTCGCGCCCCGGCGATGTGAATTGGCCGCTGAGATCGTGCGATTTGACGCCATTGGACTTCTTACTTTGGGCTTTTCTGAAAGGAAAGGTGTATGGCAATGATCCACAGACCATTCCGGAGCTCAAGGAAACAATTTGACGCGCCATTAATAAAATTAGACCGCAATTGTGCCAAAATGTTATCGAAAAATTCGTCAAATGCGTGAACGTTTGCAAATACAGACGAGGCGGCCATTTATCGGATATTGTGACCCACACATAACCTCCATGTATGTGCCTTACATTAAAATAAAAATATGTGTGCTTTCCAAATAAATAATACGTTTCACAAATAAATTTAAATGTCAGGTCATTTAGAGACACCCTACGTATGAGTTTCACCAAAATGAAACCCGGACACTTAAGTGATGTTCCTCGTAAAAAGTATTAACTACATAAACTATGTAATAATACTAGTAATATTGTATACAATAGTTATAAGTTATAATAAAAAATAATAATTATTAAATAGTAATAAAAATAAGGTAAAAATGGTAGAATAGCGATGACAATATAATAATAGTAATAATAATAATAAAACAATAAATAAAACCTAACTTGGAATTAGGTGACAGACGCACTTGGTCATACAGTTCGACTGGCACCTTCCGAGTAAAGACACGTTAAAAGCGCGCGCGAGGAAGGGGGGGGGTCAATGTAGCATGGGAGTAGAGAGCGGGCTTCAACTGCCCCGAGAATTTCTGAGTTTAAACAGCACTACACTTTATGCACACTTCTAGCGAATGTGCAGATGAAGAGAGAGAAAGAAAGAGAGTGAGAGAGAGAGAGAGAGAGAGAGAGAGAGAGAGAGAGAGAGGCCGAGGAAGGAGAATTCTGTCTGGGAGCAAACCGCAACGAAAAATGAGACAAAACAGCACGAAACTTCGCGCACGATTCAGTAGGCAGAGAAAAGAGTGGGGGAAAGTCATGAGGGTGGGGGCATGTATGCTTGGCACGGCAATCTCCATAGTGCTTGCTATAGCTACGCACACACGCTCGACTGGCGGAATGAAGCTGACCGCGCTTCAATTTGCTTCAGTCGATCACGGTCTGCACGATAGTGTGGTAGCGTGCGAGAATATCGGGAAGAACGCTTGGACTTCAGCGTCGGAGCAACTGGGTCCAACAGCCGGTAAACGGCTAGCGTAATTTACGACAAAGGAATGTAACCCCCTCGTGGCGGCTTATGAACCGCATAAGTCGTTCAACTGTAGCGCGTCAGCCGAGTTTTTATTCGTCAAAAGGTGAGATATATCGAGACGTTGTTATCTGAATCATCTGTAGGTGTGTGTAAATCATTTTCTAGTTGAAAGCATAAACCGTAATTTCGCGTACAAAACGTATGATTTATTCTTGTTGCATTTAGACTTTTCGCGATTTATTTGAGATTTCCTGGATTGAAAACTGAAAAATGCAGCGGAAAGAACGTTTGCGCGAATTTTCGATGTTTTTTTTCGTTTGATACTGAGCGCAGTTTCAAGGCCGTTTTTACCGCCGTCGGTCGTAAATCAGCTCGTCCAGAATTGGGTTTTTGACATTGCACGCGGTCCCGCGTGCACAGCGATTCAGAGGGCATATATATGTGTATCTTCCAACGATGAATGGTCGTCGCTGTCTGTGGGCAAAATTTCGAAGTAACAAACGAACGTCGTGGCATATTCCAGGGAATATAATTGGCGTAGAATGAACCAGATCACGATAATTATTTGGCGAGATATTTCGAGCTAAAGAGGATAATTGAAGGCGCGACTGGCGTCGCTCGGTCGCGACTCGCGCGTCTCGCTTGCGCCGCGCGCTCCTCGCGCCCCTCGCCCATCCCCTCTCCGCTCGGAACGGCGCGCTGTATTTCCTCACGAAACACGAATAATTCGCGAGCGCGTGCGGTCACGAACGCATGACGTGATTCACGCGGTCTCGCGCACCGCGAGCGACGCGACGTCACGATCAGACTTCGGACGGAATTTTTTTCTTTTTTAAGTCTCGCCCACGTCACCGCGTGCTTTCCAACACCCGATCTTAAATGATAGCTCGTGTTTTTAAAGAATGTAACGCGGAGAACGCTTTCGCGATATTGCAGCGAGTCACGAAATTATTATCATTTATGTGTCCGCGCGAATAGGCGCTATGCGATCCTGGTGGACGACGTGGGAACTCGCTAATGTGGCGATCGCGGAAATGAAATAAATGCTTCTTCGGCAAATATTAGGTTTACGGGCATGCATAGGGTGGACGTAACCTCACAAATTCTCAGAGTTTTCTCTTACCCCAAGTTTGTTTGCACAAGCTTTTGTTTAACTTGAGTTGCGAGATGACGACTTTTTGTGAAATGTAAAACGGAACATCGATATTTCATTTATTTCCCGACTACTTAGAGCTCTGAGATTTTGCAAACATGCATCTAAGAGTCCATGCATAATTGAACAAAAATTGAACTGCGAAAAGCCAACAGGAAAGAGACCTTGCTATAATGACGCGTTAGCAGAAATGAACAGAATGCGAAACATTGAATAGCGTTAAACTACATGAAAAGCGCATGAGAAAATATGAATTGGCTCCAAGTGCTCTCGGATCGCGCAATCGTTAAAAGGGGTCCGATAGGTAAGATAGGTTAAGGTCCAATAGGTGGTGAGCCATCATCTACGATAGACGCCACCTATCATAGTTCGCCAGAATTTCGCCTGACAATCAACCAATAATAACACCGGTTCGCTTGGAAGGACTAATCCCTCTGCAAACATTTCAGAGCTCTAGTAAAATCAATTAAAGACTAAAAAGTCGAAAATCATTTATAGGTAAAATTGTTTTCTTTTTACATTATTTTTTCAGACAAACGAAGCATCCGGCTTTGTGGTATTTACTGACGCAGAGCTTGACGATTTCGTTTTTCCCGGCATATTATTCTTTGAGAAATCTTCGAAAAGTTTAGTTCTCTTGATCCCTTCAGGCAGCCGAAAATAAGCGAACTTTGAAAATTTTTCGTAGCAAAACTGCTTATTCTTCATTTATAAAAATGTATAAACATATTACGTCTTATAATCTTCTAAGCTTCTTTTGATATTTAAAAACGGCGGCTGTACTACTTGCTCCAGAGTTGTTCCACGGCGTACAACCCACCGTTTAAACCTAACCTAGCGAACCGAAAAAATCCAAGGAAAAGTCAACATTCGAAAAATGGTATCGTTTGAAAAAAAAATGGTATATTCTTTGCGAAATTTTTACTCTGGTGTTTGTTAACGAAAAACTACTTATTCAAAATAATTTCCAACGAACTTTGCACTCACATAGACGGTTATTATATTATCTAAAAGTGGGCAAAATTTCAAAATGGCCGACCGATAGTTGGTGACAGGGAGACTAGAGTAAAGCAGTGGACACTCCATAGGAGATAAGCAGCGAAAGAAGGCCCCAACATCCCGGCTTATAAGTGACCGCAAGAGGCGCTGCGATCGCGATTCTCCGATGTATAGTAATACTTGTAACTAAAGGTTCCAGGCATGCGCATGTAGCCGACGGAAAGCCTAGCAAGAGAGTATATCTATATATAAGGGAAAACCGATTGCAACGCCACCTACGAACTCTTAATTTCCTTGATTTTGGAGCCACGTCGTTAGCACACAGTGTCCACTCCTTTACTGTAGTCTCCTTGGTTGGTGACTTGAGCCTCTTGAGCCACCCTGCATACGAAAAAAAGCCGATACTACTATAGTGTTATACCGATAATAACAATGATATTGGGAAAATGGCAACAAATGCGCTTATATTTTCTGTTAGATTTCCGAAAAACTCTTCCGCTTTTGAATTTATAATCATCAATGTTATCTTTATTTCCCGATTAAAAACAAACAGTTCAAGAAATTCGATATCTAAAGGTAGAAGATGTCGGGTCTGTTCGTTTCAGTTACACTTTTCTACACTCCTCACACCTTCTGTGGACTTTCTATTACTGTATCTGATGAAAGTGTAGAAAGTGTAGCTAAAACAACCAGCGCCGTTCTAAGTTCAATTGAAATTAAGCTTTGATAGCTAAAACGTTAAATTCGACACGTTCTACTGTACATGTTAAAAACTCGATAGCGAAATGTCATCACGTTCTTATCGGTGACACAGACCTCCCATGCTCACAGCGCGTCGTTCGATAACTCTGTGTTTGATAACGATAAAGAATTTCTCAGTGAGCACGTGCTCGCCGTGATTTACCTCAGCGATGACTCGACCCACATGATCCGCACTCAACTTCCGCTTGTTATCGATTAACCGTTTTTTTCGTGATCTTGAAGTTTGCATCGTTCGAACACAACGAAAATTTACCCTACTTCACTGATAACATTTTTTGGCCGCTGTAGAGTATGGAAATGATTCGAACGTTTTTGCGTATTTTTATTGCAGATTTACAGCCACGGGTTGTAAAAAAAAGGTGTCGAATTGAAAATTGAAGAAATGAGAAAAAAAAGATCGTTGCATTCCAACGATACAAACTTCAACGTCATTTTTGTCGTTCCCCAACACTACGACACTATCGATGTTTCCGGAAAATTCGATCTTCAACCATTCGATGGGTAATTGTTCGATCACGATGGGACGATATAATATTTATTTTACTTATTTACTCTTCAACAAATACGCGCCGATCAACGTTTCGCAAGTCTCAGACTGACGGTCAGTCGGACGCCATTAACATGCAGCTACAATTAATATATTTCGGGTCATTGGTACGAGATCAACGCGCCTGAAAGCACACAAAATAAATCAAGTCGATGATAAAAATCTCCGGAAGGAGGAAGTCGCGCGCGCTTCTCGTCGGCAGTACATAACCTCACTTCTTCCGTTGGCCGCTATGCGCGTGCGCACATTCACGGCATATTCTGCATTATTTCCGCAAGTAGATCGGGATACGAGCAGAGCTTGTAAAAATCTGGATACACGGTTATCTGTTTGCCGCAAGATGTCGCCAGCGAAAGCGCGCGTTTTTTCAAATTCGGCGAGTTGTGAGAGTGCGACAAGATGAGATAACGAATAGCGTCTACGGCCTTGAGATTGTTCGCTAAGTATTCCTCGCAAATGTTCTTCAAGCCGTCAATCTGATATTTGTCAGCTAGTATCAAAATATCGGCGACATTTTTTTCCAGCTTGTCGATACTTCCGGTGTAGACGGCGCGCAGAAATGCCTCGAAATTCGTCGCGTCGGTGTCCGTTATTTTCACTAAATTCTCGAGCGTCTCGCTCATGAGGCTGGTGAACATTGCCCGAAAGACCGGACTGTAAGCCGCGAGAATAACTTTGTGCACGTGAAATATTCGATTGTCCACCGATATCGTGACATCGGAGAACAAAGGCGTGTCGAAAAAGTCGTCGAAAGTATCGGTCATCATGTGCACGGACGATGGTCCGCGGCGCGTTTCCAAGCCTTCGTGATCGATAATCGACGAGGTGGACAGTAGTGTCTCGTTGTGAACGAAGCTGCTGTCGTCGCTGGCCGAGTGACGCTGAAAACCGTATTTGCCGGGTTTCGCCCTCTCGACTATGTTTATCAGGCAGAGAAAAGTCAGGGTGTCGCGATTCAAGCAGCCTTTCTTCGTCAGTATGTCCGTGCGTGAGATTACCGGATGCCTGATGAAGCAACTGCGATCGTCGGTCGACGGATGGCGCTCGGACGCGTGACACGGCACGTGACGTATCGGGTCGTTACCGCAGAACGTCATTTTACCCTCGGACTCGTCGATAATGTAGATCTTGAAGACGAGGCCCCCAATGTCCAGCTCCTCAGGCACGTTCAGATCCACCACCGCGTATTCTTCCACGTGTTGAAACGTCATGAATGTTCGACAATAATTTGCCACTTGGAATTCGGGCGATTTCACGCCCCTACCGTAGTACGGCTCGTGCACGCGATAATTGTACATGCTCCATTTTATGCTGTACTCCGTTTCGGTCTTGCTGGCGTAAATGTTCCCCGCGATGGGCGTCATGGTGGGCCTGAAAAATGAAAACAATGTTTGAGGGATTCTCCCTCGCAGATTTTTACGATCGTATGCTCCTTTCACTTTTGTGCCACACTGCCCCACGCTAGGTAGTCGGCGCATGCGCCAATGCGCGGCCGAGTGGTCACCCATCCGAGTATAGGCCCAGGCCAACGCTGCTTTTAAGGCTTCGAGACCGTTTCTTGGCTGCAAGACTGGGGAGGAAAATATAATGGGTGTCGGCAGGATGCCAATCTGTTGCGAATGACTTTTTCTGTAAAAATGAATGATTCAGGCAATTTCTGACTCGTAATATTGATGAGAGATATTTGTAGCCGAGAAAAGATATTAATGGTTGTCAGTTTTATAATTATATATATATTGAAATTTTATTTGGGAAAGAATAACCAATGGACTTGACAACAGCGACAGTTTCTGCCATTGGCACGACTAACATGTACGTTTTAAGGTGAAGTAGAAACTGTCACGTGACATACGAGTGCGAGAGAGACAACTGGAAATTTTAAACCGAAATTTCTCAAAGATTTATAGTATTTAGAGTAAAAGAAAACCGTCAAGCTCTGCGTCAGTAAATTCTAGAGCCTGATACTTCGTTTTTGCTTTAAAAAAACTTGACCATCTATGAGAAAACTGGGTTGGAAAATTTGTGAGGTTATGTTCATCTTGTACATATCCTCAAGGCGAAATAGAAGCTGTACCATGTGACATATGAATGCGGAAGACATAGCTGACATTTAAAAGGCGAGAATTCTCGAAGATGTATAATATTTAGGGTGATAGAAAATTGTCAAACTCTGCGTCCGTAAATTCTACAGAGCCTGATGCTTCATTTTTCCTAAAAAAAAACGTGACAATCTATGAGAAAACTGGGTCGGAAAGTTTGTGAGGTTATGTTGATCTTGTACACGCCCCTCAAGGTGAATTAGAAACTGTACCACGTGACATGAGTGCGAAAGAGATAGCTGAAATTCTTTAAACGAGAATTCTCGAAAGTGGATAGTATTTAGGACAAAAGAATATCGTCAAGCTCTGCGTCAGTGAGTTCTCCATAGCCTGATGCTTCGTCTTTTCCTTAAAAACTTAACCATCTATGAAAAAACTGGATTGGAAAGTTACTGAGGTTGTTTTGATCTTGTACATGCTTCAAAACACCATTGTGGATTTTGAAATACCCGCTAGTTGATGCTTTCCTGTTATTGGCTCACTCACCGGAGCCCGATATCGCAATTTTGCCACGTTTAACCTATAAATTTCGATAATGTCCGAAAACAAGCCCTTCGAGCTCAAAATTCACATCATCTTTCGATTGTTATTACTGAACAATGAAGAAGAACCACTTAATTATTTGACACTATATTTCTAACGACATAATTTCTGTTTTCTCAGTTTCTTAATTTAAATAACGCCATTATTTGTGTCCCTACAGCCCTATAACTACATAGTATTTACGAGGTGTCATGTTTATTACCAAATGGATGACGGTTCATGTCCGCTTGGAAGTTACCTGAAAATTATGTGTCCGACAGTTATCTTTTTTTAGATGATTCTTACAACCATCCAAAAAGCTAGCTGAGAAACTCTAAAATTTATGGTTTTTAAAAGAATCTAAGAAGCAGTGCCGGCGTAAGGGCCACTGACACCCCGGGCGAAAATATTGTGGCGCCCACTTAAGGAAAGCAATATCAAGTGTTAGTTTTTTGCTGATCCCAAGTAAACTTATATTAAGAATTTCATCTTTCCTTTAACGGTATCCAGAGCTAACGACGCGGAGGTAGAAAGTTTTGTAGCTCCTCTTTTTTTATATTTTTTTTAATTTTCAATTTTTTTTATTTTTTTTACATTTTTAATTTTTTAATTTTTTAAAATATTTTTATTCCTTTTGATTTTTTTTGTCATTCACACATTTTTTCAACCTACCACTAGTATTTTTATAAAAATAAAAAAATTAAACAGAAAAAAAACTGTGGAAAAATCTCATTCGTCAAAAAAATATAATTAAAAGAAAAATGAAGGAGTATTCTTGAATACAAAAAATAGGAATAAAAGATTTGGGATGTTGGAAGAACGATATTACAAAACTCCTAAGGCAAAAAATTCTGCCCTCTGTAGCAGTCTAAACATTGTAGACGGTTTTCGCGTTGCATAAATTCGAGCGACGCTCGAGACGAGAGACCAAGTAAACAAATCAGCGACCTCGCGCCATGCTCGAACATAGAAGGTTTAGCTATCCCCACCATCTACCACGCGTCGCGCGTATCGGTTTGGCGGTGGAAGTATCGCACCAATCGTAAGCGTAAGCGCAGACTGCGCAGAGTCGCTCCTCGACCACAAACCCTCAAAAAACCATCTAAAAAAAATCTCAATAAAAAATATACATATTCACAGAGCGTAGAGCATAGTTTTGAGGGTTTGCACCAGGGGAGGCAGGAGACTCCAACTCCAGACCTTGGCGCCCCCCCTGAATTTGTCGCCCGGGGCCGTCGCCCCATCGCGCCCCCCCCTAACGCCGGCACTGCTAAGAAGGTAACTGTTGGCCACGTGATAACTTATAGATAACATCCAAACGGACATTTGGTACCCAACTTTGAAGTTAACCTTCAAGGTAATCACCGAGCGGGCATTGGGTACCCATTCAGCTAACTTTTGGCCAACTTTTTGAAAATTCCTACTTGCCGCGCCATAAATGAACCTCTCGGTGATATAAGTTTCACTCCGTCTAAGCATTTCGGGTTTAGTCGCAAAACTCTTACATGGAAGATCAGTCGCGTCCATAACTGTCACACATCGATGTAAATGCACGTCTAGTAAGTATTCTGTCACGTGATACAAACGAACCTGAAAGTCAAGACAAGGTGTCCGTGGCGGAGCGTCGTTTTTTCGAAAGAGCCGCCAACTATATGTATTTAGCGTATCGATCGTCTTCGATCCACGGCACATTTATAATTATCATCGCGACTGATACTCAATTCATTAAATGATCGATTAAATTATTGTTTCATCACATTGCTCCCTCGCCCCCTCTCCCTTCTGCCGCCTGATTGATACGTCGTTAATAAGTGCATGCCGCAAAATAATGACCCAAAAGTATCGAGAAAGTCTTTATCGAACGACTCGAAGTTCGTCTTTATTTTCGGACGTAAATAACCGTTTCGAAGATACGCTAAGAATGGGAAACGCGCGAGACGATAAGACAAGAAATATTCCACGGTCCGTGTCTTTTTCTTTCCCCACGGCACAATATATTCCGTTCCGTACGAACGAGGACAGAAATCATCGGGAAAAAAGAAATAACACTCACGCGTTTGTTTCCGAGACACACGGGGAGTTAAAACGGCCCGAGAGGTGTATTATAATTGCGATGCAGAAAACCAACGGAAGTAAAAATCTTGACTAGAATTATGGAGAGATAAACGTACGTGAGCGCTGACACGCGTATTCACACCGGACAGTAGCGTTCGCCCCACTGGTGAAACGGACATTTATTTTCATGGAGGATTCACGCCTTTAGACGTACCCAAATAAATACGGATGTCTGTGTGTGTGCCCTTCGCAAGTTCTCAGTACGGGCCGAATATACCAGGCACACACACCCACAGATATTCGCAGCGTGGTCAACATTCGAAGCAATAGAGTATATTTGACCGTTGTACAGAAATCATCTTAAATGGTTAATTATTTCATAGTATGCTCACAAGATTTGTTTATCTTCGTGAATATCAGTATTTACGATATAAATCAGCATAAAATTTAAATATTCAACCAGACCGCCAAAACGCTCTCGTCAGATATGTAGTCACGTGATGCCTGTGACGTCACATGCCAGTAAACAAGGCAAAGGAACTATATCGCCGCTGAGTTGTCGCACAGCAAACCTTCCTCTCCATTCTTATTTAAAAGTTCACAATATGGTAACTATCACTACAAATAACTATGAACGAACAGAAAAAGCACGGAAATACGCTGAAATAAACTAGAAAATTGCTCATTACTCGTCACGGGGCTCGCAATGACAATCTGTTTACTGGTATGTGACGTCACTACAGATCCAACCAATCCTGGAGCGTTTTCGTTTACGTGACCAAACGTTCAAGTTGATCTAATTTAAGAATTGAAATAAACGAAAATGATGCATATTTTTTCCGATAAAATGATAGCAAATACTTTTTAAACACTATATTCTTTTATAAGAGAACTTATACAAGAGAATGAACCATATTTTTAATATAGTCAAATACTCTATTACGATTCTACCATTGCGCTCCGGAGCTTCCAATCGAAGCGATTATTATTTCTGTTATTGTCTTCTTATACAAACATGTGCCATGGTAATCAAAAGTATGGGCAGACACGGCTCAACATCACTGTGCACGTTGCGCTTCTTTATGTTTGTGAAAGAGGAACAGCGAGTTCCGACAAACACAGGTGGTTATTGTTTATTAATAACCACCTACTGATAATAATGATAACAATAATAATAGCTATTACCGATACGACTGTCACAATTTTTATTATTATATGTATTATTGTTATCGCCATTTTGTTATTATTACTGCTGCTGCTATTAATATTAATATTGAATGATTGTAGTTTTAGTTTTTTGGAAGTTCGTTCTACCAAAGATATATGCAGTTTCCGAATTTCGAAAGCAATCGGAAGAAATAATGTTTGCAATTGTCAATTTGCACTTTACGCTTTTTCATCATCATTACTAATTTACAAAACTACGATAATTTTAAGATTTAGAAATGTGCATCTTTTTTTTAATTTCCAAATCTGCAGATTAAAAAAAAGTTTTTTTTTCTCCATCGTTTCAGGAAGGCCAATCTCACCCTGGAGCATCGAGTCGGTGGAACGCTAAATCACTGACAAGGGGCGGCAAAATCTACCATTATCGATGGGTTGAGAACGCCAAGTAAATTCCTCCTTTCTATCTATCCCCCTTTTTCTTCTGTCTTTCTCCGTCTATGTGCATATATACATATATACATATATATATATATATATAAACATATATCTGTATATATGTATATATCCACTTCTTCCTTCCTATTTTCGTAATTACAATTACCAAAGTGATTAGCTCACCGATGAGCCATGCTGAAGGTCGTGGGGGCCTCCTGGCTGCAAACCAGGATTTCCACCTATATACTTGTCGCCGTTGGCCTCCTCGGCATCGGGGCGATTCTCCTCGGAGAGTTTGGCAGGTCAGTTCTAATTTTTTTTTCGGGCACCCGTTCCCTGTATGGGGTTAGGCTGCTGTGACCACCCGAAAATCAATGTTATTTAAGAAAATTGATTTTGAAGCGATAAGAGCGATTGAAAAATCGTTTGGACATTTATTTGTCTGTACATTGACAAAGTTCGGTACCAAATTTAATTAAATAATATTAATATTTATTTATATATATTTATTAATAAGGGAATATTAATAATAATTATTTTTGCTACTCAGTTGACCTGAATAAAAAAAGTTTTTTCTCAAAATAAATTATACTGCCTGGGTCTTGGTCAATCTTCGGTGTTATCCTGTTTGAACCATTTTTAAAAAATGATTTTTCGATTTTTTTAGGAAAAATGACGTCATTGTTGCTAATAACTAATGAAAACAATTTTCAAGAAGAAAAACGCGTTGAAACGCATTTTGAAAAACATAAGTTCGAGAAATACGCGTTTTTCGAAAAATTTTGAAAAAATTGAAAATGCAAAATTTCTCGTGTGCAATTCAAATTTTTTAGAAACCATTTTTTCGGAGAACTTTCTGAAAAAAATCGAAATTTCTCGTTTGCAATTCAAATTTTTCAGAAACCATTTTTTCAGAAAAAATTCAAAATTTTCAGAAAAAACTGAAAACTCAAGTTTCAAAAAATACTGAAAATTCAAAATTTTCAAAAAATATTGAAAACTCAAATTTTTCAAAAAATACTGAAAATTCAACATTTTCAAAAAATACTGAAAATTCAAAATTTTGAAAAAATACTGCAAATTCAAAATTAAAAAAAAACGGAAAATTTAAAATTGTCGAAAAACACTGCAAATTCAAAATTTTCAGAAAAAACCGCCCTCAACATTTTCAGAAAATACTGAGAATTCGAAATGTTCAGAAAATAATGAAAATTCAAAATTTTCAGAAAATACTGAGAATTCAAAATTTTCCGAAAATACTGAAAATTCAAAATTTTCAAAAAATACTGAAAATTCAAAATTTTCAGAAAAGAATTAAAAATTTTCACAAAAAATTGAAGATTCACCGTTTTCACAATAAACTGAAAATTCAACATTTTGACAAAAAACTGAAAATTCAAATTTTCACAACAAACTGGAAATTCAAAATTTTCAGAAAAAAACTGAAACTTAAAAATGTTGAAAAAAAAACGGAAAATTCCACATTTTCAGTTTTACTAGTAGTTTTATCGTCATAATCATAAGTTTACCTTTAATCTACGATTCCTGCACCACAGACACTTAAATTTGAGGTGCCCCGAGCGACGAACGATTTTATTACATTTTCACAGTAGCCTAATCTCTCAATAAACAGTATTTTTCACGAAGTCGTATAGAGGATGCTCCTTGTTTTTTTCTCTTTTGTTAACGACTTTATCACATTTGCGTTTTGGTAAAGTTCTTCATCTTTTCTTTTTCACGGACGGACGTGAATTCCGTTGCATCTCGTTGTTTGTCTTGTTCATTTATTGTATTTCTATACTTCTCATCCCCTTTTGTCATTCTCAGAAGTGTGTACACGCTTTTTTTTCTCCTCAAAACGCAGCGATGAGAAAGATGGAACGTATTCGGCAACAGTTTTTTGGAATCACAAAGGGGGCTACCGAATCGACTTCTGGGGCCAGGGAAACGATTTGGTCACTTTGCCGCGGGGGGCTGCACGAGCTTACTACAAAACCCGAATCCAAGAGACCGGGTAAGAATGAAATCGAATTCTCGTCTTATCCTCCCATCGAGGTAAAACGACGTCGCACGTCGACAATGAAAGATTTCGCAGCGTGCTTTTACTACGAGTATTTTCCTTTATTCGATTTTTTTGCTTTTCCTGGACACCAGATGGTCGATCGTCGAGATCGAAACATCGCCGTCTTATCCGGACGCGGTGCAGGCGTACGCAGCTGGCCTCCTCGAGGGCAGCTTGACCTGGCAGCTGATACATCATCATTGGTACAATACGATCGGTACTATGTGCGCCCTCGAGGCGAATGAGGAACTGTGCACCGTCATGAGACAACGACTGCGCGAAAACGCCGCTGTCATACGCGAAAGAGCCAATCTTCTGGCGTCCGAGGATCCATTCTGGCACATGGTTAGATCTCACGCGTAGAGCGGAGAATTTTAATGGCGGAATGACACACGATTCGGCTGATCAATCCATTGAAAACCGCTTTGGAATCTTTCTCACGAACAGACCTTTAGGCCAGGAAAAAATTGCTGATGTACATGATTTTTGTTCTTTCAAAGGAAATATTTCTTTACCATTTTTAAGACTGAGGGCATGTTTTATTATTACTTTTGGCTGTTACTCATTTTCAACGTCATTTTTCGGGAATTAACTTTAGAAAAGCCGTTAAATCTACAGTGTAAGCATTTATACATACAGTTATATTTACATGTTTGAACATAATGTTTGAACATAGTTAGATTTACATATACATGTTTGAAGTAACATCTTAAATTTTGTCAAAGCATTCTGTTCCAAATTGTACATGATATTTGACGTTGCACAGGTCATGACGCGAAAGTTTTTTATCGTCCGGCGTTGCCAGCTGGAATAAGCGATTTTTCAAAATTCTGTTCTTTACGAATGTGGTTATCGTTCGGCACTCTAATAAAACATTTTAGAGACCATTTACGAAACGCCGCCGTTTGAAAAAGAGTACTTTGATTTTTGCAATAAAATATTCACTCCTCGCGGCCCGGAAAAATAGTAATTATAAAGCAAGTAAGAAGATGGATGCCCGGACGATAATCACATTCGTAAAGAATAGAATAGAAAAAAAATCGTTTGTTCCAGATGACAAGAACGGGTGCAATCACAACGCCCGACGATGAAAAATTTTCGCGACATGACCTGTGCAGCATCGAATAAAATGCTTCGAAAAAATTAAAGACGTTACTTCAAACATGTGCTTCAAACATAACTGTGAAATACAAAGACTGTCACCTGGAAAATGGGCGTTCGCACTAGACTGCAGCCTGAATGGCTCCAAAAGGGATTCATATCACTCTAATATTCGAACCTTCTAATGAAAAAACAATCGCACATTACCATACCGCGGCTAATTGTGACTGGAATAAATTGAGAAACGAACATTCGGTTGTGCTGATCGCAAAACGAAGAGAAACTCAACAGCTACGCTAAAAACGCGCACTTTGACACTCGAACCATTTTATTCTGTGCAAAAATAACTGAGAAAAATTCCGAAAGCTGTCACGCTTGGAATTGTTGATAATTGTGACAAATTCTTCGGTATGAGTCATTCCAATGTGTAGAAAAGCCATGTGGAGGGGCAACAGACAATAAAGTTCGCGGCCTCTCCCCTTTTTTCCATAGAATTACTTCAACAACGAAAAGTGTATGAAAAAAGACAACAAAAATCTCTGCGCCGCAGGTCCGTTTGTTCTACGCCCAACTGGACGGTATGGAAGCTGGCTGGAGATTTGCAGTTCGTCGCAGTCGTCGCTCAGTCGACATCGAGTCGGAGGATTTTCTCTGGCTCGCAATGGCCTCCGATCTGCCAAAGGGGAATGTTCGAGCGAACACCGTCGATCCACCAAGCCCCAATGAGGAGCGGGAAACTCCGACGATGGAGGGCAGAAACAACGGCGTCATATTTGTCAAACTGCTGGACAGATCGGTCGAGGGTCTGGAACCTTTGATCGCATTTGCCCAGAATACCGTTGCTCCGTAAGTCGATGAATCACTTTCCATCTTTTTTTTTCTCTCCACTTCTAACGATTTGAACGAAAATCATTTATTCGTTTGCGCTGCTAGATGACGACGGAATTCGCGTAGGTATCCACAAATGTAACGATTACCTCAACTTCACCATAATGCAATACAGTTTTGTTGTTTCGTAAAGTTACTCGCGAAGCGGAATTTCAATACTGATAAAACGTGGCCTACAGGTACGCAAAAATGCTCCGACTACTGAAGAGGTACACGTTCGGTTATCATCTGTCCGGAACAAGACATTCTCCGCGAGCTCCCACGCGCTCGATATTCATGTCATCCTATCCCGGAGCACTTTCATCCCACGACGAGTATTACGTAGTTCGCGGTGGCAATGACAACGACGAAATTCTGATCCTAGCCGCGATACCGCTCAGGGACGCGTCCACGGGGATTCCCGCGTCATCCCCCGTCTCGGAAGATACGGATGAGAGCGAAGAGAACGAAGAAGAGGCAAAGTCGGTACGTGAGAGGAATTTTTTCCAGCTACAACCACGCTCTTACGGGCAAAAATGATAACTCGCCACGACGAGGTGATCGTAGAGACAATCGCAGCGTTGTTGCAAATCCTGCAGGTCTTTACCGTTGTCACTTTTGACAGAATACTCGTACTACACGAGTAGTTTGGATGCCGGCCACAACATTGTCACGTCACCGCGCCCTCGGGTTTCTTCGGATACTTTCGGCGGGTTTTAGCCGAGCCGAATAGAATCAAATTTTCAAAGTGCTATATTTTCGTTAATTGTTTAAGAAACGAAAAACTTTTCTTATAAAAACTGCACATGATGCTTACAACGAAAAAAATTGTAACCTAACTGCAGATATAATTTTCGTTTCTTCGTTGCAGATCCCGTACATCCGCGGCGTAATGTCGCCAGTTCGAATAATGTCGGCGAACAGATTGGCGACGGAGGCGCGCACGTGGTCGCGCATGTTGGCACATGGGAATCCGTCGAAAGAGGCGAAAAGCACGTCAAACAGTTTGCAATGGGTCACACTGAGACCTAAGGACTCTGCGGTCTGGTTGATCGACCAACGCTCATCGACGATCCACGCGGTCGATCGTACCGAGAATTTTGCGAAACGAGGTTTCGTCCTCTGCAACGGCGAGTCAATTCTGGAGACGACAACGGTCTTGGAAGAGCTGCTGGACGACAGTGAGGAAAATGACGGCAGTGGCGACTCGACGATCGGACGCGTTTACAACACGGGCATCGATATCTCTTTCGTCGAGAATGTAACGAGCGTCGAAACTGTCAGGAATCTCATGCGCGGTGGCGCAAAATATTTCGACGCTGAGACGGATGAGGATGAACGTGCGAACGGTTCCTCGCCCCGTCAATTCGAATCTCGTTTTATTCCTTTCGTTGGCGATCGAATGGGACAATTCATCGTTCGTGGCGATCTCGAGAATCCACCGATGCCGTTCGGTACGATCGACAACAAAATGGCGCTCGTGACAGCCGGTAGCGTTGAGAGCTTCGAGGCCACTTCCGGTCCGCCTTACGGCCACGAAACGGCCGCGGGATCTCACGTCGCGCCCCCTTTCGGTTGGACGAAATCTTTTCCCAACAGATCGCGAATCGGTCAACCCGACAGATTTCAATTCGACAGCGTTATTCCCGAATGGATCTGGTTCTAGAAGGAAGAAAGGAACGAGACTAACGTTGTTGATTGATTAGGAGGGTATAGCTGTTTTTGGTAAAGCATTTGATCTGCGATTATGTACCGTAGCTGTTCGTGCCCAATTTTCGCGTCCCACGTGCCCCTCCAGCCCCTTTGATCCGTGAGCTGTCACCTGCAACTGTAATTACAATGATAGAAAATGTGTACTGTTTTATGGAAATAATAACTCGCAGGACGCCCCTTCCAAATTAAAACTACGCGTCACTTCTTCCTATGATATATTCCTATATATATTCCTGTCCACGATATAATGGCGGTAAGTTTAAATACACTTAGTGATTTTCCCGCACAAACGTCAGACAAAGTTTCGGAAATATTTCGAATTTTAATCGGTTAATTTTTTTATCACATCGAATAGTTCGCCGCTTGATGTTCTATTTTGAAGGCCGTGAGGGTCAAACCGCTGTTTAAAAAATTATTATTACTATTATTACTAATTGTATAAGATTACTTTTAGGTTTCGCAAGCTTTACGCACGCTTGCAATCTCGCGATAAGTGAACTTCGAACCAATTTCAGTCAGTCTCACGCCATCTAGTTTGCATGAATTGCACTAAAAAACCATAGAATTGTAATAATAGTGACGAATTCTGCGCAAGAGTATTCTTTTACTAAAAAAAACTTCAATCGGTAAATTAGGCTGATCAAAAGACCGCCATTTCGGAAAAGACAGTGAATCGGCCAAGTGGTGAAGAAAATGTTACTTTCAGATCTCGGGATTCAAAAAAAAATCCTATTTGATGTCAAAATTGCATTTTAGCACTAGATATGATCACGAAAAGTATTTGTTCAGTGGATAAAACAGGTTCCAATCTTAACGTCCTCGAAAAGTCAAGATTTACCGACTGATGGTACATTCGCAAACAGAGACCTACCCACACCTCTTGCATCACAGGACTGCACTATACGTATCCATGCATACACACACACGCACACATGTATATACCCATGTAAAATCTATAGAAAATAGAATTCATCTACATAACCTCAAAAACTAAATCAAAGAAACTTCGTTCGTGACCTTGTTTACATTTTTATCACTCAAACTTTTCGCATTTTAGTCGTGAAGTATCGCAGTGAGTTGGACCGGGCTATGGATTTCACCAAGAATAAAGAGCTGGAAGAACACCAAAACGTCACCGAAATCTCACGATCAAATTTTTGACGAATTGCTAACAGATATTTTATTTAATTTATTTTTCAAGCTGGCGCCTTCACGGAATTTCTAGTCTCGATAATATTCGCGTATAAGTCCAAACAAAAGGACAGAGTTGAGATTGAAAAAATGGATACAAATCCAGACGGAGAGGATCTGACGAACGAGATTAAGGGTAAAACAATTGTCCACTGGAATTATCGGGATCTTGCACGGCTCCCCGAAGCCGTAAGATTTTGCGCCCAAGATCTGCGAGAGATATATCTCAAAGACAATAAACTGCAGAATTTGCCCGATTGGATTATCGAACTCGTGCACCTAACCCATCTGTATCTGAACGGTAACAAATTGAAGAGGGTACCCGTTCAACTGGCGACAATGTCGCGCTTGACCCTTCTGGATCTCAGCAAAAATGGCATCAGCGATTTGCCTCCCTGTGTAGGGGACCTTGGGACCCTGGAATGCCTGACGTTGGACGACAATTTCTTGAAAAAATTGCCATCCGGTGAGGAGTGCCGGAAAAACTGCCATCTAATTCATACGGGAAGCTTTTCGGACCCACATTTTTGGAATTTGTTCGTCTAGCTGGGAATTGAACGGATATTGAAATATCGGCACGGATTTTATGCGGGTGGGCTGGAGATTGGAGCTCCGTTTTACTTTGCCATGGATAGGCGTAGCTATTGGAATTTTGTGAAATTTTTTTCGAAAAAGTCGCAACGCCCATTTTTAGATTTTGCGATATCAGGATGAGTTTCTTACATGGCAGATGGTATCACTGAGGGACGTTTGGGGCATTTGAGAAAAAATGATTCAAGGGATTAGGCTACTGTGACGACCCGAAAATCAGGGTTATTTAAAAAACTTAAATTTAAAGGAATAAGTAAGACGATTGGAACAACGTTTGGACATTTATTTGTATGTACATTAACAAAATTGTGTATCAAATTTCATTAAAAAATATTTATAATCAAAGGAGTTATAAAGAGTCTCGTGAAGGACTTTTGAACGTGAGGGGCTCAATAAAGTCCAGTCGAATCTCGATATAACGAACCTCTATATAACGGAGATTTGTCCATTCCCTTTCGATAGACACTCAAAATCTTGATACAATGACATAATCATATACATTATGCTCTAATAGATAATTGCTTGTAAAAATTGCTCTAATAGATAATTGCTTGTAAAAATTGCTCTAATTTAAACCTGTCTTTTAAAAAATATCCCTATACTTATAGTACCAATATATCTATTTAAAAGAACATTTCAAGGAACATGACCTCGATATAACGAAACTTCAATGTAACGAGAACTCGATATAATGAACTTCCTGGAGATTCGTTCTATCGAGGTTCGACTCTACTTGATTTTGCCGACAAGGTTGATCTGAAATAAAAAAGTTTTTTATTAAAATAAATAATATCGCCTATGACTTGACCGAGCTCTTCTTTGTTATCGTGTTTCAATCATCAAGAAAACAATTAAAAAATGTTTTGTCGACTATTCGAGGAAAAATGGATTACAAATTTAAACCGGAAAGACATGCGAACGAAGTTAGTTAAATAAAATCTTGTACATACATTATTACTGTTAATAACTGATGAAAAAAAAAGTTAAGAACAAAAATGTCAGTCAAGACTACATTATTACTGTTAATAACTGTTAATATACTGTTAATAACTGTTAATATACTGTTATTACTGTTAATAACTGTTAATATACTGTTATTACTGTTAATAAATACATTATTACTGTTAATAACTGATGAAAAAAAATGTCAAGAACAAAAACGTCAGTCAAGACTAAGTATTATTACACCAAACAAGTGTACCCGTTGTCAATCCGTTTATAGACATCGAGAAATGACGTACACCATTTCGATAAACCTAGTTACGAGAAAAACGCGTTTAAAGTTTTTATTAGCAGTTCTATCGTTGTAATCATAAGTTTACCTTCAATTTGCAATTCCTGTGTCATACGTTGGACCTTCATGTTCATTTTGAGTTGCCCGAAGCGCCGAACGCGTGTTGGTCATCTTCACAATAGCCTAACCCCTCAAAAGCTTTATGGGATTGAATTTCTTCTCCATTGCCGGAATTCGGTTAATGTTTGCTGATTTTCAAGACACCGGGCTGAATGTATTTGACAGTTCACAGCATCTTTGACCGCTAGTCGATATCGAATCATTCAGGAGATTTGGGCGTTAAAGTTTAAAAAAATTTAAGCAACGTAACAAACGCTGTCCCTTTTCCAAATTTCGCGATATCGGACGATATTCCTGTAGAATATCACGGGATCACGGTTCAGAAACGAACATTTTCGCGTTTTGCAAAACCGGAGTAGTTCCTCGTTAGTTTAAATCGCTCGAGAAGCTTCTTCTATGAGGATCCTGAATTTCCGTTCGAGTTTCCACTTTGGCGAAGCACGTTGTAAGAGAGGATGATGTTTTCTTGCCTTTTTCGTCGGGCTGAGAGCAGAGTTGAGAAATTTGAAAAATCTCCAATCTCTATCGATATGCAACAACGAGTTAGTTGTGCTGCCCGAGTGGTTGGGCCGCCTGGAGAAGTTGGAACAGCTCAGAGCGGACAAAAATAGTCTGAGGGAGCTACCGAACCGGCTCACAACGGCGGCGCGTCTGTGCGTCTTGTCGATCTGCTCGAACAGGTTGTGTAGCTCGTCCCACCGTAGATCGAAGCCTCGTTTTTTTTCCCTTTTTTTTCTTCCATAGGAAAAAAATGCATTCAGGTTGGTGATATTTGATCCTGGAGGAGAAAAGGCTTCATGACCGTTCCCGTTCGAAATACAGGTTGACCTATTTGCCCTTCAACGCTTTCGTCTCCCGTCCCTCCGTCTACTATCGCTCAAATCCCGGCCTGAATTATCTCTCCTATCCGATGTTTCGGCAATTGCTACGCAACGCGGCCGGCGAGGATCTCCTCGACCTCGCGAAGCACGACAAGACGAGCAACTGCGAGCCCACCGTGCCGGAAACGAAAAATTTGCGAATTTCCATGACATCGTCGCGCGGGGCTGAAAACTGCGTGATCGAGTTGCCGAGACAGTTGATGAAAGTTCACGCGACTGATGCGAACGAGCCGATTTCGCTCTGGGAATTGGCCGTTAGAAGGATCTACAGCTGCGTGAGGTAAACGACTGTCCTTGTGTACACTGCCAGCCAAAAACTTTCGGACCATTCGGATGATTGCAAAACCTTCGATCACTGGATAATTCACAAATAATGTTAGAATAGTATAATTCATTTAATTTACTATTCTAAGAAGATACTATATTGCTCCATGTATAATCAATTGTATTATGCCAATATAATTTTGCAATTATCCAAAGTGCCGCGCTTTTTGTCATCTAATTTTTCAACAAAAATTCCTTTTCTCAATGTAATGAGTTGCTTTTCGAATTTGATTATCCTCTTTTTCGATACAATGTTTTCGAGATTTTCTCTTTTCAATTGAATCCTCTCCATTTTGTTTCTGGCACTGCACAGAAAACGTATTGTCTGTTGACACGTTGTGACCGTACACTTTCAAAGCAATCAACAAAGGGAAAAGCTTGGTCCATAAAGTATCCTTTCCAGAGACGAGAAGGCTCAACAGGAAACTGCGGTTCTCCGGGTACCCTACAACGTGCTCGTGAACGGTCCGATCGCCGTTTGCGTAAATGACAACTGCCGCGAGCCAATATTCACCGAAGCTTGGTTGGTCGCAGCGATCTCGTGCCCCCAGGATTCCTTCTCGAGGAGAGTGCCGATCGCCGCTCTCTATTGCTCTAAAACGTACGTAAGCCACGAGCCGCGAATTATTTCGATACATTCCGTCGGCAAAAATGTTCCATATGGACAATAGGGTATTTGACCGTTGTACGAAAATCATCTTAAGTGGTCAATCGTTTCATATTATGCTCACAATACTTTTTTTCATCTTCGCTAATGTCGGTAGGTATTTACGATATAAATCGGCGATAAAATTTAAATATTCAACCAGATCACCAAACACTCCCGTTGTCAGATATGTAGTCACGTGACGCCTGTGACGTCACATGCCAGTAAAACACGGCAAAGGACCTATATCGCCGCTGATTGGTCGCACAGCAAACGTTCCTCTCCATTCTTATTTAAAAGTTAATAATATGGTAACTATCACTACAAATAACTATGAGCGAACGGAAAAGGCACGGAAATATGCTGAAGTAAACTAGAAAATCGCTCATTACGAGTCCTGTGACGATCTGTTTACTGGCACGTGACGTCACTAGAGATCCAACCAATCCTGAAGCGTTTTCGTTCACGTGACCAAACGTTCGAATTTATCTAATTAAAAAATCGAAATAAATGAAAATAAGGCATATTTTTTCCGATGAAATGATAGAAAATGCTTTTTGAACACTAGATTCTGTTAGAATGACAAGGGAACGAACCATGATTTTAACCCTCAGGGTACGGACTGGGTTAGCGTAACTCGGGCGAATGTTGAAAGTAACGCCATTTTGGATAAAGTCGTTTAAATTACGAACTATAACTTTTTTAATACAAAAAATATCACAAATCTGATAAAACCATCGCATTCCTGAGAAAATGCTCGATCGACTGAAAAAAAATGTTTCAATTGATGAATTACAGCCCAATAAACAGTCGATCAAAGTTTCCGGGTTAGGCTAATCCATGTCCGTACCGGACCGTTGCATTTTTATAGTCCTTACCCTGAGGGTCAATACCGTCAAATACCCTGTCGATGACGGTGTTTGTGAAATACCAGTTGTTCAATAAACAACGGATTGATTGGCTAACGTTGTCCAAAGTAATTCAGTTTTAATTCAATATTATACAATTGTGAGAGTTGGGATCCGAGCAGCTTGACCGCTCGCCGTCTCTCGTTCGTTTCCAGCTGTGCACTGAATTTCGACTCTCTGTCGGAAGAATTCGAGCTTCTGAGATGGCAACTGGTCCACCAACGAGACGCTCTCCAGCATGCGACAAATAGTTAAATAAATAGCGCCGGATATCGGGGGCTTTTTCCTGAGAAGAACTTCAAAGCGCTTTCACACGTAGGTCTCCGCGTTTCCGGAAATATAGACCGTTGTACTTTAAACGTATTTTTAATCCTTATTATCGTTACTATCAATAATAATAATAATAATCCACAGTGTATATATATTCAACAAATGGTTCGTTCAAATTCGTTATTTTTATTACTCGGGACGGGTTATCGAAAAATGATTTTACGTAGCGGTTAACCGATTGATAAGTTATATCCCTTTCGCGTTTGTTTTCCGTTCGGACGTTTTTCGTTCGTTATTATTCGCGACGACGATGTGCTACGCGATGAGAAAATCGAGCGCTCGATCGCGATCGATGTCGCACTTGATGAGAGCCTTGGAGGCCTCGTCTTCCGGAAATCCGAGTGTCTTCAGAGTGCACAAATTTTCGTAATAAACTTTCGCTTTGTCCCGATCGTACTCGTTGACGACGAGGGCCTTCTCGGCCTCGTCACCGGGGATTCCAAGCTCCTCCAAGTATTGAACAGCCAACAGGTACTCGACGACTTTTTTGTTGTCCTCGCCGCCGAGATCGCGCACGGCACGGGCCGCTCTCGGCAGAGGGAATCCCATGTCGCTGAGATGACGCGCCAGCTTCTCCTCGTCCTCCGTCAAATCCGTCGGAGAATTCGCAACGTTCGAATCTTTCGGGGATTGGAGCCTCTGGAGTCTCGGGTCAGCCTCGCTCTCGTCGCAGTCGGGACTCTCCAAGTCCGGCCAAGGCTTCCAGTTCTGAAACAAGTGATCGCTGGTCATCGTCCACCTCTTTTGACGGATGTTCGCATCCTTCGAGCAATCCGGGTTTATTCTCAATCTTTTGCCTCAAATGTTTAATGCTTTTTTTTAGAGGCTTCTTAAGGGGCTACAACTTCCTAGAGGCCCGAAAAATGGCCAGATTACGGTTTTTTGAAAATACGATGGTTCATATACTGAGCCTTTAAAAAATCAACGATAAAATATAAAAACATGGCCGCCGGACGCCGATACTGTTTGCAAATTTACAGGAGATACGATAGGAAACATTAAAGTCCTTAGGCCACATTAACGGGTATAAAATTATGTGCGAATTTGCCAATTTTTTTTCGTATGAAAAAGTGTTTCATTCCTAAAGTTAATTACACATCTATTTAGTATGAATATCAAGCTGTTAAAATTTTTTTTTTCAATTTCGATGTACAAAATGGCCGACTACTAATATTTTCTTTTATCTTTTTTTAGGCGCTCCGCGGCGCGATATTTAGCATCCACAATTTTTTACCTACAACAAAAAACAAAAGTTCTCGTCAATCTCTATTAGAATACCTGAAAAGGTACGTACGGAATTAAAAAAATATTTTTTCATTCAAAAGTTGTAGGTATTTGAACTTAAGAAATAAATTTTTAGTGAAAAATTTCGTTGCAGCTGCTCATAAAATGAAAAGTTTTCGATTAATCGGATATTCCGTACGTACTTCTCTGCGAAATGCAATTAGGAACATAACTTTTATATTTGAAGTAAATCGAGTAAAAATTGTTGAAGTTATTTGTCACGTCAATTGGAAAAAATCTGTTTCGAGAAGTATCGAGTAGTCGGCCATTTTGTACATCGAAAAAAAGAAGTTCTAACAGCTTAATATTCATACTAAATAGATGTGTAATTAATTTTATGAGTGCATCACTTTTACATACGAAAAACAATTGTTGAATTCGCACATGATTTTATACCCGTTACTGTGGCCTAAGGCCTTAATGGTCGCTGGCGATCTCACTTTTTTTAAATCGATCTTCATTTTTTAATAGTAACGTCAAAATGACGACTCTTTTCATCGATTTTGTACGCTCGAGTTGCAATTCGTCGCCACTTTGTTTAAAAAGAATATTTAATAAATCGACGAACTTCGACGACTCGTATTTATTGTTAAATGGACCGTTTTATTGTTACCGTTTTATTGTTAAATGGACCGCTTAAGGGGTCTCACTTTAGACACTAAAAATTGCTATTTTCATGACTTTTTTTGATAAGTTTATATTATAGATATTGATATAAAAGTTGTTACACGTAATAAATACACTTTCGAAATAAAGCGATAAAAATAGCAGTATACGGGAGGGGGGGGGGTGTGAAAAAACTTGCAAGGATATATTTGAAAATAAAGAACTACCACTACTAGAATAAACAAAGCAAATAAAAGTTCCTATATAATCAATACAGAAGAACAATGTAGAAATATATTAAAGTCTCAATACATAAAAAGGAATATTGAAATTGATAAAATAATCCGATTATTTGTTTTCGTAAATCATCTTTGCTATATATTTTATTAATAATATATAATGAAATATATAACAAATGCAAAATATCGAATGATTAGAACATTCATTTGTATATTAATTCTTATTCATCTAGATACTTCATATCGATCCATATAATATCAATTCCAGTCAACTCATTCATCGTTCGATTCATGAACGCCGAGCCAAAACTGCTGAAGCTAATTACATGAAATTCGGACAGTACGTTGCTTTTGTGACGTAAGCACCCACTAAAAAGGCATTTTTTCGAAATTCAACCCTTAAGGGGAGAAAAGGGGTGGTGAAGTTTATATGGAAATTTTTAAAAATCCGGTCGGATTTAATTGAAATTTGGTATTCGCGCTTCTTGGCACAATTAATGAAACACGTGTTTCAGCGTTTTTAGAAATTCAACTCCTAAGGGGAGATAGATGGTGGCAAAGTTTGTATGCAGAATAAAAAAATATCTGGTCAGAAGATTTACTTGAAACTTAGTACTAAAGCTCTTTAACACAATTAATAAAACACGCATTTTCGCGTTCTTCGAAATTCAACCCCTAAACGAAAGGGGGTGGCAAGGTTTGTGCGAAAAATTAAAAAAATCGCGTCAAATTCACTCGAAAGTTTGTAGGACTGCTCGTACACAAGGTAATAAAATTTCAGCGTTTTGGAAATTCAATCCTTAAGTGGAAAAGGTGGTAGCAAAGTTTGTATAGAAAAAAAATATCTGTTCCAATTTACATGAAACTTAGTATTAATGCGCTTCAATACAATTCTACGTGTTCATTAATGAAACATTTCAGGAGCAGACTTCATTAAGGAAGATTCAACACAAGTTTACGCGAGCGACGCCGCGCGCGGACAGCTAGTCATCTATAAATTGCCTAGTTTTTAGTATATTTTTCTCGAGACCAATGTGACGCAACTTAGAACTTCAAAGGTGAACATTCATTGGATATGTTCACGTACAAAAACTCATCCTTTAGTATTTCTTCGTGAAACGCTTTATCATTTTTAATTCTTTTTGGCTTCGTCATCTTGCCCATAATTTGTCGAAGTCGAAGTAGAAGCTACGTGATATAAGTGCAAGAGAGATATTTAACATTTTCGAACAGAGATTCTTCAGAGACGGATAGTATTTGTGGCCATAAAAAATCGTCAACCCCTCCGTCACAAAATTCCAGAGCCTGCTGCTTAGTTTTTTTTAAAACGTAAACGATTTGTGAGAGAATTCTTTTCGAAAATTTGTGGAAACGACGAAGGAGGTTCTTGGACTGGATACGTCTCTGCTGCTCACCTCCATATAGGGTCGCGCCAGTTCTCGCTGTAGTTCCTCCACGATGATTGAGACGTTGCGTCCGTGATACTTGTTAGTGTCGTTACGACTCTCGGCACTGTTGTCCGTAGATTCGTCGTTCGATTCTTCGTCGGGCGGGCGACTCTCGATCGACAATTCCTTTATTATATTTTCTACCTTCGCAGGCGCTATCCATCGTGACGTAGACTGCAGTACCTAAACAATCAGACTTCGATTAGGGAAGATGACGAAGCATGCTCGTTACTGACATCGAGCGGATCAATAAGAATATAACTAGCAATATAACAAGCGGATACCATCAGCCAGAAAAGAAACTCTGCGGTTTGAGTTTGACTATTGATATCGAAAACTCAAATACGTGGCTCAAAAATAAATTCCAAAAATATTTTTATTCTTCAGTATCACCTTTTCTCAAAATTTTTATAATTATGTTTTGATATTGATTGCTTGGAGTAATTTAAATATATTATGTTGTAATATTAGTTGTTTACAGAAAATTGACATATATTATGTTGTGTGATATTAGTTTTTTCCGGAACATTTTTATATATTGTACTTGTTGTGATATGAGTTTTTGAATATTTTTCATATATTGCGTTGTGAAATTAGTTGCTTTTGGAAAATGTTTTTATATTATTTTGTGATATTTGTTGAAATATAACTTGAAAACGATACATGTACGATAAAAAGTTAAAATATAATATAACGTACGATAGAAAGTTAAACCATGGCTCAAAAATATAAGTTGAAATGTTAAAAATTCTAATATATTGTGTTGTGAAATTAGTTATTTTGGAATTTTTGTCATCGAAGTATTCTTGAAATTGAATGACCTACATCTTCTTCCATACCTCAAACTTTACCATACTTCAAACTTTAAACGCGTTTTTCTCGAATCACTGTTTTCAAAGTCGGGCATGATATCTCGTGAACCACTTGATGGATGGTTTCCAAATTTACAGAAGATATGATAAGAAGCACTTAAACGTCGTTGCCAATCTCACTTATTTCAAACCGATCTTCATTTTTTTTAATAGTTACGTAACAATCATGACTTTTTTCATAGATTTTGTATGCTCGAGTTTGAATTCGTCGCCACATTGTTAACCAAATACGATTTTTAAAATTGACCAGCGTCAACGACGCGTATTTATTGTCAACTTGAATAATGAATTTAGATTTCGGATGGAGCGTTTAAGCTGGAGTGTTGGCCGCCAAACGTCGCGAAAAAAATTTTCATCGTCTGCCGGCGACCATGTTATTGTTTTTCTGTATTCTTTTTAAAAGCTCTCAATATACGTTTAGAAAGATGGTTTTTATTTCACCAAGCGTTTCGCAAAAATAAAAATTCGCAATTTGGCCATTTTTTTCGGGCCTCTAGGTAGATGCAGCCCCTTAGGGAACGGAATATTATTTTCGATCCCTACGAATCGCTCAGACAACAAACCTGCGCGAGCTCTTCCATGTCGTTTATAGTCTTAAGTTCCATATTGTCGAACGGGCTACTCGTGTCGTTGTCAAAGTCCGCGTAGTTGAGACCGCCGTTGCACGGGCTCGTAATGTCCCTGAGGTCGGTGACCAGAGACGATAAGCGTTGAGGAGTGAGTATCGTCGCCTTGGGTGGCGGAGCGATTTTTACAGGAACGTTGCAGACTTCGTTATTGTCGTCGGTGCGATCTTCCTCCCTCTTCTCGGCACCGTCTTCCTTTCGAATCTCCTGATCGCTGCGCAGCTCATTCTCGTTACTTCGCTCCTCCTCCCTCTGCGTCTTCTTGTCGTTCTCCGAATCCTTTCGCTTCTTCCTCTCCTCCAGGCGCAGACGCCGCGCTTCGTTGTTCGTCTGTCTCATGGCGCGCCATTCCTTCAACTACGGACGAATTCAATTATCGCGATTCGGTCCTCAAACCGGAGAACGTTTTCTGATGTTTCGCTTAGAGTTTTATCTCGAACCGGGATAATTACGTTATTATCAATTTGTGATACCGGAATACCGGCATTTCGATATTTTCCGATATTTCTGTGAAACCTTGATTAAAAACGTTAGAAGGTTGAAAGTAAAGATGGAAGTTGTAGAAATTATAATGTAGTCATGTGCAACCACAGTATTTATTAACCCCCTTATTGACAAAGATACTTCAAAATACTTCGATCCACCTGCCATTAACAATTCTTTGGTCGGTTTTTACTGAAAAAAATCAGGGACACACTACAAACGTTTTTTTAAAATATGTCTGCATAATTAAAATTCGGAAAATATCAAATTAATTGGCTGTTCGAAATTATTGAAAATTTTGCAAAGATGAGCTTTTTATTTCAAATTCATCCAGGTCAAACTGACCCAGTGTGTCGACGTAGGGTTAAAAATCAGAGTATTTTATTGAAATCATCGTTTATTATGCATTTATAAGCATACTCTGCTAGTTACTTAACTACATTCAACACAATATAAAAGAAACAAACAAAAATTAAGAACTTTCGTGCAAGACAAATAAGTATTACTAGACGAATAAGTATGCTTTATAAGTATACAAGCAAAATTACTGTTAGGACGTAGTAGCTACCAGAATGCAAAAAAAGGCATAGCTTGTGCCTTGCAAGCAACAGCATGGTTACTTTCATTAACTCGCCGCCAGCAACCACTTTGTTTTTATACTAAGCCGCCGGCAACCTATGACGATATCGCCATCTGCTGTTTTCAACCCACTTAGGAGTGTCCAAAATTCCCAAAAATATTACGGGAATCAGTTGAGAGTCTCATCTCAATAGTCCAGCTGTTTCCATTCCAAAATGTTAAGCAATTAGCAAATAAAAATTTATAAACCATGCAAAACAGGCAACGATACCAAGAAGTGCCGAAGGCAAGTACGACGATATTGTCATAGGTAGCCGACGGAGAGTTAAGGGGATCGACATTGTTGAAACAATGAACACAAAAAACAAAGCATCTAAAGTCGCCCTCAAGTAGAGCAGGTAATAATATTGTAAGGCTGCTAAACGTAAAAAAAACGAGTAAAGGTAATTTAAATGAAAACAAGAACAATTATATCTTTTTTAATCTGATATTAAAATACCGATATTATTCGAGTGAAATATCGGATTTTTGGCAAGTTCGTCACAGTGAGGAGATTCTAACCTACAATGGTCGTAAAACAGCGGAGGTGCGACGACCAACCAAATTACCTTGTCGAGGACCGACTTTTCTAGGCTAAAGTCGTACGTGTGTTTAGATACATCAGGCAATTTGTTGTTGTAAACAGCGGGAAGTGTGGCCTTCCTTGGCGGTTTGTAGGCCTCGGCAATCTTGACGTTAACACCGTCCATGTAGGAAGAAATTGTGTCGCAGCACTGCGACGACATTGAAGCTCTGGCCATAATCCGATCCTCAACTTGACTTTCTCGTTGTTTCCATCATCACCATCTGCGCTTACACGTTACTTTGTCGAATCGAAGCGTCTCGATTCGAAAACTTCGTTAAATTTGCAGTTTCGGCGCGACATAACCTCTCGTTCGCAATGACACGCAAAGGGCGTAGGGTGTCTCGCGAGTATACAGATTCGGAGGCAACGATCTAATTCGCTTGCACTCGCATACTTGAGTTCATTGAATATACAACAAAATAAGGGTTGATTTTCGAATACGCCCAAATGATTTCCGCGTAACGGCAATACTCAACGATCACGGAAGTGACAGTTCATTGTCAGCTGACGGCAGTCATCTTTGTTTTCAATCGAGAGCGGCGCCAGTCGGCGATTTTCGTTATTACCTTCCGCTTTTTATCGGCTAGACACATCTAGTCTCCCACTGGAATGAAACGAAAGTGTAGAGGGTCAAAAAGCGACGCATGGTAATGAGATTCCACTATACTGCGCGGTCGACACCTCGCCACACGATCGAGGCACGAAAATGACGCACAATACAAACAATTCACAAATGAATCAATCAACGATTACAATACGGGTTAAGTTTATTGTCAACAACGTCGATCTTTCTTTTAGATAAATGTAAACGAGATCACTTTTATCAATATATATATATATATATATATATAATCGTATTTTTTCTTCGAAAAAACATCAACAAATTGTGTATAATTACAAACTACCCTGGGGTCAACAGTCGATAAAATCTACGGCTTATCAATCGCTTGCCAGGCAAGAACGAACACATTTTTGTTTTTTTTTTGGTAACATCCTCCATATACAGTAAAAAATATTCATATACACGACTAATAGAAAATACTTTCAACTTCGGCCGCAAAACAAGACCACGCACGTTCGCAACTTTGACGTACGTTCAACTGTCAACTATGTGTCAAGTGTAAATTTGTTTTTTAAATTCTTTTTCCTAGGAATGGTATGGCGAAACGAACGTGTTTCACCTACGTATATATCAGAGTCCACGTGGAGTCGATACACTTTGCGAAGTAATGATTTTCCTACATAAAATTTGTAACACGAATTACGTACATATATGTATCTATGAAATATTGTCACTCAACTCCATTTATGATTGAAGAGTTCTCGCTTGAAGTGTCCAAAATGTATTGCTATCTCACATTTCGTTGCATATTCGCATTTTTTCGTCAGCCATTTCGACTGAACGGAGTTTTCTTATCAGCTCTTTTTCGCTACGATTTCCAAATTTAAACGGAGTTTTTTACAATCAGCTTTCTCACTATAGTTTTGCTTCAACGTACCAATGAAGATATCTTCGTACTATGGCGTACGTACAATTATCAGACGTCAAAAGCGATCACGTTACTTTTATTATTCATGTCAATAGCATTTGTGCATTCGAGCTGTGAAATCTCGTTGTAGAATGCACTCGAAAAATCTGCTACGATAAATAGTCGACAATTCCTTCAACTTCTTATACCATGATAACCGAAAATTATTCGGTGTCGTTGCTGAGAGTGAGGGACACTGAGAGCTATATGTGTTGAGCGAGAATACTTCACACGCATATATATATATATATATATGAGAATTCGGCTATATCAATTCGTACAATATGGCAATTGCAGCGATATCGACATTATTTTTGTTTCAACAGCGCTCTGGTTTCGTTCTTTATCGCTTCCAAATCTGGCTTCAATATTGCGGATTTTTGGAGCTGTGCCGCTTCGAGAGATTTCATGTAAGCGAGAAAGGATGTCCATACAAGGCTGCAAACGCTCACGTAGATGACCCGATTGCGTTCCGGGATGAGGGTGAAATTAATCGTCTGCAGTACCGGCCAGACGCAAACGCCAATCTGCGATCAGAAAAAGACGTTAATTTGACGTTCATTGTCAATAGATGCTCGAGTTCGACTTTTTGTTCCAATAAAGCCGTGGTATTGGTCAAAAAGTTGTGGATGGAATGTGCGGCGCAACACGAGGGCACATTTACTTTGTACGTGGGCCAAAACTTTTGCCTGACTTCCTCGACGCACTCGGAGATCGGCTTGAACTCCAGTAGATTGATACCGAAGAAGAAACAGCACATCGCCGCCGGCCCGTAAGTAACTTGCTCCACCAATGCCTGGAAAAGGAAGCGAAGTATACGCGTGAAAATTAACCAGTGAATCGAAAAGGGTCGATAAATGTAAAAAGAACAGAAATTTCATTGTTTATCCGCTCCATTTATTTATTTATTTATTAATAATGTATTATTAAAAAATGAAACAAAAAAATATATTGTTTCTTTTTAGTAAAAATGTTTTTCCTATGATAATCTTGTTCTTATCTAATCAAAAAGTTGATTTTAAATATAAATGTTGTGTTTTAAAATAATTATATACAAAAAATCATCATGAAAATAGTTTTTTTTTTAAATATGTTGATTTTTTAATAGTAATCATGATTTAAATAAGTTAATAATAGTGAATAATGATGATAATAATAATAATGATAGTAATCATTTTTCCAATAATGATCGAGGAAAAATCGTCATCATCGTATTAATTTTTTCCCGATAATTACCGCTGAAAAATACCAATCATCATCACAAAACGCCCGTATCAATAATTATTAATGAAAACTCGCTATCATCATCGTAAAAATGTTATTTATTCAATAATTATCAATGAAAAGTGCTCATCATCATAAAAAATGTTGTTTTTTGTTTCAATAATTGTCAGCGAAAAAAATTGTAGCCAATGGCAACGTCAATCGGTCGAGCACAAAAATCCTTGAAGACGTCTAAAAATAAAGGCCGTTATTTTCGAATATTTAAAAACAATGGCACGGCGCGACGTCTTTTATCTCAGCAAATAATTCGGCACTTGATGTCACCAACCGAGCTGTACATTTTCAACGCGCACGTGGGGTAGCAGCAAGCATTAGCTACACAACGGAAAATTAAGATGGTTCCGCACGACTGCCTCTTTCGCCAGAATTGATAGAAAACGATAGTGAGGGTAACAAAAAACCGTAGCCTCTAATTGTTAATCAAATCACCAGGAGGAGCTTTACTGTTTCCAATATTAGATCTTCGATTCAAAGTTACCAGTTTATCAGTGCAAAAAGAAATACAGTGCAGTTCAGAAATTTGGGGTGCAAAGATCACTAAAACGTTTTTTTGGATCCTTTTCACACATTTACAGCTCGAGTTTGCACTGTAAGGTGTCGGACGATGAAGAAAAAGAAGAAAGAAAAAGAACATCGTTCCTATCTTCTATGATGTGCAACGTGACAGCCTTTTTCCTCTAATTTGTTGCAGATTTGGGCTGTGAAAATCACTAAACGTCTTTTAGGATCCTTATCAGAAATCTCTGGCTCAAATGTACAGACATGTGCTTCATAGTATGTGTCCGCACAGAAATTTCTTTCACAGCGTAGAATGGATCCAAGTACAGACTCGATCGACGGAGTGCAAGGAAGTGTCGGTACCCTGAACTCTTTTTGCAAATTTGGGCTGCGAATATCACTAAACCATTCTTTCGGATCGTTATTACAAAGATGAAGAAATAAAAGAGAATTCGTAGCAATCGAATGCCACAAACTCTGGCATCGTTCCTATCTTCTACCGTGTGTTACGATAAAGCCTTTCCGCCCTATCCTATCCCATCGACTGCGTTGAAATATCAGCGTATCCCTGAACAACGGCAGACCAAGCTACGACGCCCGCAAGGTACCTTGGTGATGGCAGATCTGAAATTGTTCTTGGGCCAAAAGTACGACGCGCATCTGAGCCAAGCGTACAGCGTCGGAGCTACGAAGAATCCGCCGTACAGGCTAAACCTCAGTGCCTGAGTGTAATTGAGTTCCTGTTTGCCGGCGATCTTTTGCTGAAGTAGACTCCCGACTGGCCAGATCACCGAGTACGATGCCATTCCCCTCACGACCGGATACTTTTGCGTCACCTCGCGAAACTTCACAAACACGCTCCTCATGTTGCCTCGTCAGCCACTGCAATTCCGCGCAACAAAGAACAGACAAAACAAATGAACTGCGCGTTCTTTCCATCATTGCGGTAGAGACAAAATGGGAGAGAAAAAATGTCACGTCTTTCGATTTTTGAATCTCGCCTGACAGCTCGAAATCCTAGCAGACGACAAAATTCGCAGACAACATGTACGCTGAGCATCCTCCGCACTCGTCGCCGCAGACTTTTTTTTCTCCCTTTTCGTCACTGAAAAGACGTTGAAAGAACGTGGAAGATTGCACACTCTCGTGGCACTTACACCGAATTTCTTGGCTATCGATATCCGCAGCAACGGATCCCGCGTAGTACTGAAACATTTATGAAAAGCTAGAACGTGATGTAACAGAAGCGGAGGCCTTTGACGTTTGACAGCACCGCCGAGACCTCCATGCCCCTTCCACGAACGTATTACGAATTTTCTCATTTTCAGGGTCGAGCGTGCGCGCATTTTGCACATGTATTCGCATGCATAGGTATTAGTCGTCGCTTTCACGCGTTACGTGTGTCGGTGGCTCTATGCACGTGCATACCCATCTGTATCGCCAAAGTTGCCGCGGGCCTTTCGAATTTTTGCTCCCGACGCAAAGCCGTGACGTGTAGTAGGATAAAAAAAAAAAATGTTCGAAACCTCCGTCGACGCGACGAACGCAGAGAACGATGGTGAGTCGCAAGGAGAGCCCAAATTTTGGCAATCTTCCCTCGCGAAAGCAAGGAGGGAGCGCAAACTCGTGAGACGCGAGAAAAGTTGAGACTGCGTGTGGCGAAACGACGAGTTCCATTCTTATCTGTCCTTGATGAAATATATATGCTGACCGATTACTAAGCGCTTTGATTAAACAACGGGCGTGTTTATGCCCACACTTTCCCATTTCGACGATATATTCGCGCGGATTCTTTCTCATCCGCCATTTGGTTGGTTTTTTTCACCTTATGACGCTTTTGAATATCCTGTGCATGGGAAACTCGTTGAGAGTTGATTATATTTATGATAGCTATGATAATCTCGTTGATGATGATGACAGGGAGACCTATGAATTTGACAAATTTACACCAGCGCCCTGAATTTGAGATTTTATCGGAAGAAAAATTAAATTATAAACATCGATTGCGTTCGTTGATTTTGGTAAATTTTCTATATGTTGTAGTTGTTTAATTATGGATTATAAGTTCTTCGTGTTCTTTGTTGCAATTATCTGAGACGCCATCCGTCGTAGATAACGAGACAGCGATGCGCATATTTTTGTAAGTGTATTTTGGTTTAATAATAATTTGATAAGTAAAAATTGTTCATAACAATCATTAAATCCAAAAAATGCTTTGAAAAAGTACACACTTTTATAAGTTATTTTTTGTTTTGAATTTTTCGTGTTTTCATTGATTTACGTACATTTTTTATATGTTGTAGTTGTTTAACGATTAATAATGTTAAGTTTTTCGCGTTTTTGTTGTTGCAATTAACTGTGACGATGGGAGACTGAATCGTCATCGAAAATAAAAAAGGGGCGATGCGCATATTTTTGTTCAATAATAATTTGATAAGTAAACATGAATTAATAGCAATCATTAAACCCAAAAAATGCTTTTAAAAAAAGTACAAACTTCATAAGCTATTCTTTGTTTCAAGTTTTTCGTCCTTTCGTTGATTTACGTACATTTTTCATGTTGTAATTGTTTAATTGTTAACAATGTCAAGTTTTTTCACGTTTTTGTTGCTGCGATTTAACCGAGACGCCAACCGTCATTGAAGATAATGAGGCGGCGATGCGCACATCTTTATAAGCGTTTTTCGTGTAATAGTTTGGTACGTGACAATTAAATCATTATGAAACCCAAACTTGCTTATAGAAGTACAACCTTTTATAAGCTATTTTTGTTTTTAAGTATTCCGTGTTTTCTCTGCAACTTGCTACCAGACGACAATCGTCATCGAAAATAACGAGGCGGCGATGCGCAAATTTTTGCGAGCGTTCTTTTGTTTCAATGACAATTTAATAATAATATTTAAACCTAAAAACGCTTACAAATGTTTTCATATTTTTGCCTCGTTATTTTCGATAACTATGTCTTCTATTAGTAATATACAAAAAAACAACCTTATCCATTAAACAAATACAACCGGAAATATCTGGTACTGCGTAAATGGTTTTCGCACCGCTGGAAAAGTCCCTTTTTCATTTAATTTCATCCGTCGATTAACAGAGCCTCTTTGAAGGATCGAGTGAACACGTACGGATGTTCCACGACGATGGGAGTACAGCACGACGAAGACACTTCGCAAATTACGAATAAAAAAAACAGCATGTTCTCAAAAAATATAATTTTCACGAAAATCACACCGCACGACAGAGACTGATCTTAAAATTACACGCAAATTCAGCGCAGTATCTTCAAGTCTCGGCCCTTCTTACATTCTTCTCAAAATTCACCTCCGCCAAAAAACCATTCGAACTACGAGCGAATGATTCTCGCGTATCAATTTTTTCAGAACGCTATTTTTTCCAAGACTTCTGCTGAGGACGCAAAAAATTCGTTGATCGTACGCCTGCACGCATCAATTGTCATTTATTCTCCCCTCGCTACTCCTCGAACGATTTTCTATTTACACTCGCTTCATCTTCTCTCGCTAAACGTAATATAACACGTATATTTATATTTGGAGAAATTGTAGATTTTTCGTTTGTTTGAATTAAGCTCTACACTGAAGATTCGATGGATACGATGACGAGGTTCGTCGGTTGATTTTGTCCTATTATTTTTGTTTGGCCTTTGAACGAGATCACTCGCGGCATCACCGAGGAGCCTTTTCATGATTGAAGACCGACGAGCGCGCTCGCTCCGACAATACTCTAGATTTTATATACTCGCGGCTGTAGAAATTCGGATGTTTGTCTCTTCTTGATTTTTCCATACGCGTATGACGTCTCGTCGTCGTGTACACGTTGCGAGAAACGACAAGTTCACTCGCGGCTCGCTTTCGAGCGGCGCAGTCTTTCGTTTCGTCCGTACCAGCGAACCCTCGTCGAGGTTCGTTCGAAAGTTTCTAACGATGCGCGATTCGAATCCCGGCCGATTGGATGATGGGTTATTTAGCCGCGATGTCGAACAGATCGAAGATGCCCTCGTTTTCGCCAAGGTTGAAGAGATAATCCTTCTCGCCCGGCGGTGGACTGAGTCTTATGAGAGGTCCGCAAACTAAAAATTGAAATTTTCGATCAATGTTGGCTTTTTCTGTCACGACTTACTTCATTATTCGCTCGGCGGGACGATACTCACAGTCGGAATAAAATTCGTTGAGCAGATTCTCGTCTCGTGCTATACGATCTGAAATAAAAATTGGATCGTTTCAATGAGCGAACATTTAATCGCGATGAGCGAGTGTACAATCAGGATATGGCGTGTTTTTTTGATAGGGTTGTTTCCAGTAACGAAGAATTGAAAAAATATTGTTGCACGGTGATAACTTATAATTAAAGCAATGCTCGGAAGTGCTTATTTTATTTTATTTTGGTGAAAATCGTAGATAAATTTAGATAAGTAAATTGTAAAAACACATCCATAAGTCACGTGACAAAGAACACCAATGAGAGCACGTGAGGTCGCACTTTGCAAAACACGAACGAGTCGACGGTCTAAGCATACTGCTTATACTAGGCCGTTACTGTTTACTTCGTCTTGAGATACAATTTGTGAGATTTCTCGATTGTTTTTGAATTTTACTCGAACTCTAATAACGGAGACTGGATTCGTGAAGACATACAGGGAGACTAGAGGGAAGGAGTGGACACTGTGTGCTAGCTGTGTGGCTCCAAAATCAAGGAAAATAAGAGTTTGTAGGTGGCGTTGCAATCGGTTTTTCCTTATATATAGATATACTCTCTTGCTTAGCTTTCCGTCGGCTACTTAGAACCTTTAGCTACAAGTATTACTATACATCGGAGAATTGCGATCGCAGCGCCTCTTGCGGTCACCTATAAGTCGAGATTTTGGGGCCGTCCTTCGCTGCTTATCTCCTACGGAGTGTACACTCCTTTACTCTGGTCTCCCTGGCATATAGTTCGACTTTGCCTAAGATTGACTGCATAATGGTGGCCAATTTCTTTACGAAGAACAGCGCCTTCTGCTCCGCAGAATTCAGAAACGTGAAGATGTATAAGTATACCCCAAAGAATTTTTATTTGTGCAGCAAATAATGTATACAGCGTTAATAATATTACAAACTCTGTAATAATTTGAACAAGTTTTTGAGGTTACGTTTCGCTTTACAACGTCTTTTGTTTTATTTATTTGCAGGTTTTCAAGACAGTCATACGGTGATGAATAGAATTTAGAATTCATCCTTTAACTTATTCATTTTGAGGTATTCGTCATTGTGTTTTTTTGGAGACTAGTATCTCGCAGAATATGACATCACGCGCCGTCAAACGACAGGTCGAGGCGTTTTGGCTTGTATTTTTAAATGGATGAATGAAAACGCTATTTTTAAATAATTTACTGCATGTAAATACACGAAATGAACATTTAGAGGTATATTGTGTATATGTGAACAATTTTAAACACTTTCCCAAAAATAGACAACGTCCTTATCAGTTGCCTTCGGATTGAGGATGTTTGGGTTTGCTGCTACACATGGGAGAATTTTATAAGAGGATACACTCGTATACTATCAAAATGTTCCTTGCTAAACCTTGGCAAAGTCAAATTCTTCGGTGATTGTATTTGGGGAACGAAACGGTGGATAATTTTGTTGAGTTCGGATTAAGTAACTAGATTCGTTTGTAGGAAATGTCTACTGACAATAAAGTTAATTTGGTTTCGATGCATCTGGAACTATTAAGTTAGGCTACTGGGAAAGATAAGACACAATCGTTCGTCGCTTGAGGCAACTCAAGTTGCAGGAGTCGCAGATTGAAGATAAACTTATGATAACAACTATAGAAGTGCTAGTAAACATTTTAACGCGTTTTTCTCGAAACTATGATTTTCAAAACGGTGTACACAATTCTCGACATCTAATGAACGAATTGAATTGAAATTTCATACACTTATTGAGTGTAATATTAGTTTAGTCTTGACCGACGTTTTTCTTCTTAACTTTTCTTTCCCATTGGTTATTAACAACAATGATGTCATTCTTCCTCGAAAAATCTTTAAAAATTCAACTTTTTTTTATCAGTGAGATACGATTACGAGAAAGGCTCAACCGAGTCTTAGACGATATTATCTCATTTTAAAAAACTCGTTTTTTGTTTCAGATCAACCGGGTGGCCAAAATCAAGTACACCGTTGAGCCCTTCACATTCAAAAGTCCCTCGAGAGAAAACTTCTTTAATAATTAATGTTCTGATAATATAATATAGTTATATCAAACATAATTTAATAATATAATATTAATTAATAAACAATTTTGACAATAATGATGTCATTCTTTCTAGAAAAAACGAAAAAAAATTCAAATATTGTCAAGTCCTTTACGCGAAAACTTCAAGTATTAATGTTTTGAAATGAAATTGGTTACACAACTTTGTTAATGTACATACAAACAAATGTCGAAACGACTTTACAATAATCTTACACATTCCTTCAAAATTGATTTTTTGCAAATGATCCTAATTTTGCGGATCGTGACAGTAGCCTAATCTCTTGATATTGACGACTTTTTCATAGGTATTACGGTCTGTAGAAACAACGGAATACAGAAAATGCGTCCAGCCCTCTTCACCGAGCGTCGCTCGGCTCTCCGAGCACTTAAAGTCTATATGTAGGAAAAGCTTACTCGTGCGTTCGTTGAGTGCGACTTTGGCCTCTAACGATTCGGAATCCTCCGCTTCTTCGTCCTCGTCGGTCAACTCGGACTTGGTCGCTCCTCTCGGTAATCTATAATCGAAATTGTATTCGTACGTTGAAACGTCACAAGCGACGATAGCGCGCTGTATTTTCTCGTGTTCGCAAAATCCAAATGTTGTACGGTCTCCTCCAAGCGAACAAACTACACTCGCGATTGTTCATCCCCAAGGAAGACCGCGATTAGACAATTGCTTTCCGCTCCGTGCAGTTTGGAAACGGACCTTCACGTTTTCCAAAGCGATAGGAGCAACATCTTCTGACACTCGACATTCGTGTTAATTTTAATCAGGGTTGTTACGCATTATTGACTCAAAAATTCCCTGACTTTTCCAGGTATTCCATACAGGTTTTGCTAAAATTCCAGGTTTTGCAAATGACCCGGATTAGGGTCAAATAAAGACCACTTTGTTTTCATCGAATATATATTTTTTAAACTTAAACACCACAATCGAAGTCTCGCTTCAACCATACTAGTATTTGTAAACGTCACAAACTATACGGGAAAAATTATATACGTAGCAATGAATCATATTTGTGAAAAAAAACAACATTTTTAACAGACTTGAAAACACAAAGAAAATTCTCAATACGATCCTTCTGTTGAAAAATGAAGCTGAATAACTGCTGAATAACATAATTTTTTTCAATATAAAGCATATGGAAATGTTGAATATTGAAATAAAATTTTTAACTGAAGTTCGTAAAATTGTAAAGTAAAAACATTGTAAAGCAAATTGTAAGTAAAAGTAAAAGTAAAGACATTGTAAAGTAAAAAAAATACATTAAAAGCAAATACAGAACCGGTTCTTTATTGTAAACAGAATTTTTTATGCCGGTGGCAATAAATAAAACATAAATATAAACGCTTGTCGATAATAATAATGATGTGGTTGTGTACCGACCACCGAGCGGGAGGGCAGTTTTTTTTATGACTTTGCGATCGTAACACAAATGAACTGTGGAAATATAGCCACGTGTGGGGGAACGAGCCTCCGGCAGTTTTCCTGTGCCCTTGTGCGAATGTGACACAGTGCACGAGGAAACGAGTGACTGTGGAGACTCTAGGGAAGTCGCTAAGGAACTGGAAATAGCGAAGTGATAAGCGTAGGGTGAAGGGCATGGCATCGTAGCAGCCCAAAAGAATACTCAATGTATATCTAGAAAAAGCAAAATGGACATGAAAATGGTTACCTTGAGTTTCTTCTCTTTGGTCTCGACTCGTCTTTGCCCTCGCTCTCCATCTTGTCCCTCTTTGTACCTTTCGACTCATCGGCCTTTAGCCTCATTTCCAGCATTTTATTGTCATAAGTTTCGGCGAGCAGAGGTTGAACTACGTATACTTTTATTTCACCCGTGTTGCTCTTCAACGACATCTCGTAATTCGCCTCACCCTCGGACCCTTCCCCGGTTTGCTGCTGTTCATCGTCAGAGAAAGAAAAAAAGTCAAAAATTTCCGAATTCGTGAAAACCAGCCAAAATATGTTTACTTTTTTAGTGGCAGCTTCGCGTGTCGAGGTAAATTTGAAAATTCGTAGATGGATGAACAAAAATGACTAGTCTTTTACTCGAATTAAGGAATTTTACCTTCGCTATGTTTGGAACTTTGAGTACCGTGTCGGTGGGCGCTTCGATACCGAGCACAAATTCGTCTGCGTAATGTTCCTTAACATCCTCGTACGTGATGTACGCGAACTTCCTGTTATTGAAGTCTGCCTCGATGTTCCTGATACTCTGTTTGATCCATTGCATGTGTGTGTCGAGGGTCGCCTCGTGCTCCTCCAACTTTCTTATCTCGTCCTTCAGCAACGACAATTTGTCGCCGAGCTCTTCGGAGTTGCAGCCCGGTCCGGCACCCCTGAAAACGTAAAGAAACGTTTTTTCTCAGTTGAATCATCAACGGCTTGTGCGGCGTAGGGTTAGAGGGTCAAGAATGTCTTACTTCCACTGTATACTGTTTTTGCTCTTTTTTTCAATGAGCCCAATGCCTTCCAGGACATTGGTGATATCGTAGATGCGTCTCTTTTGTCGAACTTCCAGTATGTCGGCGGCCTGTCGTTAAAATTCAACTATTAAATGTACGCCGTCGAACTCGCAGCCTCTGCGCAATAATCCGCATCTGCAGAAATACGCAGACGCTGCGAATCGTTCGAAGACGTGTACATTGAATTTCTAATTGCGTTCGAGAAGTGGAAACTTCAACGTTATCGCGTGTGGTCGTTATCGAGTTTTTAGTAAATCCACATCGCGTTACGATGCGGGTGAGATATTTTTTGAGAAATGCGGCGAATGTCTCATAGCCGCATTGTTACTGTAGAAAAAGCATTGTTCAAATTCGAAAGTCTGACGATTGGAGACACATGCTGCAAAGTGCCTCATGAATATTATCTAATGTCAATATGTTTGTGTGTATTTAGATACACTACGGCGCTTTTAAATTTAGCCTATCGTTGAAGCAAATTGTACAGAAATCAGGCAATAGTGTTCGATAAATTCATCGGCCACTTTCATCCTGGATTCCTTGCTACGGGTAAAATATGTTTTGAGAGAAGAGTGAAAGAAATATGTATCAAGCCTAGGAACATCACATTCCGAGCTGTTTCTCAAGGTAGAATAGAGAAGTAAATATTACTGTCTCAAATAATACTACATATAGTAGGGAGTGCAAAAATCGAAAGCAACACATGGAAATGGAAGAGTAGTGGAAAAAGAAGGGCACAGAGGAAAGAAGTAAAGAAACATGGGCCAGGTTGAGATGCGGAAAAAGCAAAAGGAGGTAAAAAGGGATACGCAGATACTCTATGCCAGTGTCGTGGGGAGGAAGAAGAAAGCTTGGAACACGCACTTGAATGCGGGACAATAAACGAAAGAATGAACAATGAAGTTGTAGATGGCTTGGAAAAGTGGCAAAGAGGCTACAAGGGGGAGGCATTACAAGGATAAATAAAGAAAGAAATGAAAGGAAAAATGAGAAGAAGTGTGCGAGCAAGTGAGAGGTTTCGAATGCCAGTAAGAAAGGTACAATAAAAGAGAAAAAACCAAAAGACAAATGTTGACAAATAAAAGACACAGCAACGTGTCAAACGGTATCAATGTACAAAGGAGGAAACTGTGTGAAACCCTGCAAGGATAAACTTGGAAATTAGGGACTATACTATACTATTAATATCTCAAGTCTCGATACATCATAAAAGTTTTTTTTGTATCCGAGTTTTACGTCGCTAACAATGTACCTCATTTCATGATCGTAAAATGCTTTGTGTACATCTAGGGTCAACTTACAGACGAAACTCTTTATCTTGTTATTGACATGAGGATAGTGTTGATGAATGAAATTTCGAAAGAAGCAAGGTTTTCATTACGGATACATGTTCACGATTGAAAGGTCTCTCACTTGCTAGATGCAAAAAAGGAAAGCCTTGACGGATATCTATATCGCTGGACGTACAGTTGCAGCGTTACGTACACACAGCGGTCATTAAATGAGAAAATAATGATAAATTAAAATCCTTATTGATGTTACTATAAAGTTTTCTAAAATCGAGCGTGCGAACTATTTTTACAGACTTGCGATTTCTGTATGAATGTAAGGACTTTCATAGGGGCTTTAAAATTGATCCGTAGAATTCGTCGGGGGCATGGATACGACGCGGGAACACGCGGAGCTTCGGCTGGGCTGCCGGAATGCCGCAGAGTGCGGTTAAATTTTTTTAGCTCTCAGCTTTGGCTGCGGTAATGAGAAGTACGTTAAAAAAGCGTGTTGTGCAGGAAATTCGTCGCGATAAAACGGGAATTGCGGAACGATAGGTGCGCAAGCCGTTACAAGGGGGATCGTACCGCACGGTGACCTTGGCAGACGACACGAGCTTTCGATGAAAAATCGTGCAACGCAAAACATGCGCGAATAAATTATCGAGCGCTGTGCTGTCGTGAAAAAAAAAAAGCAACGAAAAAATAATTTCGATTTGAGGTTAGGTCCGTGAGTTTCGCGAAACGCCAATGAAAATAAGGGAAAAAAGGAACGCTGCTTCGAGAATTACAAGAAACAACGTGAAAACAACAACCGAACGGTCGAGAGACTCGGCGAAGTAAAAATGAATAAAACTTTTATCCGCCGGAAATACGCGGAGACGTATCACGTTGAATATTCGAATTAGTCGATGTGCGACGCGTTGAATTCATTCGAAATTCCCGCAAGCAACCGGAGCGACAAACTTAACCTATCTGGTGCCTCGTTACACACACCGAGGATACGGCACGGGAGAGTAAAAAATTACGATTGACGAAGGAAAAAAAACGCGAAGAAAAAAAAACTCACGACTTTAAGATCGAGTACGCCGTCCTGTGCTTTTTGCAACAACGTTACGAAACGGGTGGTCAGCAGACCGAGGGATTTCTCGAATCTGCTTTGCTGACTCTCTGCCATTTGTACGTGCGATTACGCGGACCGTTGTCAAAAAATATATTTCAAAAGCTCATGGTTCGCGGTCGTGTATATATTCTGCGCTTCTCCCTTCGAAATTGCCGCAACAACTGACGCCGCGGCACGTCGCGCCGCGTTGCGCCTCTATCGCGTACTACTCGGTGCCTACAGTAGACGATCTCGTTATTTACATCGGTGGTTGCGTTCGGCAACCACCGTGTAGGGGGGAGAGCAATACCCACTGCGCGGGAAGAATGCGCGTGGAATGCGATTGTTACCAAACTTATCCGTGGTTACTTGTACTACCTCTTCCATTAGAGTTCGGACCCCTTAAGGCACGGTTCTACAACTCTCGGTTAACTGAAGTTTAAGGGCGACTGGACCAATCATAACCACGCTTGGTTGGCTAAACTCCGGTTAACTCCGTTAACCGAGAGTTTTGGAACCGGGCCTTAGTAGTCTCCATGAGATCGACTTTTTCTCGCGTATTGGCGCCACCGTCGCGTCCGCTGGCGAGCGTATTCAAAAAAGCGAAATCGGCAAGACAGTAAAGAATTTTTCGATCGACATATCAGCGAAATAATTCTCATTGCCTTTCATGAAAATTCGATCACGTCAAGGGAATTCACTCAACCTTTCAAGCTCTCTAAGCAAAAGTTTCTTTTCACAAAAATTACATCGATCTCTCTTCAGGAAAAAATCGGGATCTCAATGACGATGGGAAAAGTCAAATTAATTTTATTCCTATCTGCTCTCGTGAAATTACGATGTTTGTTTTACCTTTCCCGTTGTATATTGCAATAGGGTATGCGAACGAAATTGCAATTGTTCAGATGTATGGAAAGACTTGTGAGCATCGCACGCACGCATGAAACAAGCAGCGTCACGGATCACGTTTATTTTGCTATACCGCCAATGATAAATCTCTTCTGTATGCATTCATCCTCATAACTATATTGCCAGGAGCACGTTAACAATTTAAACGAATTTTACGTGACAGGTCGGTCACGTGCTATGGACGCCTTAATTGTTATAATTCACAAGAATTTGTCTTTATCTTTTCCTTCGTTGATATTTTATTTACAAGTATTTATATTTTGAAAAACCTACTGCAAAACAAAAAAAGAGTTGTTTGTACACTGAAATCGTGCGCACTTTGATCGGAGCAGCGATAGATGAAGTGTGTCGTGTGTTTTCGTTCGAAGCTCAAGGAAAGGAAAATTCATTATTGGCGCTCGTTGCATCGGGACTTGGGCTCGAGCTGAGCGAGCTAAGAGTTTCCTCTTTGACTTTAACAATGGAGTCCTTGTCCTTGCTCTTATTATCCTTGTCTTTGTCCTTATCCTTGTCCTTCTCTTTGTCCTTGTCCTTATCCTTGTCTTTGTCCTTGGATGGCTTCTCCTTGTCTTTTTTGTCCTTCTCCTTGGTGTGCTTGTGCTCGTGCTTGTGTTTGTGCTTGTGCTTGTGCTTTTTCTTGTCCTTTTTCTTCTTCTTGCCCTGTAAAGCGAACACAGGAGAAAATGGATAAGACAGCCCATAAATGACGATTAATAATCCCTTTTTGAGAATTATGTTTTTTTTGAGAATTATATTTGCCTTATTGGCCGAATCGCTTTTTTGCTTGTGTTCGTCGGTCTCTTTTTTGAACATTCCGGGTTCGAAGCCCACGGGTCCTTGGGTTCCCATCAGGCCGGGCAGAGACGCCGAATTGTCGCTGTAATACTCGGTCTTGACTTTTCCCTCGCCTGCCGGTCCAGGAGTTCCTTTCCCAGCGTCCTAAAAAATGCATAAAAAGGTAAATACCCCTCAAATAGTTCTTTATATTTTTCTTGCAAATATTATGTTTTTTAAATCGTTTGTCTCATATATGTTACTTCAATTTACTCGTTTATACCCTATTCCAATTATTGAACTTTAATTGTTATTTTATGCGTATCAAAATAAAATAATACATTTTTCATTAAAAAGATACGTAATTTATTTTCTATTTTTTAACTCCAATATACCAATACTTTTAGCTTTTAATTAAATGTTTTAAACTATGAATATTCTTCTATTTCCTTCAACATCATTAGGGGTGTTTGTATGAAAAGAAAAATTATAACCGAAGAACGCACGTTTTGCGATTGTTTCTGCCGTTTGGCCTCGGGACCTAATTCCGAAGCGGTAGAGGGTCCAGTAGCTGGCTCTTTCAGGGGCGGCGGTGAAGCTTTTCTCTTGTTGCTCGGCGGCGGAGGCGCTTCCGGCACTTCCGTCTTTACGGCTTCTGTTTTCACTTGGGGCGCCGCGCTGACTTTGGGCTATGGAAATTAGCAAAGGAAGTTAAAAATCCTCGCACTCGTCGGGTAACCGAGATAAGACGATTACGATGAGAGGCGATTTATCTTTACCGGACGTGGATTCTCTTCTCTCTCGGGACTAGCTGCCTGAGGTCCAGTCTTGCGTGGCTTAGCCGTGAGACATCCGAGCTCCGGGATCGGCAAGCACAAAGGCCTCTTCGAGCCGTACAGGGTGTAATACAAATCAACAAGGTCGCAGCGTAGCTTGGAATCGTGCGAAAGCATTCCACTGAAAAACATATTTGAATTGTAATATCGTTTTTTTTTTGCACTTCTTTACATAAGTGACTTCTCCGAAAAATATTATCCGATTATTCCGATAAAATGTCATTTATTGGGTTGTAAATTATGACATTCAGTCGGGAGAAGCTGACATTTTTTATTAACAAAATATTTACGATCAATTTGACATTTACCGAGACTATTTTCTAAACTTTGTATTTTGAGAATCCGAGGAAAACGAAAAATCAATATTTTCAAAAATGTCAACAAACTCAATTGTACATTTCCAAATACCATGAGTATTTCTCCTATTGAAGATCGGTGCGAGATTTTTGAAAGGCCACCATTATAACGTATTGCAGCATTTGGCGGAAGAATTTCTTCGCAACCGATTGAAGTCCACATCTACAGGATGTCTAATTAAAATCGACTCATTCGGATGTCTTACGCGGAGCGTCACTCAAGTGTCCTCCATTTTGTTGAAACTCATATATGTGACGAAGCATTGAAAACTATTAGACCCGTGAATAAAAGAACCTTTTATTTTAGACATTTTAGATCCCTGTCTGAAATCAAAGGTTCTTTTATTTTAGACATTTTAGATCTATTTCTAAAATAATAGGTTCTTTTATTTGAGATATTTTAGATCTATTTCTAAAATAAAAGGATCTTCTTTTTAGAAATAGAATTGTCCTTCGTATCTACTCTACGCGCTCAGGTCGAAGAAGCTTAGTTACGCTTTTCAACGCGCATTCTCAAGCCATTTGACTTTTGTCTCGACCATATTTTAGTATTATCAAAAGTAAGGATGATATTTCGACATATGGGGGCTTCTACATTTTCGCGTACGCACTTGATGAGATTCCATATTCTATCGACGAGTTCGGGCTTGTCCAATCGATGTTTGTGAGCCCTCTCGAACGGTGGATTCTCCACCATCAGTCTCACGAGACGATGTCGCACGCTGGGATGAGGATCCATCTCCGCCATGTCGAGGAGAAATTCAAGGTCTTCCCACTTGCCGTCGACGCGGGTGAAATCAGCGAGAGCCTCGAGGGCTGCTATCCTGATATCTGATAAGTCACATCCAGTTATATTACTCCGAGGGAAAGGCTCTTCAATCATTGTCGCTCCATCACAGCAGAAGCTTTCTTCGTGACAAAAAAAATCGAGACTTTAAGGTAGTCCAATCGACAGGCTTCAATTCATAGGATTTTCATAATTTTTTTTTGAGCTTCACTAAATGTATTAATAATCGTCTCTGTAAAATTTCAGGGTGTTGAAAATATTCTGAGCTGGCGAAAAAAGTGACAACTAGGAGAAATGTCTTTTGAGGAAGGAGAAATCTCTTTATACCGTATAGAAGAGCTTACGGCCGAAATTGAACTCCACGGGGAAGCTGAGGGACTATTGACGGCCCCGGAGTCGCAGATTAATCGGTAGGTCATGTAGTCTACAAAGTTGTTGAATTTTGAAACTTCAACGGGATATACTACACATACATCATAAATTTCTTCTGCAGTTTTGGAGATACCTGCCTTCTTTTCCCCACGCTGATAGTTAAGCGTTTTTTTTCACCATGTAAAATGACTTTGCCACCCGGTTATTTCTTAACGTTTTCTCACCGATAAATTGTCCGTAAGCGGCGTAAGCCCTGAAGAGATGGGGATTGCTCGGCAAGTGTCCAAATTTTTGCAATATCCTGATCACCTTCAGACAAGCGACGCTCACCGTGTACTTGTAACAGGGCAAGAGTTTCTCGAGGTTCAAGTTTCTCGTAACTTCTTCGAGGATTGCTTTCGTGTCGATGGACAGTGATTCCGCAGTTATAGAGGTCCTGTGAAACACGAGGAAACCGAATCAACAACATATGTCGGCATTACGCCAAGAGGCATCGAGCAGCGTTGCCCTGGGCCGATACTTGGATGGTCGATCGAAGAGGGAATGTAGCAAATAAACAACAGAAAAATGCGCACCCGTGTTGAACGCTTATGACAGGCGTGACGGTGGCGCCGAGGGCCTCGATCAGAGCGGCTCTGTAGTAATTGTCGGAATAACGATTTTTACTGTTGTCGTTGTACTTGAAGAGATCCATGAGAAAGGCGAGAACCTCGGGCGGACATATTCCGTGAGCGTTTCGCAAACCTGCCATCGCGACTGGTATAGTCTAAACGACGATGAAAAAGAGAACGATAGAACGATAGAGGCGGGTAAAAAGACGGTAGATGTTGATGGAATGAGCCCGCGCGATGGCGAAAGCCCAACGTACCTTCTGCAGAAAGTAGTGCTGAAAGTTGGTGAAGTTGTTTTGCTTGATGATTCGCCGACACGAAGCGGATCCATAGAGCTTGCGGAAAATGGCGAGCATGGCCGGTGGACCGGCCCACGTGGCGACCATTGCGTTGGCTACCTATCGCGTACAGGGAAAATCGTTTTTACAAGCTTTTATTCAACTCGACTTTCTGCGAGATGCAAAACGGAAAATCGATATGTTACCCACTTCTCGACTAATTAACGCTTTAAGATTTTGCAAATGTGCATATAAAACGCGACAATGCATGATTCAACTTTAAACAAAAAAAAAAATATATATCCATAAAATTTTCAACCTTTCATCTAAAATTGCCGATATGTAATCATCCATATAAAATCTCACTAACCCAACAAACGCTAACTCGTAAACCAGTAAACTACTAGTAACTAACTAGTAAACTCAATTAAAGATTAAACTGTAGAAGAATCATTTATAAGTAAGAAAACTATTTTAAAAAATAAGCTTGTATTTAATGTACGAAAAAGTAGAAAATCATTTCTTTCCACCAAGTCACCTATATTTCCCTATAAATAAAAACTTGGGGCGCTCAGAATTTCGATATACAATCTTTAACCCTTTGAAGCATACATTTTTCCTTACGTGCAATCAGCTCAAAACTTTGTACTCGGGGGTTTTTGGGGTCGCTGATTACAAATCTGCACTCGAAATTTGGAAATTCAAGATGGCGGATCCAATATGGCGGACCATAAATGCAAAAATCGTTTGATGAAAGCGCAAGTTGGTACTATGGGGTTTTCGGGGTCGCTGATTACAAATCTGCAGTCAAAATTTGGAAATTCAAGATGGCGGATCCAATATGGCCGACCATAAATGCAAAAATCGTTTGACGAAAGCGAAAGTTGGTACTCGGGGGTTTTCGGGGTCGCTGTTTACAAATCTGCGATCAAAATTTGAAAATTCAAGATGGCGGATCCAATATGGCGGACCACAAATGCAAAAATTGTTTGATGAAAGCAAAAGTTGGCACTCGGGGGTTTTCGGAGTCGCTGATTACAAATCTGCACTCAAAATTTGGGAACTCAAGATGGCTGAGTCAATATGACGGACCAAATACTCAAAGTAGCTTGATGAAGATGAAACTCCATATGCAGGGGTTTTTTGAGTCGTTGAATTCGAATCTCAGTTCAAAATTGAACAATAAATGGCAGTTCCAATATAGGATAATGAAACACAAATCTGGTTTGGTCACTGATACTAATCTGAGCTTATAATTTGAAAATAACTGGTGAACTGAAACATAAAATTCTCTTGATGGAGAGGAAACTCGGTGCTTCAGGGTTATTGAAGCGTTAATTTTGAAACCAGTCCAAATATATGAATTTAAAAAGTTCTAAAATGAAAAAACAAAAGAAAAGTTTCAAAATTAAAAAGTAAATTTTTTTTTACATATGGAGTTAGAAACTCGCTACGTCCTCGCCGTTAGCTCCGGGTAATGCTAAAAGCGTAATTCTATTAGAAATTCAGTTTAACAGAATCAACATATTGAGCAACTCCGACGTTTTAGTAATTCCAGTAAAATCTCCTGTTTTGGTCCGCCATATTGGATTCGCCATTTTGAATTTCGAGATTTTGAGCTCGAATTCGTAATCGGCGACCCAAAAACCGTCTCTGAATTCATTTTTTGTGTATGGTTTACCTGCTAGATTAGGCACAATTACATTTATTGTCTAAAAAACGTGCTTTTTTGTACTGTAGTGATGATCAACATCTACTAAGTGCAACATAAGCCCTTAATAGTGATATTGTAGTAACAATCCTAACATCCTAAATATACATTTACATTCGTCGTTATGCGCTAAGGCATTTTTTTATTCAAGAAAAACAGAGTGGAAGGAGGTGCCACACCAGAATGTCACTATGCTTCAAAGGGTTAATTCACACAAACCCATCAATATTTCAACTGTATTTAACATACTGTAAAAGAGCCTTAAATTTCTTAAATAAAAATCCCGAAACTGAGTATAAACGTGTGATGATAATTTCTCTAATTACTATTGTGTCAAATCAAATACGGTTAATTCAACTGAATTGATCAAATTTATCAAACCTTTAAAAAGATAATCGTCCCAAGCTTTTATTTATAGTCGCATGTACTCGGTAAAAAAACATTGGCTACTTTTTCCTACATTATGTAAAAGGTTTTTTTTAATATTTTTTATACACAATATTATTCGGTGTGTTTGGTTTTTTTGCTTCCTCACAGAGAAATCTCGGTTTTCGGTGGAAAAAAGTGGTAGAAATTTCGATGGGAAATGTTTAGAATGTTTCGAAACGTTAAAATAACACAAAACAATGTCCGTCATCGTTTTAAATTTGTCGAAATGCATCACGGTAAAAGTTCGTGAGCTGACCTTCGTCAAGCAGTGGGCCGCTCGGAGGCGAACTTTGTAGTAGCAATGTTCGTTCTCGATGGTGTCGGTGAGGGCCAGGCGAGTAGCCGGTGTCGGATGATTCTGAAGGGCCTCGATCGCCTCGAGCTGGGCCGTCACGTCTCTCTCGTGTCTCAGCTGATACTGCCACTGATAATCCGGCTGCTCGATCAGCACGGCGCGCATCAGCGTTATGTCCGGATCGAGCCTTATCCAAAGAACCGGCGAGTCGCTGTTCGACGAGACACTTTTATATTTCTTTCGATCTTTTCGCTTTCGTGATTTCACACGAGTCGAGAGTAAGTACGTAACTTGCGACGATGATCGACGGAACGCTTTAATTATTGCTCGTGATTTTTAAAACTTCGCAAATCTTGCACCGGAAAACTCGACACCCTGGCCATTTTGGTTTCTTGATTTTTCTTTCGCGCAAAGTATCATCGCCGGTCGGAATCGAATTTTTGGACAATTGTTCATTATTCTATTGTTCTATGAGATTGGACGTTGAAGATGTTTGAATGTTTGAAGTTTTTAAGGAAAAAAAAAGCATGAATGGCGAATTGTCAAACGTACTCCATGGCGGACAGATCCATGTCGACTTCCTCGCCAGTGCACAGAGGAATTTTCTTCTTCTTGTTCCTACGGCTCTTGCTGTGACACGTGATGTCGGCCTTTGCGACCGTCCCCTCGATCTGGAGAGTGTGCTTGAACGTCCCGTCCAATTCTTGAATATTGACGAGAAGCGGTCCCACGTACTTTCTTATACCGCGATAATGCGTCGTGTCCTGGCGTATCTCCAATTCAACTGTGTTCCTTTGTAACGAGGAAGAACGAAAAGCGCACGATTAGCAAAGTAAAAAGACGGTTCGAGTGCCGTCCGTCATCAAACTTCCAAATACTTTTCTGCGAGCTTGGCGGTGCGTAAGGCAACTAAAATATTGAATGTCGTTCTCGAATATCCAACGGACGCCCTCAAGTTCAACCGAACAGCCAACGCTTCCGCAATGTTAATCCAAAAATGAACTTTGTTAATCGTTATTACGCTACTAAAAAAGGCAACTCCGTTAATCGTTAGAGCGTTAGTTTCTTGAAAATTTAACGCAATTTAAAGTTGGCCGTTAAAGTTGACTATCTATATGAAATTGTAGGTCATTCTTGTTATGTTTTACCTAAATCATTTTTTGAATATACCAGTCGAATAAGGATTCCACAGTCAGCTTGAGGCCTTAGGCCACAGTAACGGGTATGAAATCATGTGTGGATTTAACATTTTTTTTTTCGTATGAAAAAGTGATTCACTCATAAAATTAATTGCACATCTATTTAGTATGAATATCAAGCTGTTAGAATTTTTATTAAATTTGTTCGATGTACAAAATGGCCGACTACTAAAGGTGCGGCCTCATGCAGACGCTCGACGCTGGTTTGTGGCGTCATATCGGGTCACGTGACCCTATTTCGAATTTCCCCCGCGGCCCCAAACTGTAGCGACAAGTCGCCGCATCGAACAGCAGCGTCAAGATGGCTGCTTACAGAAAATCGATTTCCTAACCTAACTAAATGAGGTTAGGGTGTTTCAAAGATACACTCTGTATGATATAAATGAAAAAAATATCGTTTCAAATCTATATTGTTATTATTGACTAATTAATTAAATAATTTGAGATGCTTACTTCGTGAGACTCCATAGTCTAAACAAAAATTTTTTCCAAAAATTGCACTCGAAATATCACTTGTCACTTATTGTTTGTAAATTTGGACGCTCTCCTGTCGCAGCGACAAAGCTCAACTAGTTTCAGCTTTGTCGCTACTTGTCACGTGACCCGATATGACGCCACAAACCAGCGTCGAGCGTCTGCATGAGGCCGCACCCTAATATTGTCTTTTGTTATCTTTTTTAGGCGCTCCACGGCGTGACATTTAGCACCCACAATTTTTTACCTAGAACAAAAAACGAAAATTCTCGTCAATCTATTCAAAAGTTTTTCAGTTTTATTCAAAAGATGGATATATTTGAACTTAAGAAATGAAATTTCAGTGAAAAATTTCGTTATAACTGCTCATAAAATGAAAAGTTTTCGATTAATCAAAAATATCGTACGTACTTCTCTGCGAAATGCAATTAGGACCATAACTTTTAAATTTGAAGTAAATCGAGTGAAAATTGTTGAAGTTAATGGTCACGCCAATAGGAAAAAAGCTGTTTCGGGAAGTTTCGAGTAGTCGGCCATTTTGTACATCGAAAAAAAATATATATATATATTTTCTAACAGCTTGATATTCATACTAAATAGATGTGTAATTAATTTTATGAGTGAATCACTTATTTCATACGAAAAAAAATTGTTCAATTCGCACATGATTTTATACCCGTTGCTGTGGCCTAAGGTCTTGATACACAAATACTTTTCTATAACAGCATGGGTACACAGAACTACAGTAGGTAGATACAGAGTACAATAGAGTCTAGTAGGGTAGGCTAGACAAGGAAAGTAAATACGAAACTAAGTAGAGGGTAAAGAAGCGGGATCTGACCGCACTGGACGAATTTACATTCGAAAGTGTGTCGTTCTCTCGTTGAACGCAGTTTACTATCCGCAGCCAAACTTGCGGATTTTTCTTTTATTCCAACGACGAGCTACCCACCGTTTTCTATTGAAGACGAAGCTCAGGCTGAACTTGGCGTGACCGCCCGTTCTAACCCACTGATCGATGAACACGGCCATGTCCTTGCCGGTCACCGTGAATATTGCCTTCGTGAAGACATTCGTGCTGATCAAGAAATGCGACCAGAGGCCCGAATCGATTTTCTGCTGGGCCGCGTTCGCCGCCAGCGACAGTTGTTTGTTGAACACCTGGAGCAATAGCTCCTGGCCGATTCGATGCTCCAACATACGTATCACCAGATGAGCTTTCTTGCGCAACACTTGGATGTACTTCGGCGACATCGTGTGCAAATTCTTCACCGGAAAGTAAAAGCCCGGATCGGGTGCGCGGGGCGCGGGTGCCGGACTGTTGGCTGCGATCGGAAGCGGCGCCGGTGGCTGCGACGAGTCGAGAATTATTCCACCGAAATCCTCCTCGTACTTGACTACCTCCTGTAGCTCCTGCAAAAAGAAACATCGTCACGTCAGAATATTATTTATGGTTGGGCGACGCGACAAAAATGGTCGATGAGAAATAAGGAGGAAACTTCATGATCGATTGAGGCGTCACATTTCAGTAGAAAAGAAAACATTTCGACCGTTTCTTTTTTACTGGCGGAAATTATCTATAAACATCGCTAGTGTGATATACAGAATTATGTCCGAAAAGTGAAAAAATAAACAGTTTTAAAACTTTAGGGAGGGATTGAGCGAGAAACATTTGAGGGAGGAAAAAAATTGCCGATTTTCATGATTTTGTTTAAATAGATAATATTTCTTCGCCTCTTTTTAGACTTACAAGGAACATCCCTCAGGTGACACCCTTCGATTTTGTTGAAATTTGGATATGTTATTAAGCACCGAAAAGTAAGCGATACGTATTTCTTTTTTATCGGCGGAAAAACGGTTTTAAGGGGTGAAAGCACCCCTCGAAAAAAGGCATCTCTAGGGGTAATATAGTAGTTTCACACACAAGAAGTCCACCGATTTTAATGAAACGAAAACGAAAATTCTTCTAATCCGAAGCAATGAAAAATACACTATAGTGACATTGCAAAAAAAAAGTAAGGGGTGAACCACCCTAGAGATGCCTTTTTTCGAGGGGTGGTTTCGCCCCTGAAAACCGTTTTTCCGCCGATAAAAAAAAATACGTATCGCTTACTTTTCGGTGCTTTATAACATATCCAAATTTCAACAAAATCGAAGGGTGAAACCTGAGGGATGTTCCTTGTTAGTATGTGTTTTATTACTACTTTTGTCTGTGACATGGTTTTTTTTTGTTTATTATTTATCCTTAAAAGTGGCGAAGCTATGGTACGATCTTCTAAACCGCGTTTTCAAAACTGGTTTGATGTATAGCTAAAAAACGAATCCATCGATTTTTATGAAATTTGGTATAAATATTCAGGGTTGTTACGCATTATTGACTCAGAAATTCCCTGACTTTTCCAGCTTTTCCATACAGGTTTTGCAGAAATTCCAGGTTTTGCAAATTAGCCAGATTAGGGTCAAATAAAGAACATTTTCTTTTCATCAAACATATATTTTTTGAGTTAGAGAGATATTAGTCTTTTTAACCGCTACAAACGATACGGTAAAACTATATACGTAAAAATAGCAACGACTGATTTTTGTAAAAAAAAACAACATTTTCAACCGACTTGAAAAAACAAATGAAATTCTCAACTCGATCCTTCTATTGAAGAATTATGTTGAACTGGATAACATAATTTTTTTTAAGACCAAATATATGGAAATTCGATAAAGCTGATATTTATTTTTTTTAACTAAATTTTGAAATATAATTTAAACATTATAAAGTAAAAAAAATGCATTAAAAGCAAATACAGAACCTGTTCTTCATTATAAACAAAAGTTTGTACGCCGGTGAAAATAAACAAGAAATAAATATAAATACTTATCTATAACGATAATGATGTGGTTGCATATCGACAGATCGAATGCAAATGTATTTTTGTAGCTTTACTTTTAATTTGCATTAATTTACAAATGTAGCTTTACAGTTAATTACTTTTCAGTTTTTTAAATTCTCAATGTTTGGCCCTGACGTAACGTTCTTTTGTGTATAATGAGGAATAATATAAATATTAAAGATATAGAAGAATATTTATTTTTATACTGTCCAGTTTTTTTTAAGTCGGTTTCATTTTTTGTATCTCTTTAAAAAGTAAATTGTGAGAAAATTCCAGCAAATTTTCAAAATTCCCTGACTTTCCCTGATCATTCCGGGAGGAAAGAAATTCCTTGAGTTTTTCCGGTTTTCCATGTGCGTAACAACCCTGATCTTCCTAACCGTCTAAAACCGCCATACTCAAAGTGTGCTCTGCGGAGCCCAGGGGCTCCGCAAGGCCTCTGCTAGGGCTCTGCCGGAAAAGAAAAAAACAACTTCATACCTCTTAATAAATGGAAACAATTTCATTAATTTGCAGTGTAACTGATACATTGTCATGTAAAGGGTCTATTTTGTACGATTTCCATTTTGAAAATGTACATCAAACTTTTGCCTATTTTAGGGCTCTGTAAAATATTTAGTGTTTCGAAAGGGTTCCGTCGCCAAAAAAGTTTGACAACCGCTGATCTAAAACATTACTCTAAATGTTCTTGAAAACAAAAAAAAACGTAGTTATTGATTGCGAATTGTAGCCATTTTTGTCGGAAAATTCAACCTTTCTTTTTAAAAGCGTACCATTTAATCGATTTTCAACATTTCTCACTTTTCCTTGGCTCATATTCTACGTATGAGTGTTAATGAAAGAAAAGTCTTCGTTGGCCTGTTTGAGATTCCGGCGTGACACATAGCGTTCCGCCAACGCTATGTGTCACGCCATCTGACAACATCCGCCGCAACCCGTTAATAAGACCGTGCTATACGTCCGCCATTTTTTAAGATTAAAAATAATACTATGTACAGCCAAAAGTAGTGATACAACATACCCTAAGTCTCAAAAACGATGAAGAAATCTTTCCTTTAAAAAAAGTTATGAGAAATAGCAATTTTGGGCTCGCCTAAAGGTATTTTCCCTCTTAAACGCGTTTTTTTCCAAACCACGTTTTTTGAAGGACGTACGATCATTACTACGAATCCAACTTTCGGATTATAAATTTTTATATGATTTGGACGAATACTTTTTGCGCCTATTGTCAAAATGTGAGCTATTTTGACCGTTTAGTTTGTTCGCAATGAAACTGCAGCGTCGAGCTTTTTGAGTTACCGAAGCACATCGTCTTATGGAGACGGTCAACCGGAAGTGCGGTGATCGTGGTTGTTCTGCTCACGTGTCCTACTAAACCCGTTGGAAAACTGAAATTCGATAGATTAGATATAATAGATATTGTAAAAAATAAGAAAATCAATCTTCACCGTGTAGTTAAAGCACTACGTTACAAGAAATTTTCAATTTCCGGTTCAAAATGGTCAAAACGACGAAATAGCACCGACAGACTGAGCAACGTCGCGAGTAACAGCTGATGCGTTTGGTGAACATAACTCAGCTTTGTTTTGAAATTAATTTGAATAGAAGCCGCCACAAAATATGCAAACAACAATTTATGGAGTTTTATCATTTATCACGTATCGATAATATGTATAATTACATTCTGCCTATCGTGTTAATTCCTCTGAGTTAATTCAAGCCTATTTTAATAGGCTTGAATTTCATTACGTTAATATTATTACGAAGATTACTACCGAGTCGTTGACAATCTAATTTTTCAGTTTTTATTTGTTCACGTGCAATAAATTCATCATTTACCGCAACATTTGGCACACTATAATCGCTAATACGAATAATCAACATAAGTAAACATCAATCAGAGCAGCTGTGGGTAAAATAAACTTAGACTCTTTTTTGACCCCGTGGAAGTGATCGTACCTCCTTAAATCGGGAGGACGCATAATTCGGGCAGTTTTCATTTGATTGACTTGAAATTTCAACTGTAGCTTCTCAGATAGATTCTCTAAAAAAGTACACACGGGTCTTACGATTTATCAACAATTCTCGTTTTCATAAACAAATTAAGGCTGATTTTTCACAGAAAAAAAAAGAAAAATTATCGAAAATGGTACCATTTTGCAAAAGAACCATATTTTTTAACAATCGTTGCGTACTTCTCTCGCAAAAGTAATGTAAATATCGGAATTTATTTTCCTGTTCTAGGTGCTAATCCATAAAAGTTCTGCGTCTTCCGGTAGAGCTCCCAAAAAAACGTTCTTAGTACAGCTTCGACTGAGTTGCCATTTTTTTTGTAAACGTCAATTCATGCAGGATAAACAAATTCTCCAAACCACATTTTAGTTACTGTTTTAGTATAATCAAAAAAAAAAAAATACGAGTCTCATTTTTCCGTGAACCACATAGATCTGACGCCTCAAACCACACGTGGGCGGTAAAAGAGAAAAGGTTCGTAAAATACCTTTGAAAAGGCAAGGGGACACAAAGAAGCATTAAAAATGTCAAAAAAACGTCTACTTCAATTACCGATTGTATCCACTCTCTGTACTCGTTGTTGCCGAAACACTTTTTCGCGTACAATCCCGTCAAATAGGTCGAGATACCTTTCGGCAGCCAAGTGTCCGACCAATTTTGCATCGATATGAAGCAGCCGAAGAACTGCTCGGCTATTGCCTGGGCCATCGCTTTTTTCGTTATGTAAACTTGATCTATAATCGCTGTGGAGTGAAGAAGATTCGTGCTGAAATGAAATTTCACAGAATTGGTCATTTAAATTACATCGTTGATCGGTATTTTCCTGCCTACGAAATATAAACAAGGTCATTGTGAAAAAAAAGCGTTGAAAAACTTAGATATGCAATTGAAGTATAAGTTATCACGTTGTAAAGTTGGAAAAACTTGGATTTTTCGTTTGCAGAGTTGTATAATGAAAGTACGTACTTGAGTATACTCATAGTGGCGTACGCGTTGATGTCCTCGTCGATTTCGTCCACGAACACTTGTTTGTAGCACGAGTAAGGATATCTGTTCGAGAGCGTTTCCTCGTAAAATTCAAACGCCTCGTGCATGTACTTGGCGGACACTTTGAGCGACGGCAATAGTTGCGGTAGACAGAAATGCGTAACTTCGTGCATGTACGGATCGACGAATATCTCGAACGGCCTGAAGAAATGGAGCAAGAGGGTGAGGGACAATGTTTGCGTTATCCACAAATAACGGCCCCTCGTTTGCTCCACAACGCATGAGCGGGATGGATCATCGAAGTTTGTGTTTCTGACGATAGTAAACGGGCGACCGGTATGTGGCCGTGGCGATTGCAACTCTGTGACCAACGAGATCCTTTAGACCCAGTTTGTTTGGTTCTAGGCCCTTCAGAGCCAGTAGAAATAATGTTACGGCGCGATCATCCAACCCGGTCATACGTCGGAGAGTTAAAAAATGGCTCGCTTGCCCCTAATTTTCGATCAACTAACCCTACGGCGAGAGCTATGTTGGGCGCGCAAGCCGGTGTGTTCAAAACGTAATGAAACGTTTTTCTCCTCATGTCCGGTGTGTAAACGACTTCGACGAGGTCGCCGCAGGAGACCGCCGTCATGAAATCGTCCACCGTAAATTCCAATTTCCAGGTGCACGGCTCGGCGAAACTGTCCACGCAGGGGAACCACAACCTCGACGAGTTCTCGTAGCTGTACGTGTACATGTGAGCTCCTCGCTGTTGAATAAATCATCGGTTGATCACTTATCATCTTTCCGTTTTAACTTGCCTTGCTTCCTCACGGAGAAAGGCTTTCTCGCATTCCGAGAATAGAGTGGAGTTTTTTAATACGAAAAATGCGGCAATTGCTTGTGCCTGCTCAACTGTGAAGGTATCGGACAAGTCTTTTTTTAACATAAACAGAATATCATTAATCGTAGGTGGATATGCAATTTGAATACGATCACTCGAGGTACTCGAAGTTTTTAGGCTTAGAGATGCTTAGAGCTCTAGTAATATAGGGTTTTTCTTGATTTAGTTTCTTTTAAGTAATAAATCTAGTATTATCGCTAACCGGTATAGAATTTTTGTTTCATCACGCGAGGGGTTTGGATTTTGAGAACTTTTGAATCGTTGGCTAGTTCAGCATAGTTTTGAATCATTAGAAACATCAGTTACCTTCAATCAGAACTGATTAGCGTATGTTAACTGAAAATCAGACTACTTAGAGTATTTCAACCACGAAAAAAACGCGAAATACAGCTATCTTTCGACTCGTTACACCGTGATGATTTTTTATTTACGCGTATGGGTTACCTCCGCCAAAGAGCCCTCGCAGTTCGGTAGAACAAAGTGCACGCCGCCCTGAGGTTGCTCCAGTGAAAATTCAATGCCAATTCTCAGGCTGCGGCCCTCCGCCACGAGGTGAGCAGCATCCGGAGGAATCTGGATGACGAGCTCGCCCGCGTTGTTGTCAGGATCCACCCGTTGCGCCGCCGCCAAGTGGAGGTTCGAGAAGAACTCCAAAGAGCGTCTGCACCGTGAAGAGAATGCGAGAATTCGATTGTAAGCAGAAGTGAAAAAAATCGAGAAGTGAATAACTTGATTGAATTAAGTCATGCTCTATGAGAATCTACTGCTGTTCTTTCGTTTGATATTCACTAATTACGGATTAATTGCCCGATAACTTACTGTTTGCCATCTCCCTGACAGATGTCCAAGAACGGGTCAAAGTATTGGAAAGGCGCCTCGAAAGAGTCGTTCAAGCATACTCTGTATATCCTGCACTGCCTCGCGTTCAGTTTTATCAGCCTGAGATTGTCTCTCAGCGGCACTATGGTCAATTCCACAAAACCCTGTTCAACGATCAGAGTTCATGTTGAAAATCAATAAAAACTCGTATTCTTACTGCAATGGGAGAGAATTTCAATGATATCTTTCCTTTAATTCGATTTCAATTGTTATTATTTTTTTTTTCAGCGAGATAGAGAAGAATTCATTATAAAAGCGTAATTGACGTATAAAATAATTGAATAAAAAGTAGAAACAACAAATAGTGATACTGAAGTTTGCATGGTTGCGATGAAACGAATTTTTTTTTAGTTCTCGATTTTTGATGATCAACGAGTCGCTTTATGTGTTCGGTGTGGAAGAAAACTTGTATCCGCCATGTACGTCTCCTGGAACTCACCCTTAGGAGGGGATGAAACATTGAAAAAATTATATCGACGGTTGGACGTTTATCACACATTTTCGCCTTCGATAAATCTGTTAGGGAGCAATGTCGTGACGCTGAGTATAGTCTTTATACAGTAAGCATTGTATACCGTAAATCAGTGAGATGTAATTTCCCTACAATGGAATGGAAGTTTGACTCTATTTTTATGAGACTGTAGTCCTCATAGTTAGAATACAATGAAAATGAAGTTTTCTAAATCGCTTTCATTTGTTTTGGTATATTTTGCTTACCAGAATGGCTTAACTGTTTTCGGCGATATTATTTAGAGATCTACAATGCAAATATGCGAGAAAAGGTTTTGCATCATAATAAAAATCGGGAAATGAGAATGTGACGAACTGTTATTGCATTCTTATGGGGCAAACTACAACACCATGTATTTTTTAATGATTCAGTTATCTGAGTCGAGCCAATTCATTTTTTATTCAACTAAATAGCAGACGAATTCACTAGAAAACCATAAGTGATAAATAAAATATTTGAATAATGAGTAAGAATGAAAAAAGTGTGCCGTATATGTTACCGTCGAAATTCTTTAAAAGTTTGAACTTGTTTGGCCTGGTTTGTCCCTTCGGATTCGCTGGTTTGGTTCCGAACTAGTTCTAGCCGAGGAGAACTGGTTTCAGCTTTTCAGGTTTTGGTGGTGCTTTATCAACCGGTGTTGAGATGCTGCTGTATATCGCGACTAATATATATATATACATACACACATATATATATATATATATACACACACACACATCTATATAAGGTCGTTAAGTATGAAATGTCCAATTTCCAGCTCCATAGCCTTACCAACTTGTTTCAAATGATTAAAAATATTGTTGGAATAATGACGTTAAACCTGGTAGCTAATTCACGCGACGTTTGAGATGTATCCGCTTCCACTGCAGCTTCCAGCTCATCATTATCTACCTTGCTCACAGGTCGACCACATGGGTAATTCTCAAGATCAAAATCACCAGATTGGAGCTTCTCAAAGTATCGACGTACCGTGCACTCATTAGTCACATCCTTGCCAAACGCTCAGTTGACATTTCGAGTTGTCTGCACTGCGTTAGTTCCACAATGGAACTCATATTCGAAAACAACGCGAACTTTTTATGATATTGAAGTTTGCATGGATGGAACGCGATGAAAGTTTTGTAGCCCAATTGTTTTGGCACATTCAGCTCTGCAAGATCACTGAAACGTTTTTTGGGATACTTGTTTAAGACCTCCAGCCTCAATACATGAGAGAAGATTCTGGATGATAATGGCAATGAGGAAATACAAAAAACAAAAAGGAATTTTCGTTGCATTCCAAGGATGCAAAGTTCAGCATCGTGCTTTACAAATTTTTTACTCATCCATGGCTTACAAAATCGAATTTGGCAAGTGCAATACGACGGAACATCGCAAACCAAAACGTGCGTCTAAAAGACTGATGACATATGTTCGCGATAAAAAAAAACTATGAACTGTCAGAGTGAAATATCAGAGATATCGAGTACCAAACTTGATACTTGAGGTGATCGGATAGTCCATACTTAATTACTTAATACCACCAGTGAAAACGACGGATAAACTTTCACCGTTTCTTGATCTCATTGAAGCTGGCGAAAAAACAGAGTTTCTGCCTTTTTTTCAATCTCGGTTGAATTTTTTATAATCGTCCTTTTTTCTCTCCGGGTATTTTAATAAAGAAGAAAAGGAAATAGCAATTGCCTATCGCAAATTTGCAGTAAATCTAAAGCCTCTCGAGTCTAACTTTCCCTCTAAGGAAGAACTTTCATCGCCATTTCCTAAAAAAATCATAAGCAGGTTTCGAGAGAAAAAGAATTTAAAAAACAACTATTTTAAGATCACAGTGAGTAAGTAAAAAAATCAGTAGTGGACCATAACAAAATATCAACAAGTGCGGGTCGGGCCTTGCGCTATTACGGTTCTGTACATATGACAAATTAACTTATTAATTGTTTTGAGTTGTTTAAATACAGCGTATAGTACATAATATATATAAATTCCAAATTCCTAATTAGTTTAGTTTTTGAGATAGACCCTGTAACAAAAATGGTCTAAAACTGACAACTTTGACGGCCTGCCATTTCTTCATTTTCAAAGATAAATAAGAAAGAAAATATGTTTGTACTCTACTCGATGAGCTTAAAAAAATGACATCTCACATGCCAGAGTAAAACATTTTCTTTTGTGCTCTTTTTTCATGTATGAGATCCCAATGAGAAATAATTTTATTTAATTTCTAATCCAATATTCGGTTTTGGGTCAACACTCTACACGAAATATCAAAATTTCAGGTCTGCAAATCATTTGGGTTACGAGATAGAGACTTCTGACATACAGATGGACAAACGGCAGATCGTCATTAATAGGGTTCCGTTTTGCCTTTCAGATATGGAACCCTAAAAAGGCATAAAGCTCTGTTTCATCTTTTCAATAATACCTCGCACATTCCTTTGCGCCTTCTTCTGGTCGAGATCTGTAACTTTCCCTCCCGATCTGTTTTTTCAAATTCATCATTTATTTTACCCATAACTACTCATAATTTATCAAAATTTATTCATAATTTATACTACATATGTATTGAAAAGTATTCATAGTTTCCGCTGGAAGTGAGTCTGTGTGCGCCGGTCCATGTTCGAAACGTCAAAAGCTTGATCACCGAAAGAATGCATGACGTCTATGCTACCAAACTTGCAAAAATTGTATCGCACGAATGTTTCGCTGCATATCCTTTTACGGAGGTGTGTTAATAAAGCAAGTAGCGCGATAAAGTAAAATGCGCACGAATTGTCACCCTCATGGGGTGCTTTTTGCAACTGAAAAGAATAAACAGAGACCCGGGTGTGCAAATTGTCATTTGAAAAATATTTTTTACTCACGATAATGCTTTTCCTCTGAAAACTTATTCCCGTCAAGCTCACAATTTGATGGGCTGTAAAGTTCAACAAAAATACACCGGATAATGTAAAGAGCAATTTTCTATCATGAAACACCGTAAAAGCAACGAACTTGGACAACGTAACCTCAATCGTGAGAATAACATAACCTAAATTGGCGGTGTTCTCACGAAAGCGATCATGTATGCGGGGGTGAAAAAAAATACTTATAATTTGAATGGTCGGCTGATGTCAGCCGTTCGTTCCTTCTTCATCTTTCCCTCGAATAATTGAATTTAGAACGGAGAAAGGAATTACACGACGTGGACATCACGGAACATTTATACTTTTTACACTGACGCGAGTGACGCTAGGAAGGAAAACAATAATAATAAATCGAGGTTACGCTTCTCGATCGCATACTATCGATTATCGAAACGAACGAAGCGCCGGGGGCGTAAAGAGCGAGAAAGTAAAGAGGAAAAAGATAGGAAAGGCAAAAAAACGTTTTCGATGATCGATTGTTATGTCTCGCACGCGTCAAATCGCCACCTGGCGAGCGAACTTTAAATCACTTCCCCACATTTCCTCTCGGTCTCACAAATTAAAGCACAAATAATAATCTGTCGCGAAACTTTGGCACCAACGCCTTCGTAGATTTAAGCATTTTTTTACTCTAAACAATTTTTAATGATGTATTGAACAATCAATTCTTCTGTAAGTCATTGTAGACTGACATTATAGAAATAAGTATTTAAAAAAGACAATTAATAGGGATAATAAAGAAACAGGGAGCCGCGCAATGGCCGAAGAAAAAGCGACGTAAGCGTGCAATTTCCAAATTCTTTGTTGACCTGCATACAACCATTCTTTTCCGTCGTCGTTGAACCTTTTTTTCATTGAAAAAAGAAATCTCTGTTTACGGAAATAATCGAAAAATGTGAATTTTTAGCAGCAGTGAGGCGACAGTTTCAACGGAGAGCAATTTGCCCGACGTAGTGGCCAGTTTGGAAATGTTGACGGTTGCTTCAGCGTCTAGCAGTTCGGAAGTTTTGCCTCCAGCTAAAATGGTACTCCGCAAAAGGATAAGGAAGCTCGAGAATACGGAAGTACGCAACAGAAGGTAAGACGTGAGAAAAATGGAAAAAGAAAACATCGACGCTGTCCAGTGTTATTGTCGGTCTCTCATGCTCTGGACGGATAATTCGAATGTTCCTGCCTCAATTTCCAGCTAGTGTCAATTAACGCCTCCAAATACTTTTTTTGGGAGATCTGTCCTTTGGAAATTACCTACAAAACTGTTGCTCTTTCATGAATTATGCGCCGGCTCGGAGTTTAAATAGTTGCAAAACAATGGTTGTGACAAGGCGCACAAATGATGAAAAAAACCCTGCACAGCGTACGTGGGAAGCCTTAGGCTAGTTCTCGCACGAATGCCCTTTTGTCCGGAATTTATTTTGGGGAAAGAGATTCATTTTTTAATTTTTGTAGATTTTATTCAGAACTTCCGTAGATTTGATTTAGAACTTTTGTAGATTTTATGTAGAACTTTTATAAATATTATTTAGAGCTTTTTTAGATGTTATTTAAAACTTTTACGTTTTCAGATTTGATTTAGAACTTTTGTAGATGTTATTTAAAACTTTTACGTTTTCAGATTTGATTTAGACCTTTTGTAGATTTGATTTAGAACTTTTGCAGATGTGATTTAGAACTTTCGTCGCATTTATTCAAAACTTATGTAGATTTCGTTTGGTACTTTATTAAATATAATTTACAACTTTTTAAGATTTTATTCAGAACTTTTGTAGATTTTGTTTAGACCTTTTTCCGAATTTATACAGAACTTTATTAGATTATATTCTACGTTTATTTTAGAACATATTTTGAATTTCCATTCACAGTGGGTGAAAAGAACTCTGACATGTCACCACATATGAATTTCCAAGTAGCATTCGTGTTTCCAATTTTAAGTATTCGATATAAAAGTTAGCAATTTTTCATTCCATTTGTAGCGACTGTATCGAATGCTCGCGCCGTTGTTTTGACGGGATACACCTAGTTCGTGACTGGAAAAAAAGGGATTTTCGTGAATTCTTTCTGGGAAAACAAGTTCAGGTTTTTCAAATTATTTTTTTTTACATCAAAAAGTAGAGTTTCAAGTAGCTTTTACAATTTTTGTATCGAAAAATGTTTATTTTCCAATACAAATTCAAATTCAAATTCGGTAGATACAGTGATTTGTGCAAACCGCTGTTAGAATAACATCCTTCGCGGTGACCACTGCTGCTCGGAAACAAATGATCCGCAATTTAAAAGATCGAACGCATTTAGTTCCGCATGAAGTGATCTAGTGCTTGGCTGCACGGGAACTAGGTGTATGCCCGTATTAGTGTCACCAAATGCATCAATGTGTTTTTATTTTCAAATACCAACTAGCATATGTTCATTATTCACGAGCTGAAGCGAAAATGATTAAGAATTTTGTTTCCCACCAACGATTACGTAAAAGCTAAAATTTCGCGCAAGTTCACATGAAGAATCTAACCTGGACTGGTCCAAAAGCGTCCGAGCATTGAAGACTAAAACATTCCAGATGCAGCCTGAGGCCGAAGAAGAGGACAGCCGCAGATATGGAGAGCGAGGACGACGTGAAGAAGTATTACTTGAACAAAAGCGTGAGAAAGAAGGCGAACAATCTCGAGACGATTTTCGAGGAGCCGAACGAGGAAGAACTCACCGACGACGCGCCGATATCAATGAGTACCAAAAGATTCAAGCGAATGATACACTTTCAAAGCGAGCCTTCCGACGCCAAGAGGCGGAAGAGACGAGCGAAAGTCGAGCGTATGTTCGGCTCGAAGTTCCTCACGAAACGCCGACAGACCTCCATGCAAACGCTCATAAACAAGCTCAATGTGATAAGAGCCGAATCGTTGATCAAGATCGCGGAGGATGCCCATCAAATAACGCAAGTTTTCAATCCTTACGACGCCGTACGACGATGTAGCATAAGGCAATAAATAACGCACATGTCAAGACTGAGTCACAGGACACACTATTCCGTTGTAACTTTAATATTTTCATATCGACCGAGGAGGGCGGCAAGCTTACAATTAAAAATAAAAATACTTATATCGTGGAACATTTTTTTCACTCCGCTCGATTAAAAAAGAAAACGCCGTTATAATATTGAAAAGAAGTCTCTCAACACGGCGGACGAGAACTGGAAAAAATCTTTCTTTTTCGCTATTCTAGACACGAAAAAATTCTCGACGCTACGTAATACTTATAATCAGGAGATATCCGTTTTTGAGACGGGGACGGTTTTCTACCGGAGATCTCTTGTGCTCGAGGACGGATGGAAATCTGGGCGAATGTAATACTCGTGATTCTATCGTGTCGGTGGACACGAGCCTTCCATTACTCGCTCGAGGATACGATACAAGAGTCGGATTCGCTGAGACATTCCTCGTACTCCCGAAACTTTGCCGCATTCTCCCTGTACGCTCGGCTGTCCAAATTCACGCAGGCGCAGCGCTGGTGCCCTCCTTCGGTGCGTTCGAAATACTGCCGTGGCACTCCGGCCCAATCCCTCGATATTCCGCCGCTGCGTAGAAAAAAATGGATACATTTTTCAAATTTATCTTCATGAAAACACGCGTCGGCGATTTCTGTCCGCGCGGGTCTCAGCTTGGATTTAAGGTACGCATAAACGTTTTGGAAAGATCGATGTTCATATTTTCATTCTACATCTCAAGAATGTTGTGCCCAAGTTCAAGCCGAGATCCCCGATAGTTTGATTTTTACAGGCAGGTCAGTAGGCTCGTTTGATTGCGATTTCGAGAAGAGCATTCCGGGAAAAACAAGCTTTCTCGGCCATTTTGATGAGCTAGGGTGCCCTTGAAAAGTGCCACCGCAAGAGAGAAGATAAGACACCTTTGTTTTGTGCACCAAACCCTCGATCCCACGTCCACTCTCCACTCGACGTTGCACGGCGGAAAGATCTTCAATTGCTGCTCTTCCTTGGTTTGTTCCTCCTCCGCGAGATTGACCCGCGCCTCGAATTTTTCGTATTCCGCCGTTGGATCGCCCCGCTTGTCGTAATATCGTCCGATGAGTTTTCCTTGAATTCAACAATATCAGAGGTATCAAAGGAAAATCGAGTGATTCGGACAAATTCATCGTAGAAATACTTTTTGGTGTTTACACGAATGACGAAGTCCGCATCAACTTTTGCCATGTACTTTCTTTCAATCCAAATTCAAAGAGTTTCACTTTTTTATACGTAAAAGGAAGATGTATAATTTTTTATCACAATGTTCAAATTATAATGGTTGGAAAAGTATAATAGTTGATTAATAAATATAATAAAATAAATCAAAAGTATTTAATGTTTTTAATTTTCTAAATATCAAATAAATAAATAAGGACATGAATAAAGATGAAGTATCTTAATCCACTTGTATACCTTTGCAGGCTTTTACATTCTCCGTTCCGTCCCACCTCGGTTCGCTTACACTGTTCTTAAACTTAGATTTAGAATGACAGATGAATTACAATTACATTTGAAATACAATAATTAAGTTAAAAATTACAATTCTCCTTCCCCTTCTCAATTATGTAAGTAAATAAATTAATAAAAATTAATTAATTAAATGAATGTTATTAATTAATTACAATAGTAGTAGTGGTAGTGAATTTATTAAAATAAATAAAATGCACATAATGTTTTTAACCAATTTCATCTGGTAAATCAATTACACTGTCGATGATATCAAAATAAGAATAAAATTAATATTATTTCTTGTACTATGGGGATATTCAGGCAAATCTTCCATACATAGACTAAGTACCAAAGCTGTCGTTTTTGTAACCTACCTTTGTAAACGTAATTATCATCATAGAATTTGATCCAAGTATTGATGGATTTCAATTGCGCATTGGACAAGCCGGACACGTCATCCGACAGGGATTCTTCCGCGAATTCTCCGGTGACGAATGCCAAGGATGCATCTCTGCCTAACAAAAATGATTCATTCGCTATCGACAAATTGGAAAAAATCTGATATTCAGAATAATTACACTTAGATATTTTTCCAGGAATCGTATTTTAACATCGTTCTCCAGACTATTCTGTCTACACATCTCGTGTCGAGTACATCAAATTTGCCGAGAGCCGGATGTGAGATTCTTCCCAAACACACAATTACGAAATGCGAAAACAAATGAGGCAACGATGCATCAAAGATCAAGGAAGTTTAATCTTTTTACGCAATTCCTGTATGGTAAATTCTTTAATGGTAAATATCCAGAACCAAGGTGCCATTGAAAAATTGGCCACAATATTTTTCGATGATTCTTATTATTGAAATGTGATATAACGATTGCGAGTACGAAGGAAGAAAGATCCCAAGCAAACAATTATTGCTCCGCTTGTGACACTTTGATTGTTTGAATTTCCGCGGTTTGTTTGGGTTACTTTTTCGAATTGTTTGGGTTTGTTTGGGTTGCTACTACCGCTGAAACATATACGTGCTTGCAGTGGCTCCGTGGAACTGGAAACCGTGAGGTGACAAGTTGAAAATGAAAGTGAAAGGGACAGGCGCCTGAAAAGTGAAAGTATCAATTTTCGGTGAGAACAACGCTCTATTTTCACTGATAAAGAGAACTATGCACCGCCAAAAAAAATTCCTTCGTTGGAGCACTGCTATCCGATATGGAAAAGGAGCTTGTAAAATTTGGATTTGATAAGTGCAGTGCTTTTTGAGACAGCGTGGTCACGAATTTTGAAAAAGTAATTTTGAGAAAAGCATCAAGAGTTTGCCGCTTTGTGGAAGCTGCTCATCAACGCCCATACCTCCCTCAATTTTGAACGCCCAGACTTGAAACTTTCAGGAAATATTTTTCAAATGTTATCTTTTAAGAATCTGTCAAAAGCCAGAAAGCAACGTTTCAAAAATTTCAAATAGGTGTAAGCCCTTAAGGTGTTTCTTTCGCGGAGGTATTTTGTGGAGGCATAAGGAAGGCGCTTCTGAATCATTGGTAAATTACAGTGCCACTTATGGAGTTTCGGGACAAACGACGAAATGTTACCATTGGCTTCAAATTCATACAGTAAATTCTTTGTCATGCTGAATGCACTCGGCAAATTTGAAATCGGGGAGATTACGATATCTCTGGCACCTCGATTTGATCATTGGATTATGAAATATGGCCGAAAAGAATACGAAAAACAAGAACAACTTTTTTCGTTTTGAGCCTTAGTTTTGGATTTACAGCGCTTCGAAGAGAAAAAATGTGTTTTTCCAATTTTCGATGTAAATCGAATTTTCCGCGTGTTTTACATTTTTTCGTCGTACTTTGTCGTTGATTTAACAAAGTTGGCTGTAGATCATTAGCGTTATCCAGAATGCACCACACGGAGGTTGTCTGCATTGGTATTCTTTGAGCCTGAAAAGGGCTGTTTTGAGTGTGCGTGTCCGTGATAGCAGAGATTAGGAACCATGGGGTGTCACTCCCACATTTGTATCTACTCAAGACCCTCTCTGCTGTGTGTTTGTGTATGCGTGCATGCGTGCTTATGTGTATGCAAGCGTGCATGTGTGTGCGTTTGGTTTGTTCGTTGGGTTTTTTGTTTCATTATCGGATGCATTTTCAGCTTTTGTTTTCCTCGAGCCAGTTTTTTGGAAGCTCCGCCTTTTTTTCACTTTTCTTTTTTTGGTTCTAATTATTTTTTCTTTTCTTGTTGTGTTTTTTTAAAGTTATGTTTCTGTTCTTGTTTCTTTTCTCGACATAGTGCATTCCGAAGAAAGCTACATTAAAGCAAACCAGTTAAATCGCTTAATAACGAATAATTTGTAAAATATCCTGTATCTTCCAAAGGAAGCCAAAACAGCGATTTTTTAATTCTTAACAAAATGTTTCTTTTGAGCCAACTATGAATAATGTACGGTCAAATGAAGGCGCCAGAGATTTCGTAATCGTGCTTTTAAATCCATCGTCTAGAGCGTTTCTATAAACTATACAATTGAAAAAAACCCTTTCAACATAGGGAGATGCCTATGATCAGATAACACGATGGAGTACAATGAGGAGTACATTGTGACATTGATGACAGAATTTTCATAATGTACTGAGTGATTTGCAGTTTTGCATAACATTTTCATCATTTTTTCACACTTTTTTATGCGTAAAACTGCCATTCAGTGATAAGCGAAGGTATCTACTCGAAAAGTGTTCAATAATAAATTTTATAGAAACGGGCTAGCCATTGCCACCGCAGACCCACAGGCCTCTTTTTACAGGATCTTTTTTCCACTATTCTAGATGGTTCAAAGCATCGTAAGCCAATAATATTAATCAATTTTTGGAAAATTCTACAGTGGTGTTACCCCTTAAGGCGGAGTGCCAGCTGTACCGTGTGACATATGATTGCGAGAGAGATAACTGAAATATTCGAACAGATATTTCTCAAAATCGAATACCATTCAGGGCGAAAAAAGATTGTCATGTTCCGCGTCACTGAATTCCCCAAGGCCGGAGGCTTCGTTTTTCCCAAAAAAAACTTGACCTTCCGTGAGAAAACGGAATACGAAAGTTTGTGAGGTTATGTTTCGTGCGTGCCCTCAAAAACGAGAAATAATCTCACCCCGACAACGGGAAAGTAAAAGAAAAGGACCAAATTACATCATTGCGGTATACCAGTAAAAGGATGATACGTCGCACCGGGTCCGTAATGTTTTGCTCCTGCGGTGACGTCGAAAATTTTCCCAACGATTGACAGGTACAAGCCATCCTCGAGGTTGTTGTATCTCTTCAAATCATCCTCACTGAACAGCGCATCTTCGCTTCTGTTCCCAAGTTTCGCGAAGAAATCAAACTCCCCTTTCAGCAATTTCTCAACGAATCGACGATGTTTCTCGTTAGTGTACAATTGATAACAGAGCGCCAGCAAAACTGCAAGCCATACATATTTTTGTTCCATATCTCTCTCTCTCTCAATATATATATATATCCGCGACGATTTTTCAAACGAACGATTGATTTATTTCCTTGTCAATGAGAAATAAACACCGGGAGGCGTGTCGTATTATCGCATCTCGCGTCGCGGCAAGTATATTTCGTAAGATAGGTTACTTTGCACATGGCAAACACGGCGTAGTCCTGTCAGTACGCGCGACGTCATACGCCTCAACGACTAGAAAGCTCCCATAATAATGCGAATATTTCCAGAGCTGAGCTCAAAAATGATGAAAAATCTGTCCGAAAAAATCTACCACGATAATTACGCGCTACAATTATTCCTGACTCAATCGTTGTTCATTGCTGATTTGAGTTGCTCGTCGTGACGTCACGGTGTGCAAAAATTCCATCAGCAATAAAATTCGAACGTTCGATGATTCATTCGCCCTCGCTCGGTAAACGAATTATTCATAAATAAACGAACAATTATAATCTCTGCAATTTCTGACTTCTTCGTTTGTAAAAAAAAATCGTATTAATTATTTCAACCTCCGCGTAGATTTTCCAAGTACGGCGTCCTCGGCAATTGTTTCGCTTCGGATATTTTTGCATTGTCAGCGTATAAAAATTGCTTACACCGCAAAGCAAACAAGCGTAAGAACACATGCGGCAAAGTTCAAACGTCGCGAGGTGTAGGAGGTGGCACAGGGTAAACCGGAAGTGCGAGGACAGTTCGGCCAATAGGATACGAGTACGGGCGAGAAACTCCAGGCCGGAAGCTCCGAGTGAAAACGGCCCGTTGCAAATGGCAGAAAAGACGTGGTGGTGGTACGACGTCGATCCAAAAAGGATCCAGTGTTCTCTAACGTGTGTGAACAAGAGATATTCCGTGTTCACTTTATCGCGTCGTGTGACATAACTTGCGCTCGTATCAATTGAATTTCGACGAGGTGACACGAAAACGTTCGCACATACGTAAATTATTCGTAAACGCGCGTACAATTGCGCTCGAATCGTACACATATATATACATTCGGCAAAATTTGCCAAACAAAAAGAAACGTCGGGCGGGGGCGCGGAGGGGGCAATTTTTTTTTCGACGAAACTCCGTTTCGATAATACGCCGAAATCTCAGTGCGAGGAGTACAGTTGGACGGGCGTAGAGCACGTATAATATACGCAAAAAGTACGAGATGGCGAAACTTGTGGATATATGGCGTAGCGACCACCCGGTCAATTTGACGCCGAGACAAATGCCATTGATAATCGATGATAATCTAACGGTGAGTACGTTACTCCCCGCCCCACTCCTCTCCAAATTCCACCGAACTCATTAGCAACCTCGTACCTGAGTTTCTTCACCCCTCCCCGCCACCCTTCCCCATGATATTCCCCGGCAATTATCATTCGGGAACGTCCTTTTTCGACGCCTGTTCTAACGGTACACGGCCCCGTGCTCTCAATGAGAATCCACGGGTTTTATAACCTAAACGAAAAAATGTTCCGCCGTTTCGCGTCGTCAACTATCTCACCGAGTTGAAAAAACGAATTGCCTGTTTCATTGTCTATCTTTCATTCACTCGTTTATGTTTTTCGGTACCTGCGAGTCCCTGAGATCTTGTTCCTTCCGCCTTTACTCCGTAATCATTTACTACCGTACTTCCAGTTCCCCGGAGATCCCCCTGTGTGTTGCCTAGACTCGTCCGTTTCGTAGCACGATGCTCGCAGTTGCACGATGATACCGCGGAAAAGCTTCGCCAAGGTGGACGGTGTAGCGGACTTTTGGATGAGCCTGCTTCGGAGACACGATGGATATGCGTGTTGCGAGGTAGTGGCGACGTGGGCCGGCGCTTGACTTGGTGCTTTGCTCGCGCCGACGACGCTCGGCACGAGAAAACGTCGAAGCCGAGCACTCTGCCGGCGTCCGCTACTGTCAATTCGGATACTTTGTTATTGATCGAAAAACTCGTAATAGGATAAATATAATTCATAGTTATTCAAGGGGAACCTTTAGACAAGGAACTGCTCATACTCTTTCATGATACGTTTTCAAAAGTAAAGAATTCTTCACAATTTTTGAGACTATGTGTATGTTTTATTATTACTTTTGGTTGTTATATGGTATTTTTTAAAATATTGATCTCTATTAATCGCAGAGGGATGGTACAGTCTTCTAAATGAGTTGCGGCGAATGTTCCGCCGCTGAACCACCTAGCGTCGGCGGGTTTAATCTGAAAACTATCAATGAAGATTTTTCGTTCGTTAACGCTCATGCGTGAAATATGAACCCAGAAAAAGTGAGAAATGTGGGAAATCAATGAAACGGTACGCTTTGAAACAAGATTGAAAAAAAAAAAATGGTTAGGTTCGGAATGAAAAATGCTTTTATTTTTAAAAATATTTAGGGTCATGATTTGGGCAATGAGGTTAGAAAGATTCATACCAAATTTCTCCGAAATCGGTCAATTAGTTTTTTACACCTATACGTCACGTCAGTTTTGAGAATGCAGTTTAGAAGACCGTGCCATACTTCCATTATTTTTTTAAGATTTCAAAAGTAGTGATAAAACGTACCTCGAGTCTCAAAAACAGTGAAATCTTTCCTTTTAAGAAAAATACTGAAGGTCACAAAATTTTTTCGTTGCCTAAAGGTATCTCTCCCCTTAATGTTGTAATCTATACACGTGAAACGGTTTCGTGACAGATTGACTAGCTGACCGATTGACTGACCGACATATAGACACCGCACAGCCCAAACTGCTCAAGATAGAAACATGAAATTCGGAAGATTTGTTCCGTAGAAGGTGCAAAGATGTACGAAGCAAAGATTCTTCGAAAATCAACTCTGGGGGTGAAATGGGGTGTAAAAGTTTGTACGAAAAATTGCATTTCTTGCGTGTATCAACACGGGTGAAGCCACAGGCGGAAGTTAGCACGATATAAGTTTGCAATCTGGTAAATATTGAAACGGGGCTGGTTTATTCTCGCATTGATTGGCTGGTAGAAAAATTGATACATGAACTTAATCTGTAAAAAGTGTACGTAGGAAAGTTTTAGATATAATTTCACCATTAACGATAAACTTGCTATTGATTCATTCTCGTACTGATAGTACGGAGCTTACCGTGTTTTGAGTGGACTGATGAATTAGTAGTCCCGAATTCATAGTGTCGCTCTCTCGGCTCAGAGCTATTCCTACGCTCGCAGACTAATCGCTGCCCTCGGCTACAGAACTCTCATTGACACATGCGATAACCGCAATTTTTATAGATATTAATTCAATCCTTAAAATCTCTGGGACACGTTACACGTTTTGCTGTTATATTCGTCTATTAGCGAAAAGCAAATAGAAGAAAATAAGATAACTGTATTGACGCCTTGTCCGCAAGCATCTGCCCTAAAGCCTCCGTCTTTGGATTTATTTATTTAGCCCGAATAGCCAGTAGCCCTCCTCGGGCTTATCAAACTCCCACGCCTGTGTGCATTATCAGTAGTACATAACAATAATTGAGCCATAATCAGATAAGTAAGCATGTATTTGCACCACCTTAAATGACATTGAAGTTTGCATCGTTCAAATGCAACGAAAGTTGTCCTTTTCTATTTCTTATTCTTAATATAAAAAATCTTTTTTTTGTAGATTTAGGTTACTCATCCCTGCTATAAGGATCCTCAAAAACGTTTCAGATTTTTTTTTTATTAAACATTTTTTACTTAAAATTATTGTCGATTTTTCGAGGAAAAGTGACGTCATTATTGTTAATAGCTAATAAAAAATTTTTTAAAGAAAATCGTCGGTCGAGACTGCACTACGATGACACTGGATAAGTGTACCCAATATCAAGTCATTTCGTTCAATAGATGTCGAAAAATCGTGTTCACCGTTTTGAAAAACGTAGTCTCGAGATAAACGCGTTTGAAGTTTCACGAGCAATTCTATCGTTGGAAATTGGCCTAGGATCTTTTTAAATGTTCACAGTAGCCTAACCCCTTAAGACGAGTATTCCGTCATAACAGAAGCAAACAGCATCGATTGCCTCCACAAATGATTTACAATCGAAACAAAAATGATCCTTCGATTCTTACAATATTAAAAAATACTTCGTTGATAAGAATCTCGTAGAAAAAATGTCCTCAACTCCTTCACGAGTGAAATAATACAGAGAACAATCTTTCGCAGATGATCATGGATTTGAATAATTTGGGAGCCGTTTCCGACAGTCCGTTGGTGAGGGGGAAACAGCTCGAAGAGTTTACCAAAAAGTTGGACATTCTCAGCAAGGACGAAATCAAAGCGTCCTTCGAGGTTACGTGCAAGGATATGCTGTCGATTCTCGGCCAGGCGGTACCTTGCGTAGGCTGTAGACGGAGGTAAGTTCGCATTTTAAAACGAGCAACCAATTCGAATGAACAACCATTTAAATAAAATAGAAAACATTGCAAAGTTGATCAAATGAAATTTACGAGACGAAGGGCTGACAAGGAGAAGCGATAATGAGTTACGATCTTTAATTCTCTTCTTGTAATCAGCGTGGAGAGATTGTTCTACGATTTGATGAAGTCGGCACATCCCGCTCTGGATCCTCTGATAATAACGCCCGACGGTCTGCTCACCATAAAGGAGGAGGTTTTAGATTCTCCGCAATTGCTGTGCACGATGTTGCAAGGGCACAGGTGAGCAATCTACACGTAGAATTTAACCTCATTGATGATGACACTTCTTCTTTATCCTTTAAGTGGCCACCTCTATCTAGAGACCGATAAAAAATGAACGAAATTCAACATGAACGAAAATGAACAATCCATCGAGTGGTTCTCGCGATATCAAGTCCACCGACTTTAAAAACAATGTTTCGAGAAAAACGCGTTTAAAGTTTGAAGTAGGGTAAACCGACCAGTGAATGGACGTATAACGACACTGTAGGACTCGGATGGATTGTAAAATGGAAATATTATCAAAACGAAGTTTTCAATGGCTATAGCTACCAAAAGATATTATTCCGACTGTAGAAAAAAATATTCGAAGTAATTGCAACAAATAATATTGAAGGAATTAATATATAAGTAGCGAAATGACTGAATCGCCAGCGAATGAACGAAATTACCAGTAAATGGACGCTCAACCGTCGGTAAATGGACGTGTAGTGTATACGAGAACGGTGTCAACCAAAACGGTTTATTTTTATTATATGCTAGATTCGGAGATCACTGTGCCCCACAATAATTATAATATTCTTATCGATACGAGTATTGTATTCGTTATTACGATTTCATGGCAATTACAGAAAGCTTTGTTGCATTTTAACACTCAAAAAAACTATCAAAGTTTGTTTTGATCAAGAAATCGGAAATTAATTTTTGCCAACAAAAAAAACGAATGAACGGATTTTATGACAACATTTAATGAAATGTACATAGTCGTATCTTAACAATAATGAGTTTAGCCATTTTCAGCGGATAAGCTGAATGCTTTACTCTGCTTTGAGAATTATTAGAACAGAGCCCATATTTACATGCATTGGAAAGAGGTTAGAATACAGCACCAGTGAATTAACGTATCGAATTTTGACCTATTATTACGAATTTATGAAAAAGAATTGCAAAAAATCATTGATTGATTCTTTCTCGAGTAATGAAAGTAATACTTAGCCTCGAAACTTATAAAAGCTATTGGTTTCGCGTTTTGAACACCTACTGTGCACAGCCCAAATTGTTTTAACATGGTTTTATTTAAAATTACATTTTTTCAATTTAAATAAATTAAAGTTTAAAATTGTTTTAACATGGCTTTAATTTTTTTGGTAAATTATAGTGATTCGAGATTTTATCAACAATTCATATTCTTTACTGATTTTGAATACAAATCAGCTTTTGTCCATTCACTGGTCGGTTTACCCTTTGGGGCTGCTACCGCTCGCCCGACCGACTGTTAGAAGCTGTAGCTCGTTCACTTTCAGGAATATTTCAACGAAATTTCCAGGGAATACAGCTAAAACGCAATACGACCGAATAAAAATATTTTTGGAAAATGCAGTTTTTTAACCTACCTAGGTAGATGTAGCCCGTTAATCGGGATGTTGCCTATTTATTGAAAAGTGTTTAAAAAGGTTCACATATACACAATATACCTTTAAATGTATATTTCATGTATTTAAATGCAGCAAATTCTTCGAAAATCGCCATTTTACTCATGAGTTTAAAAATACCCGCCAAAACGCCCAGACCTGTCATTTGACAGCGTGTGACGTCACACTCTGCAAAATACGGATCTCTTAACAGACAGGATAACAAACATTTTAGTATTAATGAGTTCAAGGATGAATTCTACACCCTCGTCATCACCGTAAGACTGTATGGAAGACCTGCAATCAAATGAAACAAAACAAGTTGTAAAACGAAACATAGCCTCAAAAATTTGTTCAAATTATTACAGAGTTTGTAATATTATTACTGCTACATACATCATGTGTTGCACAAATAACAATTCTTCAGGGTATACTTACATGGAAGTCTTCACGTTTTTGAATTCTGCAGAGCAGAGGTCTCTGTCTTTCGTAAAAAAAATTGGCCACCATTATGCAGTCAATCCTAGGGAAATTCGAACCATTTGCCTTCACGAATTGAGTCTCCGTTATTACAGCTCGAGTAAAATTCCAAATCAATCGCGAAATCTCACAAATTGTATTTTAAGGGGGAATATACCTTTGTGAGGGCAAAATCAAAGGTCATTTTTGACAATTTATTTAAGAAAAATGAAACAATATTTTTAGATTCGGTTTTTGTATACATGTTAGTTTTATAAAAGTCTCAAAGTAAAAGAAATTAAAAAAAAAATTCTTTTGAAACAAAATGGCCGCGCAGTAGTCGATGAAAGAAAACGGGCGTATTCGCACAGGTCATAATTTTCAAGCTAGAACAAAAAACGAAAAATATTTTGAAAGTAGATATAAAAAACTAGTCCAGTACGTAGGGGTTTTTCAAAATATTGCTTTTTTAAAAAATGGCGTTATTGAGACGGAAAGAAAAAAAATTCGTAAAAAAATCGGTCGAACATCGACCATAAAATTTTTAAATTTCATCTTATCGAAAAAATCCTCCGTACTGGACTAGATATCGTTGTCAAGAAGCTACAATTATAATTTCAAGTCAATCGATTGGAAACTCGAGGCGCTACGCATACGCCCGTGCCTAAAAACATAGTTTCGAGAAAAACGCGTACAAAGCCATTTTGTTTCGAAGTAATTCGAAAAAATCCTTTCCCTTAAGATCTGCACCAACATGGATAAAAACCCGAATTTAAAAACATTGTTTTGTTTTTTTTAAAATAAATTGTCAAAAATGACCCTTGATTCTGCCCTCACAAAGGTATATTCCCCCTTAAGACGAAGTAAACATTAACAGCTTAGTATAAACAGTATGCTCAGAGCGTCGACTCGTTCGTGTTTTTCAAAGTGTTACGCCATACGCTCAGATTGGTGTTCTTTGTCACATGACGTGTCGAATTTTTTCTTACAATTTATTTATCTAAATTTATCTGGAATTATCACGAAAATAAAATAAAACAGACACTTTCGAGCATTCGTTTAATCATAAGCTATCGTAACAATATTTTTCAAATTCTTCGTTACCATAAACATCCTTATTGTCAAACTTCCCCATCATTCGCAGCACTCGCCTGAACAATCTCGTGGAGCGTCAGCCTAGGAGTAAGAAATCCCGAAGATGCGCCCTCCATTCCCTCGAGATACAGAGAATGCGACCATCCTCGGGTGCGTGGCGAGAGGTCTGGGATTGCATGAAGCCGGCCTGTCGTCAGGAAGTGACCCTCGTCGAGAACGAGAGCTTGGAAGCGACGCTCGACACTTATTTGCGCAAACATCGGTAGGTCCTTTATCGGAAAACCCTATCAAACGCACGAGAAAATATCTCAATCGAGAATTCGACGCTTTTCATTCAACCCGCCCCATGTGTCCGTGCGTTGCGACGAAGAAAATGACCGTTGAAATTACAGATTTTGCGGTGAATGCCGAACCAAAGTTTTGTTGGCCTCGTCGTTATTGACGACCGAGCCCGAGCCAGCCAAAGAGAAGGGCTACGTGCCGGCCCTTTACGCCGGTATTAAGCGCTGCATACCGGAGCGTCACATTCATCTGCCCACCAATACGGATTACATTAGCGCTATTATTGAACGTGCCCAGCCGGAATTGATGGGCCGCGAGAGACACGCGAAAACGCTGGAAATCGCGCAGGAGGAGGTACTCACGTGTCTCGGTATATGCGTCTCCGAGAGACTGCATCGCGTTCATCGGAGACTCCGTGAGGAGGAAACTGTTTGCCGAGTTTTGGCCGCGGTCGCCGTTGACGCGCTGTCTCGTAACTTTCAGGTGACAACGGTTTCTTTTGTTGACCCAATTTTTGTTCCCGTTTGGCTTTTCGAATATGGAGTAACGAGTGCAGAGCGCACTTAGTGAAAACTTTCAAGTAAACTCTCCACGGATATGGCGAAATCACTTATCTTTGGGTGAAAAAAATAACGCTTTGGCAAGTTTCTATGGGCATATTTTCGAGACAAAAAAGTTTCACGTATCGGATATACATAATTATCGAGTATTGTTGTGATTTTTAACGTTCCTTCGTATGCCCTCGTGGGCTTGGGCGGGTCGAGAGTGTTGCCCACAGGGTAAGCGGTCACCCATCCAAGTGTTGGGCCCAGACCAACCCAAGTCGCCGGGTTCCTCTCGATTTATCTTCATTATTAATACTATTATTATTATTATTGTCAACATCAATATTCGACATGGGGAATTCGATAAATAATGATGGATTCGTAGCAGCCCGATGTTTTCCAATATGGCCGCAGTTTCTCAAAGAACGCTCTCGATGATATTTGAAACAGATGGCGGTCGAAGTTAAGCAGGGAATAACGCAGCTGGAGCTTCTCTACGAGGAGCTCACCAGGGAGGAAATGGCCAAGCAACAGCGTCGCGAAAAATTACGACTGAAGCGTAAAAAGAAAAAGGAGCGTCGTTACGAGACCGAAGAGAAGGAAAATACGTGCCAAGTACGTGAAAAGTTCAATCTCGTAGAACGAATAATTACAAACGATTATTCGTCGATGAACCTCCGTTATCTTAGGGTCGAATTATCGAAATATCGTTGAAACTCTTTTCTTTGCGACAGTGTTTGGAGGAAACGAACAAAGACATTAGCCAAGAGCAGTGCGCGATATGTTCTGACACGAAGAAAACGAACCAAAACACGACGCATCGGCACGAGGTATTTGCGCGAGAATGCACAGTATTCTGTTTTTTCTTTTTTCTCCACAATTCTCCTTAAAAAGTGTGTCGCATTCTGGTTACGTCAGTCGAAAGCGACGAAAAAGGATCCGGAGGCTTGCGCGTGTCCGGATTGCACGAGAGAGACGAGGGAAACGATTCGAGGCGAGGTGCAGACGGAGACGTCGTTCCCGAGGCCAAAAACAGCCTCGGGTGGAACATGCGTGGATAAAAAGTCGCGGGAAGTCGCGGAAAACGACAGCGGAGGCGGTGCTCATCACAATTTGGAAATGATCAATAACCGAATCAAGAGCATGTCGAGCCTCGACATGTCCTTCGAGCCCTGCCAAGAGTGCAAGGTAAATGGTTTGCTTCCACACAGTCAGCAATTAAGGCTGTCGTCTAGTGTGAAGATAGAGAAAGGCAGTCGTTCTTTGAACGTTTTTTTTTTTTCGGAAACCATCAGGCATAGAACACTCTATGTTTTTGTGGTTTAACAAACAAGAAATGAACACAAACGTTCTTATAGATTGAGAAATGTTAATTATTAACAAAGTTACACCTGAACATTTGGTATGTTTTTTAATGACGTATTTAAGAGGTCGTGTTAAAATTTCACGACGATTAGGAAGCTCGTTATTAAAAAATGAACATTTTGTTACGAACAATTTTTAAAACAAATAAAAAAAGAATTGCAAAAAACTTATTGCAAAATTACATCAGTCTCCACAAGACGACATTTAATTTGTGAATGTTAATTGTCCAATAACGAGCTCCCTAATTGTCGTGAAATTTTTACACGACCTCTGAAATACTTCATACAAAAACGTACCAAATTTTCAGAATTTAATTATCATTTGCGATTTGGGACTCAACATCCTTAAAAAAAAACTAATAATATAAATCGAGTCCGATGAAAATTCGTATAATTCGTAATCGAACCTGGACAGGATCTGTTCGAGAAGCGCGACGGCAAATGGATGATACGGGAGGAATTCGAGGAGCCCTCGGACAAGGAAATAATGGACGCTTGGCTGGGACGGCCGAGCAAGCGTTTCAGCATGTGGATGGAGACGAAGAAGCGTTACGACGACGTCAACAAAATGTCCGGCGTGATAACGTCGTCGAATCGTCGCGACTCGAGCGAACAGTCGTCTCAAGATTGCGGCTATTCGTCCGAGCATAATATCAGCAGCTCGTCACTCCCGAGCACACCGGAGGGCTCCGAATTAGCGTGCAGCGAGAGTTGTTGCAATCAGGACGACGGAGATTGTCACGATTCGTCCTTTCACCACAAACTCGTTCATTCCAACACAAATATATTTTTATTCAAGGAACAGTCCAGCGGAAAGGGTTCTCACGGTCTAACGCTTACGCAAATGCTCGAGGTAAGCCGAAACAAAACAAAAAACGTAGTTGAAACATTGCTACGAAGAATTTCACTACTTTAAGGAGTTAGGCTGCTGTGACGACCCGAAAGTCAGGGTTATTGGAAAAAAATTATTCTAAAGGAAAAAGTAAGATAATTGAAAAACGGTTTGGACATTTTTTCATATGTACATACGTTAAGAGAGAACACTACTGCCCATTTTCGACCGTGTCCTTTGAATTTTTTTTTAAAGAAAAGCTACATGGTCCAAAGAACTTTTAGGTTTTATTAGGTATATATTGGAGTATGTAAAATTAAATTAGTTTTAGCAGTCTCGTACGGAGGAAATTACAAAAGAATGAAAAAAACAATAGAGACGAGTTTGAAAAAAAAGTTCGTTTTTTCGACAATAGGTTTCATATAAAAAGTAATTCATGTTTACCATTTTCAATTAATCGAAAAAAGCGCTCGTACTTGACAGTTAAAGTAATCTAAGGAGCTACAGTTAAAACGTCAAGTCTATTGGACGAGAATTGTTCGAGTTTGTTTGGGTGCTCATTCAAAAAACATGGTTTTGAGAAAACCATTGTTCTTTCGTGTGAATTTTTGTTTTTACAAATTTAGACGAAATCAGTTCAATGTATGCTTCATACCGTACCTTTTACCAAATCTCAAATAATTAATCCACTAGACAAAAAAAATCGGTAAAAACAACGTTTTTTAACTTGCCACAGTGGTGTCCTCCCTTAACAAAGTTGTGTTCACAAATTTCATTGAAAAATATGAATGATTAAAGTTAAAAATAATCTCGTGAAGGATCTTTGAACGTGGGGGGCTCAATGGTGTACTTGATTTCCGCCACCTGATCAATATCTGAAACAACAGAAACTAGTTTTTATTCTTAAGATAGATAATATTGACGAAGACTCGATCAAGATCTTTTTATCGTGCTTTAGTCGTACATAAAAATTGGGGTTTTCAATTTTTCAAAGAAAAATGACGTTAATGACTAATGGAAAAAATTGTTAAGAAAAACGTCGGTCGAGACTAAACTACTGTTACACCGAACCAAATTTCAAGTCAATTCGTTCATTGGATGTCGAGGAATCGTGTGCACAGTTTTGAAAAAAAATAGTTTCGAGAAAATCGCGTTTGAAGTTTCACCAGCAGTTCTATCGTTGTAAAAATAAGTTTACCTTGAATCTGGGATTCCTGCGCCATATGTCGGACCTTTCTCTTGAATTTCCGTTGCCTCAAGCATTTTCACATCAGCCTAACCCCTTAAGCATCAAGAAGTAAAAAAAACCTTAAATTCACTTACAAACGTTCTCTTTTCTCGCGTCTTCAGGAAGGATATTCGTCCGAGGACGAATGCAACGAGGAGAGTTATATTCCAGCCGAGGACGTGAGAGAATTTCAGTCTCGTATGTGCCAAGTTATCGAGAAACGACAGGAACTGCGACAAACGCTGAGAAAACGTTTCGCTATATTGTGCAGTCATTACAAGCCCATTCCTCGTCATTAATTTATTGTCACGAAGAGATAAAGAAACAAATGTTCTACGATCCAGTATCCAATTTTTTTACTTATTTTACTGCCACTGGAGGAATCTTACGGCCCGTGTCGAAACGCATCGGCTATTATACACATATATATATATATATACACACACACACATACAGACACGTACACGAAGCACACGCGCATACACAGCATGTACTTTTTGCGAACAATTATTGTTGATCATCGACGACCGACGAATGGTCTTCGCGATGTGATTAAAGGAATATCGTTGGACGTTTAAAAGAGAAACGACTGTTTTGTTCTCGAGATTTCCCCTCTGAAATAATTGGTATCTTGTTCCAAATCGTTTGAAAATCTCAAAAATCCCGTGCCGATTGCAACGAGGTGTTCAGGAACTTGCCGTTAAGTGATCGAGCGACGATTCGGTCGACTACACAGCTCGAAGAGTCGTTAGTTACAAAACCGAAACGATACACGTGGCCATTCTGCCGAATATTTTTATACACGCCAGCAAATCACATAAATGAATCCTGCAACTGCACAACACGCGCGAAGTTGGAAAAGTACCGCCGCGAACCAGCTTCGAGAACAAACCCAAACAACCTCCAAAAAGGCACAACAGACTTGTGTTTCTTCCCACGAATGTAAACAAAGCGCATTTCGGGAATATTCGCAGTGACGCGCAATAACTGCAAGCGCGTGAATCTCAACAAATTCCGTTTTAGATTATCGTCCAACGTTCCCAATAGTACGATATTGTTATCGTACAATAATCGATCTCCTGTGATATTCTTCGCGGAGAAGCTATCGCGCGCCATATTTATAAAAACGTTTAACACAATGACGTCTACGACGTAATTCAAGGTCATCGAAGTTGAAGGCCACATTCGAAGCAACGATCAGAGCGTATTTACGGAATGAATTGCGCGAGGCAAAGGGACGCGTTCGTACCACCAAAGCCGAACGAATTTTTCAGTGCGACGCGCCTCCGATTGTTCGTGATCCAGTCTCGTTTGAAATTGGGCACGAGTCTGAGATTTCCCTCGTAATCGGGCTCGTTTAGATTGAGAGTGGGTGGTACGATGGCTTCGCGTATGGCCATAGCGGTGAACGCGACCTCGAGATTACCGGCCGAGCCGAGCAAATGTCCGTGAGCACCTTTGGTGCTCGAGACTCGAACGTTCTTGCTCTGTTCACCGAGGACCGACTCGATGGCCCTCAACTCGACCGCATCCCCGAGAACGGTCGACGTAGCGTGCGCGTTCACGTATTCGACTTCCGAGGTCTCGATCGCCGCGTCCTTGAGGGCTCTGTCCATCGACAAAATGGCCCCGGTCCCGTCCTCGCTCGGTGCTGTCAAATGGGCCGCGTCACCCGACAAACCGTAGCCCAACACTTCGGCATAAATCGTGGCCCCTCGATCCAACGCGTGTTTCGATTCCTCGAGGACGAGAATCGCCGCGCCTTCGCCCATCACGAAACCGTCGCGCCCTTTGTCGAACGGACGCGAAGCCTCCACCGGATTCTCGTTTCTCCTCGTGCTCAACGCCCTCAAACGACAAAACGCCGCTATCGCGAGCGGGTTTATGCAGGATTCCGCACCCCCGCAAATCATCACGCTCGTTTCACCGCCGCGAACGAAACGAAAGGCATCGCCTGGAACGATACGAAGCACACGAGAGCGATTGTGGGTAAGCCGGTAACGGGGAAAATGTGTCAAGGAGAGAAACGCGAGCGAGTTACAACTTAAGGGGGGATTGTCTTTTTTTTCGCAAAATTTACCGCTTTTTGGGAATTTTCTTGTGAAGAAAGTATACAACGGAAAACTTGTGAAACTTGGCATATAGTTTTATTGATCTGTTTACTACATACAAAAAAAATTTTAATCAATTTCATCAAAAAATCTGCCTCCCACCCTCCTCGACGCGCGATGGTCCTTTTTTGATGGTGTGCACGATTTCTCAAAAACTATTCAACCGATTGTCTTCCAATTTGGACAGAATGCTCAGCTGACATCCTTTTATCGTTTGATGAAGCAAAAAAGCAATACGTTTAATAGTTTTTTATTTATAACAAAAAATCGATCAATTTTTTTCGAAAAATCGATACTTCAAGTTCAAAACGTCACCAAATCGTCAATTTTTTTTTCTCCCCTTCATCGAACGATAGCTATATGTGTCTAAAGTAAAATGCTTTTTGGGTTTTTGTTGCAAGATGAACGTGAAGGCTGTAATCGTGCACACCATCAAAAAAGGACCATCGCGCGTCGAGGGGGGTGGGAGGCGGATTTTTTGATGAAATTGTTTAAAAATTTGTTTGTATGTAGTAAACAGATCAATAAAACTATATGCCAAGTTTCGCAAGTTTTCCGTTGTATACTTTCTTCACAAAAAAATTCCCAAAAAGCGGTAAATTTTGCGAAAAAAAAGACAATCCCCCCTTAAGGAGGTACGATCATTACTACGAATCCAACTTTCGGATTTGAAATTTTTATATGATTTTGACGAATACTTTTTGCGCTTATTGCCAAAATTTGAGCTATTTTGACCGTTTAGTTTTTTTCGCAATGAAACTGCAAAGTCGAGCACTTTGAGTTACCGAAGCACGTCGTCTTATGGAGACGGTCAACCGGAAGTGCGGTGATCGTGGTTTTTCTGCTCACGTATCCAACTAAACCCGTTGGCAAACTGAAATTCGACAGATTAGATATCATGGATATTGTAAAAAATAAGAAACTCAGTCTTCACCGTGTAGTTGAAGTACTACGTTACAAGAAAGTTTCAATTTCCGGTTGAAAATGGTCAGAACGACGAAATAGCACCGACAGACTGAGCAACGTCGCGAGTAACAGCTGATGCGTTTGGCGAACATAACCCAGCTTTGTTTTGAAATTAACTTGAATAGAAGCCGCCACAAAATATGCAAACAACAACTTATGGAGTTTTATCAGTTATCACGTATCAATATGTATAATTATATTCTGCCTATCGTGTTATTTCCGCTGAGGTAATTCAAGCCTATTTTAGTAGGCTTGAATTTTATTACGTTAATATTATTACGAAGATTACTACCGAGTCGTTGACAATCTAATTTTTCAGTTTTTATTTGTTCACGTGCAATAAATTCATCATTTACCACAACATTTGGCACACTATAATCGATAATACGAATAATCAACATAAGTAAATATCAATCAGAGCAGCTGTGGGTAAAGTGAATTTAGACTCTTTTTTGACCCCGTGGAAGTGATCGTACCTCCTTAACGGGCTACATTTACCTGGGTGGGTCAAAAAATGGCATTTTTCAAAAATATTTTTATTTCCTAGTATCTAGAGCAGGGGTTCCTTTTTTATAACGCCCCCTTTCTGCAAAAAGGGAGATGATCGCGCCCCTCTCACATCTTTATCGATATTACGGGGTCTTCGCAATTTAGACGCTATCTTCATGAATTTTTTTGATAGCTTTATATTATAGATATTGATATAAAAGTTGTTACACTTAATAAATACACTTTCGAAATACATGAAAATTTAAAAAAAATATATTTATGTAACCCAAACAAACTTTAAACGCGTTTTTCTCGAAAAAACGTTTCTCGGCGGCTTGTTGGTAAAATCGTCGAAACTACTGAACCGATCCTTATGAAATTTTAATTATACCATAGCTACAGCGCAAATCGAGGATTTTTTAAAATTTTGATATTTACTTTTTTTTTGCCAAACATGGCGAGAAAAACACGTTTTTTTGTATTTTCATAAAACGTCCGTCATTTCGTTATTTGCATATACAAAAAATCGTATGATATGCACTATCGCCATTAACACACTAAATCTAAAACCGTTTGATTTTTTCGTGGCGGATGATCCATTTCCGAGATTTCATCAACACCGCACACCTGCCATTTTTATGGAACATTTTTTTAACTCCCATCTTCGTCTATAAATAGTGACTTAAAAAAAATGTATTTCGAAAGTGTAACAACTTTTATATCAATATCTATAACATAAACCTATCAAAAAAAATTCATGAAAATAGCCTTTTTTAACGTCTAAAGTGAGAAGAGCCCTTAACCCCCCCCCCCCCCCCCCCGTATAACGTGACGCCCCTACTTCAAAAACCAATGATCTAGAGCATGCAATATCGGAAGGTTTTCCATTCCGGAACTGAATTCCGATATCAGAGACCTAATTCCGCAATTCCGGACCTGGCAATTATATAACTGTGTTTGGCTTCTAGGAAAAGAAAGAAGTTTTGTATTACAAATCGAACAAGATTTATTAAAACAGTATTTCAATCATTTATAATTAAACATGTTTTATCATAGTTCTCCCATAATATTCTAATTGGACACTTTGAACAGTAAAATCAACACACTAAATTGAAACTTGAAATAAGAATAAAATGATTTTCAAATTGCGTTTCTTTTTCACCAACGAAAATTTCGGAATTTGGCAATTTTTTCGGGCCTTCGGGTAGATGTAGCCCCTTAAGGCGGTACGAGCACGCACTTAATTTTTAATCGCTCCTCAATCTCTTCCATATGCTATGCAATGCACACAGACGCGTGTGTTTGAAAACTCGAGCAGGGTCATTGGCTATTCAGGCTAAATAAATAAACTCAAAGTCGGCAGGTGTCGCTTCTTATGGAGAACGCGTCACGGCCGTTTCCTTATTCGGTCCAAATCGTATTTCGCAATTGGGTGAAGATACGAGCAAAAAGCGGAGCGTGTCCCACCGATTTAGAGAATAAAGGACTGAGTTGAAAATTTGGAAAATACTGATTTTTCGGTTTTTGACGGATTCTGGAACAAAATATAACATCCCGAAAATATTATCTGAAAATGTTTACTCGATACGGACAAAATTGAGGCAGTCATGGGCGTTTGTAGCTAGGTTCCGTAATTCGGCAATTTCGTCACAAGCGAAATATCACTTTGAAATTCCTGGCGATTATTAGCAATTTATGGCAAGAAATATAATTATTTTTCCTACTTAAACGATCGTGGATTCACTTTCCAGATGGAACCAATTTTGCAAGCTTCTTTTATATATCGAAAAGCCGGGCTCAAACGAAGTAATTTTTTTTCGATCCATAGTTTTTTTCATCAATAAAAATAGAGCGTTTTCCTTCACCCAAGATCGATACTTTCAACTTGTACGGCGACGATTATCACACAAATTAATGTTTCATTAAATTCTTCGTCCAAGCACTACATAATTTCATGCAAAAACTAAATTCGTTTGATTTTTTCATTTCGTATATGATTTGGTTCCGAGCAGCAGTGGTCACCTCGAAGGTCCATTGTATTTACCTCATTTATAAATATTTTTCAATACGAAAATTCTAAAAGATGCCTAAAATCTAATTCTTCAATGTAAAACATGAAAAACCTGCACAGGTTTTCCCGGCAAAAAAATCACGAATTCATTTTTTTTCCGGCCACGAGCTAGGTGTAACCCGTTAGAATGATATTGAGAAGAAATAGCGGTTGACAAACGTTTCAATGAGAATTCTGTTAAGGTATTCCATTCGCGGAGGGCCGTCAATTGTAGGAGCAAAGGAGCTTCTGAACTATTGATCAAATTACAGTGGCGCTTAGTAAAAATAAATCGCTATAAATTACCATACCCAACGATAAACTGGGAAAAAAATATTTCGCGCGAATTTAGTAGGTTTAGACATTCGTCCATTTTCTCTGAAACGTCGTCGCTATGGAAATTCTTCCGCTAGTCACATTTTTCTAAGTTTTATCATTAATATTATCTTCGAACACTCGGCGACCTCCTGTTTTTATTGTCCTTACGGAATCCGCAGATTTTTTTACACGCGTGAGCAGTTTAGAGGCGTAATTTTACGTCAAAAGTTTGGTAACTTGACTTGAAATTTTACCGGTATACTTCTTTTTTTAAGAATATGTGGGTTATAATCTGTTATTTTAAATGGCAATAAATAATTGTGCAGGCCGTCGATTCTATATAAATCAAAGTAAAAGCTTGAACCTTTTCATTCTTCTTACCACTGAATTTCTATTAAGTAAGTTTGTCGCCAACCCATTACGATGGCTTACAAGTCTTGTTCCGTAATTTGCCCTAAACTTTTGATCACGTCGTTCACTGTCTCACTTGTCTGAGATGTACAAATACTTTTTTCACCCAATGTATACGCTTCTCGGCGTCTTCTCTTTGTGCGGCTGTTCGTAAGCTCGCCACTCTTCAAGGTAGCCTCCCGCATAGAATGGTGCAATGATAACAAATGCGCTCTAACCGCGGTTTGCATTCTTGCTCATGTTTCCGGCCCCTCTGAATATATCGTAACTACAAGTAGGCCAAAGCCATCCGGAGACACCGACGATTATACCAGCGTGAACCGTTTTCACGTTTATCGCAGGCATACAAAGAAATTATGACGTTGAAGTTTGCATCCTTGAAATGCGACGAAAATGAAGTTTTTTCGCTTTCGCAAATTGCTTTTAGTAGATCGAAGCTACGTACGTCACGCAAACATTGTTCAGGATTCTTACTTACCGATCCACGAGAAATCTGTCGAATGTAATTTTGAATAATGAAAATGGGAATTTAAAAGGCATTTTCGTTGCATTCCATCAATGCAAAGTTCAACCCGGTAAGAAATCGTACTCTGCGCAAGCGATAATAAAATAATTCGCGCGACTCTCGTATATTTGCTTACTACCAATTGCTCTTGCGCCTTATGGAGCTGCGAATGAAAATCGAGTCTCACCGATAGCGTGCGCACCCGTTGCGCAAGCGGTCGATACCGAGTGATTGGGCCCGCGAAATCCATACTTTATGCTGATGTGTCCAGCTGCCATGTTAGGAAGTATCCTGGGCACGAAGTACGGGCTCACTTTGCTGTAGCTCTTTTTCAACGTCTCGTTAGTGGCGCAAACGTCCATGAGGTCGATCATACCGACTCCGACGGCGACCCCCGTGTCTCGCTTGTCCGATTCTTCCGTAGGCCTCCATCCGGCGTCTTTCAACGCTTCCTCGGACGCGATCAACGCGTACGACGTCGCGCGACACATGGTGCGCAGTTCGCTTTTGGAAAACCTCGATTCTATGTCCAATTCGTTCGGGCCACTGCCTTTAGGTACCGGAGCAGCTACGATCAATTACGTTCATACATGATTCGCCTTTGAAATCGACTAAACATTCTTTGCATTTTTATTGGTCCCTCGGCATGTTGCCCACAGGTTCCAAATTATCGGTCTAAATTCACCAAAGATAATAATCTGTAGTGAATTTATCAATCTGACGTTACTGATCATTACTGATATGATAGATTACGATCTATCCTATCATTAAACATCAATCTATAATTCATGTCATCATATCATTAAAAATCAATCTAAAAACATCAATCGAAAAAAAATCAAATTTTTTTTAGATCGAAGCACGATAGTGAAAAGCTGGCCCAAGTCTTAGCCAATATTATCTATTTTCAGAAGAAACTAGTTTTTTTTTGTTTCAGATCAATCGCCTAGCCACAATTAAGTACACTGTTGGGCCCGTCAAGGTCAATGGTCCTTCGCGACATTGTATATAACTTCTTTAATTTTTGATATTTTTAATGAACTTTGGTACACAATTTTGTTAATGTACATACTCATAAACGTCCAAACGATTTTTCAATCATCTTACTCACTCCTTCAAAATTAATTTTTTTAATAACCCTGATTCTCGAGGCATCACCCTTAATCTATTATTAAACAATCGATGCAATTTCTCAAGTACCAAGTTCGAACCTTGATATCTCTGATATTTCAGTACGACAGTTGTTTTTTTTGGTGTATCGAGAAGGTACTTCATCAGCTTTTCGAATGCATGTTTTGTTTTGTCTTCATCTTTCGAATAGCCTTTTGCAGATTCAATTTTGTAAACCATGGATGCGTAAGAAATTCGCGTTATTTCGTAATGAGTTCCATCGTAGAACTAATGCAGCGCAAACAACTCGAAGTGTCACCAAAGTGTGGCAAGGATGTGGCTAATGAACGTACTGGATAATGATAAGCCGAAAGCTGCGGAAGGACTGCATACATCCCAAACTAAGCACAATTAGCAGTAACGCTCAATGTTACGGTTCGAACACTATTTGAAACCATTTTAAACAAAATGGCAAAGTTGAGAAACTGGTCCAATAACAATAACTTTATACTTAACGCAATAGTAGTACTTACCTACTCTACAAGGTAACCTCTCGTACTCCGGTCCCTGAAGCTTCCTCAAGCCAGATTTCCCCGCTACGAGCGCCTCCCATGCATTTTGCGTGCCGACTCCCAGTGGACACACTATGCCCATGCCCGTTACGACGACTCGTCTCCTGCATCTTCCGTTCATCAACGAAAATTTCCTAACTCCCATACCGGCAGACGACATTATCTCTCCGTTCTTGATGATTTTCGCAAATTTCCTCCAATACGTGCGAGCACTCGATGTTTCATTATTTTTAAACGACTATGTGTGTATATATTGCCGGTTCATTCGCTACAAGCGCAGTGCTCCCGGGAACGAAGTTCAATCACGGGTAATCGTGCTGAGGATGCATCTATAAAACCAAAAGTTCAACAAACTCGGGGTCAAAGTTCATTGATCCTTCGTTACCTCTTGGACTTGGTCTCTTTACTTCTGTCCAATGTTTTCTCCGCTTTTTTCACCGAAACGATACGTTACTTGCATTTTTTTAAGGTTAGAACGAATCCGCCGGGCGCCCCACGGAGCCATCTGTAGTGTAAAAATTCAACTACGAAGTTCGTTTGCTTACGTAAACATTTATGAATTTTTTTTTTCTTCTTCCAATATACCAATTTATATTTTATTATAGCGAACTTTGTTATTTCCGATTGTTTTTCGAAGCCTAGGAGAACATTTGCGACAGGCTTTGCTTCTGTTTCGACTCCTTGTCCCGGACTGATGCTGCGAAAGCGCGCAATTCTTTTTCGACGGGAATCCTCAACGACGGATCGATCTCGGCCGCTCTCTGAAGATCGCGAATCGCCTCCGTCTCGTTCCAAGCACCGATGTGAGCCTTTCCTCTTCGGTAGAGAGCCTTCACGTTTTCTGCCCCGCGGAATAAAGAGGAAATAACGATTCACGTTGAATCAAAAGATATCTAGATCCGATTATCGCATATTTGACAGATTGCCGACGTTTTTCGCGAGATACGGATTTCCCGTTGCAATTTTACATTTGATCTAAACAGCCTCTTTACCTGGATCACTCTTCAGGACGGTCGTACAGTGTTCGATTACGGCGTAATATTCTTTCTGGAGTAGTTTGCACTGCGCGTAATTGAGAAGAAGCGGCATCTTCATTCGGTTGAGCTCCAGCCATTCCTCGTCGTTTGGCTTTTCGCTACGAGATAAAGATTTACGCACTGGAGAACCAATTCGTGCCATGTGGGGACACACACCGGACGCAATCGAAACCTTACGCCAGCATCAATTGTTCCAGGATTCCTATGGCGCTGGCGTACGTTTTGGAGGCAGACTCGTAATCCTTCTCCTTGAATTGCCGATTGCCCTTCTCCCTCAAATCCGGTATACTGTCGAGCTTTTCCTTCTCCGTCATCTGCCAGGACTCCTTTTCGTATTCGCTCGGCGGTACGACTTGAAGCAATTCTTAAAATGGAAAAATGCCGGATGAGTGAAAGACATTGCGATCGTCGTTAACGAGGCACACACACGGATACGTTGTGACGGCATTGAATTCGTCGCGACGATTTCAAGCGGAAAGACATAAATGAATTGTTCAATCTTTGCCGAAAATTCACAGCTTATACAGCCGCGCAGAGAAAATCGAATTTTGCGAGAATTCGAACCTGAGATTAGAATAGATTCGGACACTGAACAACGAAGCCTGAATGATATTCAAAAATACGTCAAGGGGTTACACCAATTTGAACCATCCACTGATGTGAGCGTTTGGATGTAAACGTTTTATTGAAAAAATCAAATGCGAATGAAAGTAGGCGTTAATTCTTCAAAAGTGGACATTCTTCATAGATTCTTGCTACTGCTCTAGCGTTTCATATGTACTTTGAGAAACGCTTCGGTATTTTGCTCCAGGCTTAATTCTAAAAATTAGAAAAATTCGTTGAAAATTGTTTTAGGAAACTATTTCATGTGTATCAAATACGATAGTAAAAATTTCATGAAAAATAGAATATTCTTCCAAATACGTTTTTCCATTTTACGAAATTTCATGAAATATAGAATAAAATTTAATGAAAAAGAGAACATTTTTCCAATCAATTTTTCAAGTTTTTACTTTTTTGGGATTTTTGAGGTTCGCACAGAGCGTGTGGGCTCAGAAATCTAAAACTCCATGGTTCTGATGTTTCAGACCAATACATCAGACGTTAGGCTGTATACAGTGGAACAACTCACAAGGAACATCATTTACGTCCCCGTCTTTCACTTTGTTGAAACGCATATATGTGACAAAGCATTGAAAATGATTAGCCACGTATTTTTTAGTCGGCGGAAAAACAGTTTTAAGGGGGAAAAACAGCCCTCAAAGAAAGGCGTTTTTCATAAAACAAAACCATAAACCATAAAACCGAAATTCTTCCAATGTAAAGTGATGAAAAATCTACTATAGAGTTCAATAGAAGTATTTGAAAAAAAATTAAATGAAGGGGTGACACGCCTTTATTTTAAGGGTGGTTATCGTCTTTAAAACCGTTTTTCCACGGATAAAAAAAAAATACGTGTCTAATAGTTTCCAATGCTTCATCATGTGTATGAGTTTCAACAAAATCGAAGGCGGACACTTAAGTGATATTGCTCGTCACACGGCAACCGTCTCTGAACCAAGTGTCACAGCCGCCAGCTTTAAATGTTAAAAAGAAATATATATTTTTGGTAAAGTGTCAAGTGTAATATGCGAATAAAATTCTAATTATGGCGAATAAGGTTTGGGCACAAAAAAATCTTGAAAATATACTTATTTTCGGCTGCCTAAAGGGATCTCTCCCCTGAGCTTGAAGTTTCAATAACACGATTTTGTATTGTATAGTTTTATAACACAGAATTTCAATGTTAATTTCAAAATCGCCCAAAATTGAACGAGGTGTGATGATTTTTGTGAAAACTCAGATCACCCGCTGTGCAAAAACGAACTCCTTTCATGCGCGTTTTTTCCAAAACTGTATAAGTCGTATCTCAAAATGTTTTTGTGGTTTTTCGATATGTTTATCCATTTGTTAATAACAAATGATTGAAGTTGTTTTTTTCGTCAAAGAACGAACTTTTTTTACATCTCACCATCTGTGTGATTTTCCAAATTGTATAAAAGTTAAATAACTTTCTTGTCTGTAAGTTCGTTAATGAAAAATGAAAAAAATTGATAGCCCTATATCAGTTTTTGGTCCAACCTGTCTACGTTAGTCCTCGACATTGCGGATGAAGCAAATCTGACGCAAAAAGATACATGTGCCACCGACGAAACTCCTCGACTTCAACATAGACGCGGCTGCTTCGGAAATGAATAATTTTTCCGAAAGCGTCACAGAAATAGACTTTTCGGCATGGCTGTGTTCGCTAAAAAAATTCTCAATTCAATTTACCAATAGTAAATTCCAGATCCTGCGGACTTTTGATCAATTCATTCAAATCTTCGTAGCCTATTCCCTCGTTCTGTAACGTCACGCCGCAGCAATGTCTGTTGCGCCGTTCGCTCGGCGGTTTGCCAACTTCCCGCAGTGTTTTCGACACGAAGGGATACGCTACGACTAGCTAAGAACGAAATCATTCCAGGGTGAGCTTTTTGCCACCTTCAGCATCCTCCGTGACGCGTCGAGCAAGTGCAACAAGTTTTCAATAAGATCTCCGACGAGAGGATGGCGAAAAGAACTCGAACTCACGCTCTTGTCGACGCGAAATTTGGCGACCTCGTTAAGTGCCATTTTTTGCACTATTGCCTCCCAAACTTCGAGTTTGAATTGTTTTCCCAGTACGAGTTCCATCGGGCCGCTCATCTTTCTGCTGTCGTCGATCAACGTATTGCCGGCGTCGCATTTCGTTGTTTTGAAGTGAAACATAACCTAGAAAGTTTGACATTTCTGTTACTCTGCTCGCACGAGCGCGCCTTGGTCACCTATCGTTCAGTTGAAATGCAGATATCATACTTTTGTACCGGGCACGAAGGCAACAGTCTTTGTTCCCGTGTACAGGACGTTTTTGACGATTTTTTCTTTCATATCGCGATCCATTATTTTTCCGCTCTTTTCTATCTACTTCCGCAACGAGGGACTTCCTTGACAAAATCTCGTGTTCTGTATCGTAGTGTTTCACACGCTATTCGGACCCTCGCACATTTCCAAACATTCATCACCGCATTACTCGTATTTATGCGTAATTGTCTAGTGGACTAACGTGCGATTGATTATTGAAAAAGCATAAGGAAACGTGAGTTCTTGCTAAAGGCAGCCGACACTTGTTCGAACCACACACGCGCGATTACGCACACACGTGCACATGCGCTCTCGACATAGCTACTGTGCATGATTCGCGAGAAAACGTCAAAACAAAAAATTCCACGAGACTTTTTCCGCGCTATCGGCCGAATTGACAACGCGCGATATATTCGCGTTGAAAAAGAAAGTTTGTACATATCTACATATTTAATTATAAACATATAACATAATCGTCGTTTTTATCTATCAAATGACAGAGAGGTCAATGGGAAAGTATCATTCCTCGAGTGCAGTGTCGTCGCACAATTTTTTACCTCGCGCTAAAACATTAGTTTCCCGCGGGTAGTGTGTCGCGCGAGCCACGCGAGCGTTTTGCCGATAACAGGTTAACTTCCGGAAGTTCGAGTTTTCGCAATAACTCTCGGCGAAAACAAAGAGGCAGTCAGCAAACGATAGGACAAACGATAATTCCGAGATGACCGAGGAAACGACGAATTGCGAAAAACTCGATCGTCGTTCGAGCTCCACGAACGGCCTCAGCGTTCAAGGTAGGATAATCCGAATGTTGTCTACGAACGTGCGCTATCGGCGCGAATTTTCTTTTCGCTTTATTAGCGAAGTCGCCAACAGTGTATCGCTGCTGGGCTCACCGCCGATTACATTTATGAGTTGCAGACGCGGAGGAGGTGCAGATTCCGGTACCGTGGGGACACGTCGCGGGTCAGTACCGATATCGCACGACTCGTAACTGATACGCGCCGCTTAGGTGCGAGTATCGCGAGTAGACTATGGTGAATTTTTTCTCAACGGCACGACCTTCTAGGCGTTCTCATTATCGGAGAATAATTTTTCTCCTACTTCGGACACGGGAAACGTGCAAAGATGTTTTGCGATCGTTTGCATGAGCGCAACGGATGCGTCGTTCGATTCGCTTCCAACTTTTGTGAAGATTTAACGATGACATAGCTTTCACTTGGGTTTTTGTCAAAACGCGTATACTGAGAACCGTCCTGAGGATCCGTATTGTTCGATTCGATGCAAAACTGCGAGAAACCAGCATGGAAGTTCCTGCTGCGGATTGCATTGAATTTTAGTCTCCTTGAACGGGCTGAGCCGGTCGGAAAGTTTCTAGTGCTTGAAGATGCAGATATAACTAGCATGGAATACTAATATCGGAATGCTAATTGCATTGCTAATTGCGTTGATACGTGGAGTAAGATACGGAGAAAACTTGAAAGAAGCTGCTAGCTATTGCAACACATGATATACGGGGTATCCCATTTCAGTTGAGCCTCTAGAACACGGGTGGCCGACCTGTTCAGCGTGTGGGTCAGATTCCAGGAATAATATTTCCCATACTCCCATATTGATGTTATTTGATACGAACGACTTGATGGAATGTTCTTTTGGTGATATGTATAATAGAAGTTAACATTTGTGTTCGTTTGACCCTGCTCCACGGGCCGGAACCATGGTTTAGCCATCCTTGCTCTAGATCTTCCAAGCTTGATTATACTAAGATGTGTTTCAGACGACAGTTGAATGGTGTAAGATTTATGTGCAGAAGACACAGTTAACGGGTTACACCTAGCTGGTGGCTGAAAAAAGAGGAATTTTCGTGAATTTTTTTAATACGTGAAAAAAGAATTAAACAATTTAAAACATTCTAATTTTCGCTGCATTCTAACGATGCAAACTTCAACGTCATGCGACCTAAAATTCTCAGAGAATATATTTTGGAAATGTTATATTTCGAGAATCCATTGGAAACCAAAAATCAATATTTTCCAAAATTTCAACTGAGTGTAAGCCCTTAACTTTGTTATTTTAAAATGCTGCATATTCTTTAACAGACTAGTTGAATACATTTTTTTGCTGGGAATAACGAGCTCCTTCGATTGATGCGTTAAAGAGCATTCCATTGAAACAGTTAGAGATGACCTGATCGTCAGTTTGGATAATATTTCGGCTGGTTTAAATTGACCACCTTACATTGACTTGTAGTGAGTTGGAAAAAAATATCAATTCCATTCGAGAGTGTGGATTGCTAGTCTAGTGCAATACGTTTGACCATTGACTAAAATTCACTATAGCCTGCCTTGAGTCTGACTAATTTTGTGCCCTAGTCTATTGAACTGGGACTATTGTTAATACTTTCAGCACACGCTTTTAGAGGTCTTTTAACAATAACAGGATATCCTAGGAAAATGATCGGCCGATAAATTTGCTGAATTCTATAGATAATAAATTGTTGATAATACGTAAAAAAAAATTTCTTCAATATTCAGTATCCATTTTTCTTTCCGGTGCTACAGCTACCTAGAGGCTCGAAAAAATTGCCAAATTCCGATTTTTTTTGCCGGAAAACGGTTGGTGAAGAAGAAATGCATTTTTTTAACAGAAAATATATATTGCGAGCCTCTAAAAAGAATCACCCAAAAATACAGAACAACAAAAACATGGTTGAAGTTTTTTTCGCGACGTTTGGCGGTGGACACTCTCCAGCTTAAACGGTCCATCCGAAATCTGAAAACCAAACGGGTTATTCAAATTAACAATAAATACGAATCGTTGACGATCGTCGATTTTTAAAATCATTTTTTTTAACCACGTGGCTACGAATTGAAACTCGAGCATACCAAATCTATGGATAAAAAGTCGTACTTTTAACGTAACTATTAAAAAATGAAGATCGATTTCAAACAAATAAAATCGTCAACGACCTTTAAACATTTCTCCCCGTATATCCTGTAAATTTGGAAACAATTCATCAAGTGGTTTTCGAGATATCACGTCCACCGACTTTGAAAAAAGTGTTTGGAGAAAAACGCGTTCAAGGCTGGAATTAGGTGGTCCAAAAAAGCGTTTTTTTGGGATTTTTTTTCGAAGGGAAAAAACAAGTAAGCCCAGTAAATATTGAGGTATCTCTTCATATATATGTGGAATGTTTAAAAAAAAATCCAACATGAAACGAAAAGATGCAGCTCGTAATTCTTGACTGAACCAATTGACCCAATAACATTTTCAATTGTCATATATTTTTCTTCTCGGTGAATGAATATAAAGCTGCAAAAATCGCGAAATCGTAACGTTTCTCAGGTTTGAAAAAAAAATGTGTAAAAACGGTAACGTGCTATAAAAATGATTTAAAAAGCCTTTTTCAACGACTTTTTTGGTTCACTTAGAAAAGATTTTCATACTGAAGAACTTAAACTTTGGTTTGATTCCTCAGGTTGTTTAGTTTTCTTGCTATCACGCCCGCCAATTTGGAAAAATCGTGAAAATGAATACTGGAGAAAACGAGCTTCAAAGTTTTCAATAGGATAAAATATAAATATCAAATATCAATCGCTGCTCAGCTTTTGGCCTTGAATCTTCGAAAAAATCCACACGTGACCTCTGTAATTTTGTAAATATATTCTTGGATAATTGATCTATCGGTTTGAGCAATTGAAAACAAAAAAACGATTTTTCGGACCTTCTAATTCAGGCTCCGGCCTCAAATTTTGAAGTATGGTGCCGCTACTGCTCGCCCTCGACTGTAGGAAGCTGACGAGATTGAAGTTTGCATCGTTGGCCCGCAGCAAAAATTAATATTTGTCAATTCGTTTATTTCTTTCGGTAAATTTCGCCTACAAAAATCCTTTAACCATTTTTTAAAGATATTTGTTTGCCGATCTCCAACATAATTCTTAAAAAAGATCTATAACGATAAAGTTATGGAAAATAAAATGCGAATAAGAATATTCGTTGCGTTCGAACGATGCAAACTTCAACACCATTAGAAGCTCTAGCTCAATCTTCGGTATATTTTAATGAAATTTTCGGAGAATATAACTAAAAGGCTATACTATATAATAATAATAATCGAGTTTTATTTACACAACTTGCTTCAGAAGTTTTTTTTTTTACAAAACAAGCGATAGTATATATTTTATATAGTATATTTTATCTTATTTTATTATTTATACAAGTATAAATTCAAATTTAATTGAACTAGCATTTTATTTTATTCATAATTTAATCAAATAAAATACTTATAATTTAGAAGTATTTTATTATATTTTATGATTATTATATTTTAATTATATTTTATACTTATAAAATATAATTTCCAATTTAATATTTATAATTAAACTAATAGTATATTTTTTTTTCTTTGATTATTTATACAAGTATAAATTTAAATTTAATTAAACTAGTATTTTATTTTATTTGATTATTTAATAAAATAAAATACTTATAATTTATAAGTATCTTATTATATTTTATATTTTTGTTATATTTTAATTATATTTTATACTTATAAAATATAATTTATAATTTAATAATTATAATTAAATTAGTATAAAACTATAATTAAACTAATAGTATATTTTATTTTATTTGATTATTTATACAAGTATAAATTTAAATTTCATTAAACTAGTATTTTATTTTATATGATTATTTAATAAAATAAAATACTTATAATTTATAAGTATCTTATTATATTTTATATTTTTGTTATTTTTTAATATATTTTATTATTTATATATTTATATATGTTATTATATTTTATATTTATAATATTACATACCTATTATATTTTAATTCTATTTGATGCTTACAAACTATAATTTATAATTTAATATTTATAATTAAACTAGCATTTTATTATTTATACTAGTATAAATACTGGTATAAAAAATATATAGTATAGTATACGCGATATATTTTATTTATATAGTATATATCGAATGAAATTATTTTTGGAAAATGCAATTTTTTCCCCCACCTAGGTAGACGTAGCCCGTTGATTAGAAATAATTGTTACACCAAAAGCGCAATGTTAAGGATGTTGAGTCCCAAATCGCAAATGATAATAACATTCTGAAAATTTGGTATGTTTTTGTATGAAGTATTTCAGAGGTCGTGTAAAAATTTCACGACAATTAGGAAGCTCGTTATTGAACAATTAACATTCACAAATTAAACGTTGTCTTATGGAAACTGATGTAACTTTGCAATAAGTTTTTTTTGACCTCTCAATTTTGTAATATCTACAATATACTGAAAGCAACGGAAACAAAACGAAGTTTATTGATAAATTTTTTTTTATTTCTTTTAAAAATTGTTCTTAACAAAACGTTAATTTTTTAATAACGAGCTTCCTAATCGTCGTGAAATTTTAACACGACCTCTTACAATACTTCATACAAAAACATACCAAATTTTCAGAATTTTCTTATCATTTTTTATTTCAACCCTTAAGGAGGTTGAAGTAATGATGATAGAATTCTGAAAATTTGGTATGTTTTTACACGAAGTATTCAGGATGTCGTGTAAAAATTTCATGACGATTAAGAAGCTATTTATTGAACAATTAACATTAACACGTTTCATAGGGACTCAACATCCTTAAGTGTGTGTTTGTGTGCTTTTTTACCAAATTATTTGTATCGACGATTCAGGAAAGTGGTGGGGCCCGAAGGACGTACAGCCGATAATTTGCCTGCACGGCTGGCAAGATAATTGCGGAACATTTGACGCTCTAGCTCCGTACCTGTGCGATAAAACGGCCATCCTAGCTATAGATCTGCCGGGACACGGGCAGTCGTCGCACTTGCCGGATGGAATCTTCTACTATGTTTTTTGGGACGGACTAGTGCTCCTTCGTAGGGTCGTTAAACATTACAAGTGGGACAAGGTTAGCCGGAAAAATGAGAAAAAAAAACTTTCTGTATAATTGGGAATTCCGAATGAGCAGGACTTTCAGGAGAATCTAGAGTGTGTGATCGCCATCCTCGGCCGATAGCAACGCGGATTTTCAACTTTTACAGTTTCTTTGTTTCCCTACGTCGGAGCCTGGTGATGCTATTAATATTTTATTCCCGCACAATTACGCAACTAACTATATTAATTTGCCGCTTTTTGTCGTCACATCTCGTCAACGGCGTTCATACTTCCGGAATCCGCATTTCGATTTTCAAATTGTTTTTTTTTTATGCGATGCACGTGGAAAGTACGAGAACGATTTACGAATTTTCGATGTGAACGAACAGTTGCTGATCGGTCGAAAAAAAGGGCAAAGAGTGTGTGATTATTCGAGAGATGAAAAAACAAGCTCCATCGTACTTCGTTTTTTATGCTCCGCTACGTTTTTTCTTCTTCTGATTATATGTGACCTAGAGCACGGTGGTTTTTCTTTCGAAAAGGCCAATGGAAATTTCTTACAAGGAACATCCCTCAGGTGATACCCTTCGATTTTGTTGAAATTTGGATACGTTACAAAGCACCGAAAAGTAAGCGATACGTATTTTTTTTTATCGGCGGAAAAAACGGTTTTAAGGGGTGAAACGCACCCTCAAAAATGGGGATGTCTTTTGTTTTTCGTCGATGACGTTTTAACGGTACGAGATATATAAAAACATTTCAAATTGCCACAATGTTTATTTTTTCGTGTACATTGGATTTCGTGTACATTGGATATGAGAACGATAACGTCATCGAGGAAAAAACGAAAAACATCCCTATTTCCGAGGGGTGGTTTCATCCCTTAAAACCGTTTTTCCGCCGATAAAAAAAAATACGTATCGCTTACTTTTCGGTGCTTCATAACATATCCAAATTTCAACAAAATCGAAGGGTGTCACCCGAGGGATGTTCCTTGTTGGGGGGACTCGAAAGATTTACCTCTAATTTGCCGCAAAATTCTTTTTTATCATTTTTTTTACGATTCGTTTATACAGTTTTTTTTTTGTAAAAGTGAGAAGATTTTGAAAATAGGTTGTAAGTCGAGGATTAGGGTGAACTGCAAAATGAAAATCTTATGAAAACTAATTTTTCAATTGCTATAGCCAACGAGAGATATTATTCTGACAGTGAAAAAAAATACTACAAGTAATTGCACCTCATTATATCGGAGGAACTGATAAGGAATAGCGAAATGACTAAATCGTCAGTGAATGGACGAAATTACCAGTAAATGAGCGTGTAGTGTAGATAAACACTGTAAAGCATAACGATTTATTGTTTATTTTTATTTAATGCTAGATTTATAGATCACGGTGGTGCACAAAAATTATAATATTCTCATACATGTGAGTATTATATTTGTTATTAAGATTTCGTAGAAAATACACAAAGCTTTTTTGCATCTTAACGTGACATTCTAAAAAAAACTGCCATAGTTTGATTTAAAAGAGAAATAAAAAATTTAATTGTGTCATGATAAAAAAAAACGAATGAAGAGTGAGCTTTTTATTTCAAATTCGTCCGGGCCAAAATGACCCAGTGTGTCAAGGAAGGGTTAATGAAAATTCGATATCAAACGGAAAAATCGGTTTTAACGACGCTTGTGTTTTTTTTTGCTGAATGATCGTTATTCGAGTTTTTATCGACGATTCACATTCTTTACTTATTTTAAATATAAATGAGCTTTCCTCCAACCACTGGCCGGTTCACTGTATGGAGTTTAAAAGTATTTCATTTTTGCAATAAAAGTTTCAATTTAAATCTTAAAAGTTTTAAGTTAAAGTTTATTAAATTATGTAAAAAGTTTTGATTTAAAAGTATTTTCATTAAATATTTGGGTTTGAAGTATTTAAAAATACTTAAAGAACAATATTCAGATAAAGTTGAATGAAAAATGTTAGATAAAAAAAGCAGATTGCAGTTTTCGAAAATACATAGTCGGTTCACCCTATGGCGTTTAAAAGTATTTTATTTAAAAAATAGAAGATTCAATTTCGATTTCTAAAGTAAAAATTTAAAAGTATTCATCTATAGTTAAAATTGAAATTCAAAAGTTTGAATTTAAAGTTTTCATTTAAATGTATTTTATTAAATATTTGGGTTTGAAGTATTTAAAAATATTTAAAGTACAATATTTAGATAAAGTTTTTTAAAAAATGTTAGACGCAAACAAACAGATTACAGTTTTTAAAAATATATATGCAGAAATGCATATACATGTATGCCCGAAATTTTTTCATGACCAGCTCCGTTCGAAAAATCGTAAAAAGTGTTTCCGTAATTTTTGCCGTAGTGTCTCCGACACACAAGCTCATTGCGTAATAAGACGCCTCTTCGAGAGATTGGCAAAAAACTGTTATTCAATAAAAATTCTTTTACTTCCGATTACTTCATGTTTATCATAAATAGATTAAAAATACTTTGCCTAGATCGATAAAAAGTATGTTTGCTATGTAGAGCAAGTTTCTGCATATTAAGGCGTTACCCCCACTTGTAGCGCAAAAAAAGGCCTTTTTCATGAATTTTTTTAAAGAAAACTATAAAACTTTTTTAATCGATCAATATACCATCTTAAAGAACACATCTTGAAGAACTTTCAGTAATTTTTTTATTGAAAAATATTACATTGTTTAGTGGCAAATGGCCGTCAATGAAATAATGTTTTTATATACACGGTTTGCGGTGACCAACATTGCGGCGAAGTGGATCATCTGAAAAAAAATGCGGATGGATTTAGTCAAATATCAGTATAAACTAGTCTTTAATCGAAGGATTTTAAAAAATATTCATTTTTCACAAAATGGCGGACAGTCAAAGTTAATGGTTCGATTTTAACGAAAAAAACGGCCGTTTTTTGGCTATAAAACGGCCATTTTTTTTCGAAAAAAAAAAATCGAACGATTAAAGACTACATTTTTATGTATTAAATAAGCCTGCAAAATTTCAAGAAGATCGGTTCATTAGTGTTCGAGTAATCTTGGTCACCGACTTCAGAAATGTCATTTTGAGAAAAACGCGTTTAAAGTTTCAATTTCAGTTCTTCAATTCACGGATTCTTCTCTTTCAACGCTCATATCTCAGTCAATTTTGTTCGGATCGACTTGAAATTTTCACGACATATTCTCAGATACTTATACTTCAAAAAAATGCAATAAAAAAATCGATTTTTTCAAAATCGCAAGTGGAGGTAACCCCTTAAGGATGTTGTGTCCAAAATTGAAAACGGTGATAAAATTTTGAAAATTTGACCAGAAGCTGGCTACTGAGAAATTAGAATCCACAAATTGCACGCAGCGTTATGGAAACTGAAGTAACTTTGCAATTCTATTAGCAAATATCAAACTTTGCTATTTGTTTTCAAGAAATCGAAGAAATATTGATGAATGATCGTTTTTTTATTTCAAATATATCAAAAACAAAGGTGGTTTTATGGTGCAAGAAACGACGTTGTCCGTGAACGGAAATGAGTATTTAAATTTCCCGCTACTTTCGGTCTATGCAACGTTGCCGCTATATTCTTATATGTTCTTCCTCATGTATGATTTTTCTTGTATTTTTGGCATCATTTTTTATCACAAAAAAAATAATAATTGCAAAGTTACTTCAGTTTCCATAAGGCTGCGTGCAATTTGTGAATTCTAATTTCTCAGTAGCCAGCTTCCCAATCGTGAAATTTTGACACAACCTTTCAAATGTTTTACATAATGACCTGTCAAATTTAAAAAATTTGATTACCATTTTCAATTTTGCACAGAACATCCTTAAAGCCTTAGGCCACAGTAACGGGTATAAAATCATGTGCGAATTAAACAATTTTTTTTTTCGTATGAAAAAAGTGATTCACTCGTATGAAAGTACGAGCAGTTGCACAGTCGTAAAGAGTACCTCGGCAAAATATTTTTCGCAATAGCACATAGCGAAAGGATTCTAGAAGTATTCGAAGCTTCACATCGGGCTACTGGGTTCCTCTGTTTCTAAAAGCATTCCCTAAGAATCATTATCGTCGCAATTCATCCATGGAAGAAAGAAGATAAGCGCATAAATATTGAAATATGCATCGACGTGTGCGTCTCGATTAATAAAGTGCGACTGACCAACAGGCAAATGGTGGGGTCCGAAAGAAGTGCAGCCGGTAATCGTATTGCACGGTCGTCAGGATAACGCTTCGAGCTTTGACGCTCTAATGCCATCGTTGTCCAAGCAAATGTCGTTTCTATGCTTGGACCTTCCCGGTCACGGTTATTCGTCGCATCTGCCAATGGGATCGTACTATTATGTTTATTGGGACGGAATTCAGTTGATTCGTAGAGTCGTGAAATATTTTAAGTGGACAAAGGTTAGCTATACTTTTGTTTCTTTTTTCAATTTTATTAAGCATGGCTCACAAAAATATGCACTCGACCAATGTCTTGCTCCCGGGGAAACACAAACGCTGCGAGATAACAGGACGGAAAAATAATAAAATGAACAGCAGCGCGTTCTCACAATGCGTACTGATCCTTGAAATTGCTACGTGTTGTTGCAATTAAGCAAACACATCCACGTCGCGACCACGTACTTTCTCGAGGTTGCGAAGAGACGAAGAAAATTATCGAAGCACGATATACAGCGGAAGATTAAAAAAAAAAACAGAGGAACTCATTTGCCCTAACGGCGTTTGCAAAATCGTTCGCCTCAATTTCTATGTTCCTCTTTGTTGCATGATGTACGCATCCTTTTTTTTTTTATCAATTGCTTTTTTTTTAGAGCAATCTTCGTGGTAAATACGCCAAATCGGAGTGCTACCTTAAAGTCGGTTCGAGTTTTTTTTTTACGCTGAGGCTAGCCGTTCGGTTATCGGACGTTATTCGTCCGATCTTATTCGTACGGATAGCGGCTAATTTCACGCGGTTCACGCTGCAGAACGCCCCAAACACATAAACCCAAACGCAAGCAAACCACTCCAAAAACTAACCCAAGCAAACCCAACCAACCCAAACAAAACCAACCAACCCAATCCCAAAGAAAAATCAACCAACCCAAAGCCGAACATAGCCACCAACCCAAGAAACCCAAACGAAACCAACCAACCCAAACCCAAACGAAAATCAAACAAACCCAAAGCCAAGCAAAACCAACCAACCGAAAAAACCCAAACAAAACCAACCAACCCAAACCCAAACAGAAATCAACCAACCCAAAGCCAAGCAAAACCAACCAACCCAAATCCAAACAAAAATCAACCAACCCAAAGCCAAACATAACCAACCAACCCAATAAACCCAAACAAAATCTACCAACCCAAACCCAAACCCAAACAAAAATCAACCAACCCAAAGCCAAGCAAAACCAACCAACCGAAAAAACCCAAACCCAAACAAAAATCAACCAACCCAAAGCCAAGCAGAACCAACCAACCCAAACAAACCCAAACAAAACCAACCAACCCAAACCCAAACAAAAATCAACCAACCCAAAGCCAAGCAAAACCAACAAACCCAAACAAAACCAACCAACCAACCCAAACCCAAACAAAAATCAGCCAACCCAAACCCAAACAAAAATCAACCAACCCAATGCCAAGCAAAACCAACCAACCCAAACCCAAACCCAAACAAAAACCAACCCAAACCAAATAAAAGCAAACAAACCAACGCAAATGAACAAACAGAAAAAAACCAAAATCCAAACACAACCAACCAACCCAAACCCAAACGGGCCTAAACAAAATTATAAACATTTTCTTTGGATGACTACGTGTAAATTGTTCTTCCGGATAGTTTGTTCAACAATTTAACACATTCTATCCGGACAAATGTATATGTGTTATTCGTCCTGATACAAGCTTACACGAATCACAATAATATGTACGTCTACTGGAAATACGGCGTGAACTGAGCCGCTATCCGGACGAATAACATACGCTTATTCGTCCGATAACCGGACGGGGAGAAACTCCATTTTCTTTAGCGACCCTTGTCACTGGATAATGTTATGATTGAGAGGTTAGGCTACTATGACGATACGATAATTGAAGCTATTAAAAAAAAATAATTTTGAAGGAACAAGTTAGACAATTAAAAAAATCTTTCGAACATTTATTTGTATGTAGATTAACAAAATTGTGTACGTAACTTCATTAAAAAGTATTCATAATAAAAGAAGATATAAACAAGCACGTGAAGCAGCATTGAACGTGAGGGGCTCGATGGTGTACTTGATTTTGGGCCACCCGGTTGATCTGGAAAAAAACGGGGTTTTTTTCCTTAAAATACATAATATCGGCCAAGACTTGACCGAGCGTTTTTCTGTTATCGTGTTTCAAACATCAAGGAAATTTTTTTGAATGTTTTTTTTCGAGTTTTCAAGGAAAAATGATATAGTTATTGTTAAGGAGTTTCAGGGCAAATAACAGAATATTAACATTTGATTTAAACTTATACAGTAAGATCTTTGTCATTTACTGAACGAACCGTCTAAATTTTGAAATTTTGAAGCTACAGCTAAAATTTCAAGTCAATCGATTGAAAACTCGACGCGCTACGCATACGCCCGTGCCTAAAAACATAGTTTCGAGAAAAACACGTTTAACCCTTTCAGTCACAATGGGACCACTACGGTCCCACCCTTTAAAAAATCAGAGTTCTAATATTGAACCAATGCCTCTGAAAATACGGATCTAGGGGTTTTTTGAGTCGCCGATCCCGAATATGAGGTCAGATTTTGAAGATTCAAAATGGTGGATCCGATATAGTCGATCCAACTGGGCAATGTAACAATAAAAATTTCAATCATATAAAATCCGACTTTATCAGGAATATTCATTCAAATACACATCAGAAATAAATATTTCAGTTAATTTGAGATCATTCTGCAACCAAAATAATTTATGACTGCAAAATTAAAATCCGTGGTTCCATATTGGATCCGCCATTTTGAATATTGACAATCTTATGTCAGATTCGAAATCAGCGACCCCGAAAACCCCTGAGTACAAAGTTTTATAAGAATTGATAAGTATTTGGAATTTCACGTTCGCCATATTGGATCCCCCATTTTGAATTTTCAAAATCTAATACCGGATTCGTGATCAGCGGCCCCGAAAACCCCTGAGTACAAAGTTTTAGAAGAATTGATAAGTATTTGGAATTCCACGTCCGCCATATTAGAACCGCCATTTTGAATTTTGAAAATCTAATGCCAGACTCGTAATCAGCGACCCCGAAAACCCCTGAGTACAAAGTTTTAGAAGAATTAATAAGTATTTGGAATTTCACGTCCGCCATATTGGATCGGCCATTTTGAATTTTGAAAATCTAATGCCGGATTCGTAATCAGCGACCCCGGTAACCCTCGAGTACCAATTTTCATCAAAATTGGTGCAGATGAAAAATGCATGACTGAAAGGGTTAAAGGCATTTTGTTTCAAAATAATTATTAAAAAAATTTCTTTTACTTTAAGACTTGTACTGACATGTATGAAAAACCGAATTAAAAAATATTGTTTTGTTTTTCTTAAATAAATTGTCAAAAATGACCATTGAATTTGCAAGTTATATTCCCGCTTAATAACTAACGAAGAAAAAATCTTAAGAAGAAAAACGTTGGTCAAGACTCAACTACGATTACACTAAAAGAGTGTATCAAATATCAAGTCAATCCGTTCGTTAGATGTCGAGAAATCGTGTACACCGTTTTGAAAAACATTTTCGAGATAAACGCGTTTCAAGTTTGACCAGCAGTTCTATCGTTGCGATCATAAGTTGACTTTCAATCTGCGATTACTGCACCATATGATGGACCTTCCTTTGCAATTCGAGTCGCGTCAAGCGACGAACGATTTTTCGCGATTTCCACAGTCGTCTAATCCCTTTTATTATTTTGACTAAGATAAAAATGGATTCCCTACGAACATCTGACCAAAAGACATTTATTGTACACGGTAGTAGCAGTAACCCAAGTTTTCTCAAACAGACAAGACACTCATATTTATTGCCTAACAGCCGTAGCAGTCCGTTTACATTTTTAGGGATTCCTCCTCCATAACCTCAATAGTTATATAATTTTCAAGTGATACGAATCATTGAAGGAAAAAAACTTAGCCGTTTTTTGCATGGAGCACCGATTCGACGCATTTATTCTTTTTTTTTACATCTCAATTCGAAAGTATCCGCAATGTTTTTTCGTATGCTCTGCATGCTTTTACGACCCCCTCAACTTAACGCCCATACATTCTCACACTTTACTCTATTCCCGCCCGGACCGTTGGCCACAGCCACTCTCGCCTTTCCCAGCTACCTTTATACTTTTTCCACGAGGGCACGGGGAAACTGCGGAAATCCTGTGCCGATAAATACGGCCATACTTTCACCGAGTTTCGGATAGCCCTGAGCATCGAAAACTCAGTAAAATTGCCGTCCCGTTCAGTAGTGGGTGCGAACGGCAGTGTGCGTTCCAGCGGTCACCCATCCGAGTATTGGCTCCGCCGGGAACGCTGCCCGATGGGCGACATCGGCGAAGCCGCACACTGATCGCGAGTCCATTACTGTCGGTTCTTCCTTCCGCGTGACCTCGATTGCTTCTCGTTTGTCCGCGAATTATCATCGCTCTTTCTGTTGGGGTACGCAGGTGAAAATTCTCGGTCACTCGCTCGGGGGTGCTATTGGATTCCTGTACGCGGCCTCGTATCCCGACGAAATCGACACACTCGTAAGCATCGATATCGCGAGTCCGAGCGTGCGGGAAATAACGAAAACTGTCGCGTCCACGGGCGATCAGATCGATCGTTTCCTCAAATACGAGCATTTGACCCTCGATAATGTGCCCTGTTACGAATACGAGGAGATGATAAACATCGTCGAGGACGGATACGCCGGCTCGATAACGAGGCAGAGCGCCGAGATATTGATGAGACGCGGAATGCAACCGGCACCCACACCCGGACGTCATTACTTCTCGCGGGATCCACGATTGAAGGTATCGGATAAGACTCTGAGCCCCCCTGCCCCCTCGAGCTGAAATGTTGTACAAGCCTTCGTTTTAATATTTTTAAACTAACCCTAAAGGGATTTTTGGCGACTCGCAATAGCTTTCGAGATATTGAGTTTTAAAGTTTTTTTTTAAGGGTACGGCCCCCTGCCTCAGCCCGGTCGAGTTTAGATTTTGAACAAAGCTTACTTTTAATATTTTAAGACAACCCGCAATAGTTTTCGAGATATTGAATTTTTAAGTTTTTTGTTTAAACGCATGCTGCCTATATGTATATCTGCGGCGTCTCCGGTCATATCTGTATATGTTATCGCGCTCTCCGTTTTGTCCAAACAAACCTAAACAAAAAAAAATCAAATGAAAAGCCAAAAAACGATTGCGCGTCAGCAAAAATCGCTTTAGGGATTCCCTTGGAATATTAAAAGGAAGGTTTGTGCAAATTGTAGCACGATCGGAGGGGGTCGGCGTTCGGTACCCTTGCCCAAGGTATATCTCACGAGTACAAGCATTATTTCTTCGGTTTACCATTTCCATCGGAAATGTTACATGGACAAATTTGTGAAAAGAATTCGAACTTGGGCAATTCTTGAATTGCTCGGAAAGTTTGAATATCACGATGCGTCGTTTGCATCGATTATCATATTTGAATATCATGTCGCATTGTCTTGTTGACCTGTTGTATAATTTCTTAACGCATCAATATTCATTTTTCGACGGATTGAGGAGGTTGGAGCGTTAACCACGATCCAAGATTTTATTTTTGAAAATATATGTTCTCGTCTAACCGATATTGAGTTTTTACGATTTCTTTTACCACATAACAGCAGATATAAAAAATAGTTCGATGTATGTAATTTCGCGTGCAGTTAGATGGGCAAGACGTTTACGCTACCGGTGATGAATTTGTTTTGGCTATTTAGCACCCAGATAAACCATTTCTAACAATGGATTAACGCAAAATAAATATTTGTAAACATTGAGAGAAAAAACCCCATCTTGCCCATCGTAAGTCATATACAGCTTATTTGCTTATTAATATACAACATATTCGCTAGTTATTTCGCCCTTAGACCCTATGCCCCAAATGTCACGATAATTGAGATATGATTTCTTTCCGTTTTTTCAATCACCCGAAATTTCGCCAAAAGTCGCATCTTCAGAACATATCTATACCTCGTGTGCATTTTTTGTACATTAAAAACAAAATTCATAAACCGTCATTTGACTCAACTGGCCCGCTCCAACCTCCTTAATTATTCGAGTTTCTTTAATCGACTGGGTCAAGAATTTTTCTCTTTTCTATTGCCCCAAGTATCCGTGCAACCTTGCACGCTGAATAGTCACACCACTATCCGCAATACCTGCCTACAAATTATCGTCGTCTCAGGCACACTCGGAGTTTCCCCGCACAATCGAAATTATGTGAATTACTTTGGGACGTGCCTGCATAATAGGAGCCGCGGCCGAAGAGTTTCTCGTATGGCGGGGGCGGGGGCAGTAGGGACTTTTTTTTTCATGCAAATGAGGTTTCGTCGAGGAGGAAAGTATGTACAGTCGAACCTCGATATAACGAAGATTTGTCAATTTCCTTCCGATAGACACACGAAACTTTAACACAACGATATAATCATACACATTATGCTCTAATTGCTAATTGCTTGTCAAAAATCGTCTAATTTAAACGTTTCTTTCTTTAAAAAACATCCCCATATTTATAATACTAATATATTTTTTCAACGAACATTCTAAGGAACATGTCTTCGGTAAAACGAAAACTCGATATAACAAAGTTCCCTTGAGATTCGTGATATCGAGGTTCGACTGTAACTAAAAAAGTGGCCTTAGAATTAAGGTCGACAGAGACCAGACTAACATCGATGTACGGTTTTGAAACGTGGAACAAACACAGTTACGTGTATGCACATTCGACTGCCCTACAAGTTTTCTCTTTCTTTCTTGTAAGCTTCGTTGTAGAGTCTTGCCCAAAGCCCCAAGCATAACCTGTTAATCTTATAAGCTTATAAGCTTGAGGGATTAGGCTACTGCGTCGAGCAAAAAATCAGGGTTATTAAAAAATTAATTTCGAAGGAATAAGGATGATTAATGAATAATCGTTTGGACATTTATTTGTGTGTATATCAGCAACGTTGTGTTTAATAATTCGTAATCAAATATTAATCATCAAAGAACTTATGGTAATTCATTCGATAAGTGACTTCCGAAAAATGAGCCTCAATTTGGTTGTTTTTGCCATTTTCTCATTTATTCGGTTATCATTGACGATATTCAGTCGGGCGAAGCTGAAATTTTTCGTTAACAAACTTTTTACGAGCAAAAAATTGTTAAAAATAATTTCGACTTTTACAAAAACTCCTGTATTGAAATAAAAATCCTTTCTGAATACAAACAATCCCAAAAAACACTCACACCGGAGGGGGTTGGGTTTGTTTGTATTTGTTTGTATTGAGGAAGGCTTCTTTTATAAATCCCCCCACCCTTCACCTCCAATATAGTCGAAATGTTAAAAAATGCCCTATTTCATCACGTGTTTCCGCGAACTTCAAAACCCCGTCACTTTTCATGGGCAGGGGGGAGGGAATTTCAGCTTCCCTCAACTGAATATCATAATTTACAACCCAATAAATGAGAAAGTAGCAAAAAAAAGTTAGACTTATTTTTCGGGAGTCACTTATAACCCCTTAAGGTTTTATAGGAGTATCAACGAAATGCTAGTATGCTCGTAAAAATTGTACGCGGTACCACTTCGCCCGTTACAAGCTTGCGTGCAACATTTGGGATCAGTCCGATAACCCGTTGATGCATTTCATTGTATGAAGAAACGGATACTAAATACGCTGAAACAAGATTCAAGCCGATCGCATGATTTGTATTCGAGTTAGAACTGCAGCAAATTTGAAAAATGTCGTTTTGAGAAAAACGCGGCGAAAGATGAAAATATTGACTTCATTGTTATAAATCGATGCTCTTTAGAAGACTGTAGTTTAAAAACTATTTGAGTTCCACACTTGAAATTTTAGCATGTTATTCTTGATGAACGTTCAGACTATCCAGAAATCTATCAGAAATCTATTTTTGCGGCTTTTGGTAGTGAATTTTTAATAAGGATTCTCAAAAATGTTTCCGTGACTTTTGTAGATTAAGCGAGCTAAAAAAAACAATAATACAAAAATACAGAAAAATATATATTTTCGTTGCATTCCGACGATGCAAACTTCAATGCCATTAGCGATGTACGATCCTGATTCGTAAAAATGATCCTCTGGATCACGAGAAAAATTAAGGAATAAAAGAAACAAAAATGTTGTATTCCACCGATGCAAGTTCCAACGTCATTTTGTATTTCCTAAATCTAAGGTAAATCGTTAAGACTTGTTCCTTGGACAATTGTTTGAATGGCCTAAAAATATTTAAAGTCGGCTCCGGGCCACGGAGCTTGCAAAAAAAAAACATTTGTAAAAGTCCCTTGTTGCTGATGGGGCTGGAACCCGATCTGTAATTGCTCTGTTAAAAATGTTTGTCAACAATTTCCAGACATCGATGCTGGGTATGCTGTCGATAGACCTGGTGCTCGCATACGCTTCGAAGATAAAATGCTCCTATCTGAACATACGTGCGGTGCCGGGCCTGAAGTTCGATCATCCGGAGAATTACGAAAAGGTTCTCGACAAGATTCGCGAGTCCTCGAGGCGATTCGAGTACCGCGAGGTCCACGGTACTCATCACGTGCATCTCAACGAGGCCGGCAAGGTTGCCCCCATCATAAAAGAATTTTTAGGCGCGTAGAACGTGCGCCGAGCCGAAAGAATAATATTCCATAAGCTTCCGCTGTCTCGGAAATCTGCGACAATTGCGTAGTAATGTAATTAGCAATTTTGGAACGAGCAAGGTATGCGCGTGTAAAACGTCGATGTATGTGACACGGACTCGTCGTTGAGGCGCACGCGCACTTTTGTCACTTCGCAGGCGCGCCCACGACGAGCCCTCGAGACTTCGTCTCCTGCGGGATACGAACGTTATACTTTGCCTAATTGGCAGAACAAATCAAAAGTAATATTTAGAAAAGAGGATAATGGGAGAGGGAAACTTTGCAACGTTGAAGCTTGCATCTCTCTGAAGTGCAACGAATTTTATCCCCTTTTTTCATTTCTTTATTTTTATCATTATCAAAAGCTTTTATCTGGATATTGAGGTCGTAAAGCGCCAATAAGAAGACCCGAAAACGTTTCAGTGATTTTTAAGGCCTGAAGAGGCCAAAAAAGAATTCGAGCATTTGAAAAGAATCAACTTTCGTTGCACTCGAACGATACAAACTTCAACGCCATGGAACTTTGGGGAATCGATGCGGTTGACTCGCTTCGTCCATTGCACATTCATTGGGAGCTTCGTCTTTCGAGAGACGGACACCAGTCTGTAATACTAGGATCCTTCGTCAGCCACGATTTCGACGAGTCAACGGTATTTATTTATTGTGGATTTAGTCGCCGATGTCGCTAGCGAATTTGATCGAAAAAAACTCGTTTTTCCTCGGTCTTTTTCGACGCTCTTTCCTTCCGCATAGTCGTGTCCGCACGTGTGTACGGCTGTTGCGATTATACGACCGAGATAATGCACGTTAGCGCTCCGCGTGAAGAAAAGACAAAAGGAAGGAAAAAAGAGAGAGAAACGAAACGAACGAATGAAAGACGTACCGGTTGTGCACTTATGCAACGTAGGAAGTGATAAAAACGGCTGAGAAATAAAGATTATTCGCTATCGGTCTATGCTCACGTTTTTTTTTGCTTCTGTACTCTCCCTCCGACGATTCTTCAGATTCGCGCGCGGCGCAACGAAGAAAAATATTAAAAACGAGAAAACCCGCGAGCTATGTGCCCTACGTGCGAAAAAGAGCGACGAGACATTCGTTTCTTTTTTTGCACTTGCTTGCTCTCGTTACTTCCCCACGCGCTCCAAAATTTTCCTCTCCTCGCGCACACACGACACGCTTAATGAAGAAAATATTTGTTAGCGACGTATTTGTTCAGATGCCTTTTCTTCTTTTACCGTTTCTCGTTTCGTCTTTTTCGGGCCAATGACAATGTCGAAACTATAACGGCTATGGCCGTAGTGGCATTTCTTTGTTGGTTCAGCTGAGTCGATTTGCCACGTTCGAAAAAAAAAAAGGAATTTGATGGAAGAAAAAGAGAGAAAGAAGGCGGCGGGTAGGCGCGAGGAGCTCGAACTCGTTAGATTCTTGGACGAACATCCAGCGAGCGGCAGGTTGCGAGCCTCGTTATCCCGGTACGTCCAGAAAAGATAAAAAAATATTTTTGGACTCTGAGAAAGGAATAAATTAACGATAATTATGGGGTTAACGTCGAGAGAACGATTTTTTTTCTCGCAATCGTAAATCCTTGCGACACGCGGCTCTTCGAGATTATTGAAAATTTTCCATGCAGGACTTTTATCCCGACGACTTTGCTGACAAATATTAACTGTGTTGTGTGTGTCGCCGCATGCCGAGTTCTAGAAAAGAAAATAATAATAATATGCCGCACGTTTTCCGTTATCAGAAATAAAAGAAAGAAAAAAACGTGGCATTTTTCTCCTATCGAAAAGAAACACGAAGGCGAGACTCGTGCTCGTGGAGGTGATTACCGAAGCTTGCTCGAGTTCGAAACCCAACACCGCATAGACGAATAGAAGAGCTCGGATCATTTGCACAGCCGGATACAAGACGATCGCGCGCACTCCTCCGGGCTCCATCTCGCTACGCTATATCGATGGTCCACGTTAGCTACTTAGTTTTTTCTTCAAAATTTTTTGTTCCTTCGGAGACGCGCAAGCCGAAGCCGAAGAATTGGGCGATTTTTACGGTGAGTGGCCACAATATATTTTTTTATAAAATTCATTGGTGCGACGAAGGGAAGATGCCTTAGTGAGTTTTCATTAAAGTGTATTGGAAGTGCATACTTTTTCGTGAAGGAAAAATACATTTTACGGCCCAATTTTTATTCAATAATTAAATATTAATCAGCGAGAATTAGACTTCGAATCGATTCGAATTTTATTTTATTTTATCGCCATTTTATTTTCAAGTGCGTTTGTTTGAGTTTATTTGATCTGCTTTATTTTTCTCGCATTAATATTATCCGCTTTGGCTTTTTTTCACTTGGAAACCTGAGATAAGCGCGATGAATGATCGAAGAAAAATTAACGTCGCGTTAATACTTCCTCGGTCTGAGTCAACTCGATCGGAATTCTCGTTGTATCGAGGAGGAAAACGTTTTTCGTTCGTTGAAGTACAGAAAGTCGCAAAACTGGATATAACAAACCCGAACAAATTTACCGCGATTGTTTTTATAACTTTTGTGCTCAACGAGCTTAGCTCGGAAGTGTTGTCCATTCTGCAATAGAATTAAGGGGTCACGGCTTGTTGAAACTTTTGAAAAAATCGGTTTTTTCGTTTTCGACGGATTCTCAAAATATAAAGTCTCCAAAATATTCTCTGAGAATTTTACCGGCGAAATTTTAACGGTTTTTTCTCAAAATTACTTTTTTCGAAATCGGTGACCACGATATCTAATAAATCTCTGCGCCGATCAACTTCACATTTTACAAGCTTCTTTTACGTATAAAAAGCAGTGCTTGAACGGTGGAATATTTTTTCGATGCGGAGCTTTTCTTGAATTAACGAAAATGGAGCGATTTTTTCACGGGAAATTGATACTTTCACTTTAGACTAGGACAATTTTTCAAAAATCAATATTCTCTTATATATTAACATGTAATGCTTGAACGGAGGATTTTATTTCGATGGAGTTTTTTTTTTTAACGAAAATGGAGCGTTTGTCGCGACAAATCGATACTTTTACGTTTAACTGGGACATTTTTTGCAAAATCAATATTTTATTAATTCCTTTGCCCAAGCACTTGGAAAATTTCACGCAAAGACTGGATGCGCTTGATTTTTTAATTTTGGTTGATTTGTTTCCGAGCAGTGGTGCAGGTCTGCACTAACCATTCTATCTACTACGTTTATAAATATCTTTCAATACAAAAATTGCAAAATATACTTAAAACCATACTTTTTAATAGAAAAAAAATAAATAAATAAATTGGAAACGTGCACAGGTTTTCGGCGAAAAAATTCGTCTTTTTTTTCTGGCCACGAGACGTGACCCGTTAAAAAGATATCGTGAAGGATTCGATGAGCGAATTTCTAGTCCGATTCTTATCGACGATAAGGCTAGACAGTCGGCTCTGGCGCGCGTTTGCCGCTCGAATAATTAAAGCAAGCCTCGAAAATAAATTTGTTGCAGTAACGTGTATCGGCAGAAACGCGCGGAGACACACGGTTCGGAAGATGGAAAATTCCTCGTCGAGAGACGTTTAATCCGATAGATCGATCCAAACGATCAACAAACTTGTCATATATCGAAGAAGAGTTTGTTCGTTCGGCTCGAGTTATCAGGTTGAACAATGAAAGACACGCAAGCGATTCGTGGCCTCGGTACTGTTTATGAGCGGCAAAGGAAATTCCACGGCAAAAGCGCAGGACTTATCGCGGATTTTCAAGTCCAAGTGATTTCTTGTAAGCGATGACGCGCTCCTGGAGCTCGCATTCGGTCGGCGTGAAGGACGCTATCGTTCGCAGGCGAGCCTTCGCATGCTCCAAATCCTAGAATGAAAAAAACATTTGGAAACGGGTGAGAAAATGGCTTCACAAATTCGTATTAACGCCAATCAACAATGTGACCAATTGGCCGATTTTTTTATATTACAGTCGGCGTCAAATCGATTGTTCAATTTAAGGATTTAAGTTTGAAGCACTTTGAAGTTGAGTTTTGAAAAATTGGCGAACGTTACTGGAAATTTGAAATTGGCTCCGGGAAATATATGAAAAAAAATTATTCAATCAAGTTTTCAAAGAACTTTTTCGATGAAAAATCGCGATATACCGGCGGTCTGTTCGAAACTTAATTTTTTTAAATTGTATCTGGCGTAAATTATCGAAGAATTTTTGAATATCAATGATAATGATATAAAACACTAGGAAAGCACCAAGGTTTTGACAAATGATAATGATTTTCGAAAAAATTTTATACCATCGATAATTATATAAAACACTAGAGAAGTACCGAGGATTCAAAAAAATATGTCGGTTTTTTGAAGAGTAACTCTTATTTGCACTTTTGCGAAAATCTACAAAAATCGTAATTACGAAAATGTACGAAAATCGTAATTGCGAATATTTACAAAAATCATTATTGCGAAAATCTACAAAAATCGTAATTATGAAAATGTACGAAAATCGTAATTGCGAATATTTACAAAAATCATTATTGCGAATGTTTGCAAAAATCATAATTGCGAAAAGTTACAAGAAAAATAATTTAAAAAATTTACAAAAATTATTATTGCCAAAATTTACAAAAATTTACAAAAATCATAATTGCGAAAATTTACAAAAATCATAATTGCAAAAATTTACAAAAAATATAATTGCGAGAATTTACAAAAATCATAATTGCGAGAATTTACAAAAATCATAATTGCGAAAATTTATCAAAATCATAATTGCGAACATTTACAAAAATTATAATTGCGAAAGTTTACAAAAAGTAACAATTGCAAAAATTTACGAAAATTATAACTGCGAGAACTTACAAAAATCATAATTACGAAAATTTACAAAAATCATCATTGCGATAATGTACAAATATCATAATTGCGAACATTCACAAAAATTATAATTGCGAAAGTTTACAAAAAGTAATAATTGCAAATATTTACAAAAATAATAATGTCGAAAATGTACAAAAATCATTATTGCGAAAATTTACGAAAATCATTGCGAAAATTTACAAAAATCATAATTGCGAACAGATTTTTTAAATATTTCGCAATAATAATTGGCACTATTCTCAGTGTTCTATAGAGATATCTGTAATAAGAAATGGTTTGGTATATTGCTCCAGGCCCAATAAAAATAATTTGCATAATTCCACCGCGACAAGAAAGGTGGCTCCGAACCGATTATTAGTGTGTGGCGAGTGGATCGAAAGAACGTCAGCTCTCCCATGTGTATCTTTTGGGGAACCAGTCGTAAATTATCACTCAATTCAATAAACCTTCTAAACATCAACTCCAAAGTCCTCGATATCAGTTTTCGCTCTGACCCAGGGCTGTCACACCCCAAAATTGCATAAAGCAAAAAATGGTGTTTCCGTTCCGTTGCGATTTTGCATCACGAAATTATAAACGAAAATGGTGTTTTTTTTGCTCAATAAAAAAAGAATATTACCAAACGAAAGTTTATATTCAACCTGCAGCAATTTTTTATTCCTCGCTCGTGCTTCCTCGTCGTTTATTCCCCGAGACGTCGAGTGTGTGCAAATATACGGCTCGAAGATTCCGAACGTCGTTTTGTCTCGCCCGATATCATCGAATTTCTTCACGCTGAGCGAACAAATTAATTCGTAGCCCGATTATCAAGATTTCGCGAAGGAAAAAACGTTCAACGGTAGTAACCGCAGCAAAAAAGAACATATAATAATATCTGAATTACCATTGGGACATGTTTCCTTCAAAACGATCTCACTTTTCGTTCTTTTTTTCGCGAAAAACTTTTGTACTGTAATTACCAAACGTAGCTCGTGGGCACGATGAAAATGCGGTTGCCAGGCGCACGTGTAAAAGTTCCAGCTGCCGCGGGGAGTAAGCAAACAGGAGGTAGAAAAGAAAGGGTCGAGGGCGTCGAAGCGTCGCAAGAACGTGCGCGATCGATCGATCTGCCGTACAGTCCCGCCATTAGCGTGCCACCTGAATCACAATACGAAGCGCCCGAGCGTTTTTTATCACGGCGAACAAATACTCCGAGTCGCAACACACGAATATTTCGAAGGAGTCTTCAATATATATTCGTTATATACATTAAGAATTAATCGGTGCTTGACGCGATAAAGTTTAGAGGTGTGACCGAGGCGCGTGGGTCGTACGTAAAGTATGTATGGTACAATTAAGACGATGCTCGCGATACACGAAGCAAACGATTCTCGTTTGCGTCACGATACGATCACTTTTTTCGACGGTCTCATCACGTCTCGTCCGTTTGCAACTCCGGCTGCAAAAGAAATATGGCGGTTGAGTTACCATGAGTGGTGATGTATTAATTTGTATTGTAATCGGGAAAATTCGGCGTGGGTGTAGCAGCGGAAAATGTGGGTACGAACAAATTGTCGATCGGCACGAAAAGTTAAAAATTTCTACCGAAAAACGGCGCCAAGGGATGTTCGAGGCACTGGATGAAGGACAAGAAAAAAAATAAGCTGCGTTATATTCTCTTTCTTATCCACTACTACCATTTGTACCCGTTCGGCTACCGTCAACTTGGTTTCTAGCGATTGAATTCTTTGAGAAATGGCAACGTGTAAATCTTTTTCCAAAGATTTACGTTCAATTCGGCTCTAAAAATTCTCTTCCCGATTTTGGTAAATATTCGGAAGTGGGGCTCCTGCTAGTATCAGGCGAATTTTCTTCAAGGGTCCAAACAACCCCAAACAAACCCAAACAACCAGAAACGAACCTAAACAAAACCTAAAACCCCAAACAGCCTCAAACAATCCCAAACAAATCCAAACAAAAGTTAGCCTGATTCTAGCAGGAGCCCCACTTCCGAATATATACCCCGATTTTTTTAAGCAATTTTGCTCTGCTGTTTGAAGAAGTCATTAATAAACACAATAATCAAATTAATACATTAAAAACTTGACAATAAATTTACTTATATTGAAATTTCTCATTCAATTTTTAATTTTTATCGCCGTTCTTCAAAATGTTCATTTTTCAAACTCTTATCCATTCAATTTTCACTCCAGTCGATTTTTTTCTCTCTGGACATTTCATTTTTATAAATGAATAATAACGAATGCTTAACGGATCAGTGTTTGAAAGAACAAATATTTTGATAATGTTTTATCACGACTTCTGATAGAAAAGCCGCGAAAAGTGCGCCCATACTTCCGCGCTGAAAGTGTACGTCGGGCTATCGGGAATTTCATTATTCATAGGCGCTGTTGGTCAGCGATACTAACGAAGGCCAAGTGAGTCAAGAAATTCGTTTTCTTTTTACATTTACCATGATGTATATGTGAGTCGGCAGAGATCTGTCGAGCACCTCGGCGAGGCGGCTTTTGCTCAGCTTCGGTTCCTCATCTGCGGGAAAGGATTTTTACCGCGTTAAATAATCATCGACGACTTATCACTGCGATTGCACTGAAGGAACGGAGCTTAAGGAAACGAGGAAAACCTATTACCGAGCGGTACGGTGAGGGACAGAGTGGGCAGCGCCACGAATCCGGCCACGAGAGGACGCAGTATCCATTCCACCTTCTTCTCGTTATTCGGTCTCAGGCATATATCAACCTGCGTTTAGAAAAATGCTTCGGATCATCTCTATATCGCGTTAACTTCGAGAAAAAAAATTCACTTTTTTTTACGTTCTTTTCTCTTATGAAACTCGATGTATGCTAAAAAGGCGGGCAAATTTTTTAACGATATTTTCTTTCGAATTCTGCATAATGTGCGGAAAGTTTAGAACTAAGCCCAGAGAGAGAGAGAGAGAGAGAGAACGGGGCATTTGATAACTTTGATACGAAACATCGCGAGTTAGAAACGTTAACGCTCTTTGAAATTTCACAAATAGTTGGTTAACATTATGGTTATTTTTACCCACTATTAATTTTGATAAATACGAATTTATGTTGAATCTTCATTAATACATTTTAAATTATGATTTTGAAATAATTTATTTGAAATTAATTGTGAATTTGAATTAATTCATTTCAAATTAATTTTCAATTTCAACCAATGCATTTCGAATTAATGTTGGATTTCATTCGTTCATTTCGAATTGATTGTGAATATCAATTGATTTATTTCGAATTAATTTAGAATTTTTATCAATTAATTTCGAATTGATTAAAAATTTTCATACATTCATATGGAATTAATTTTCAATTTTAATTAATTCATTTCTAATTCATTTTAAATCTTAACTAATCAATGTCGAATGAATTAAACATTTTAGTACATTCATTTGGGGTCAATTGCAATTTCGATTAATTCGAAAAATGAGGCTCGTAGTTCCGACCCACCTGCTTCTGTCCACCGAACATGAAAGCATCGCTGGCCTCCATAGAGAGGCGGAGGGTGAACAGTTGTGCGGAATGATTTCGTATGTAGTAGGATACGGAGAGCGGGGTCCGAACCCAACCGTACGCGGGTAGCTTCGCCTCCAGTCCAACTACGGCGTCTTCAACCCAGACAGGCGATAAATTAACGCTGCTACTCGTTTCGATCGCGTTCTCGTCGTTTAGTCTATTAAAACAAAAAAATAAACATATAGCTCCAAAGTATTCCCGTTATAATAATTATTGTACTTTACAATACGACTCGGAATAGAAAAATGGCCGGGGTTTGCTATTTTGCTACAAGAATTCTCTCTCTCTCTCTCTCTCTCTCTCTCTCTCTCTCTCTCTCTCTCTCTCTCTCTCTCTCTCTCTCGCTCTCTCTCCTCCGAGATCTGATCTTTCGGAGATCTCTAAATGAATGAAAATTCAATAAACAAAAAACATATACAATGACCAATTTACACAAATTGCAAAACAACGATGTGATAAATTCGCCGACCTTTTCCATCGAATCGTGTAAAGTCCCGTAGTCGTCGGTTGCTCGCTACCCGCTTTGGCAACGACGCAATAAGCGTCAGTAGCAGCTTCTCTCTCCTGCAGTCTGGCACCGATTACGATGCTTTTTTGCAAAATTTCGTCCCGCCGCTCTAACGAGTTTCCCTGTTGGTATGAATAAAAAATTCATTTGGCGAATAAAAGCGAAAATTTATTGCGGTTTGCCAAAAACCTGAATTTTCATGTAAAAAAAAGTCTCACCAGCTCGATGGTCGTGTCGATGATCTCTATAGGCCAGGGTGACGTGCAAGTAATATGCGGCATGATTATGAAAGGCTCGTCGATGAAAGCTTTCGTCAGAGATTCGAATTGGATCGTATAGAATTGAGTCGTCACCTCGAACGGCATTACGATCGACAGGAAGTGCAGAAATTCCTCCGTTTCTCTGATCCCGTCGGCTCCGATGTAGTCAATCTGTCGCGGCATCAAACGAATATTAATTTACCATTCTTTGTATTCGCCTGTCATTTTTTATCACTCTTTTCTCGCTTTGAGTACACCGATAAATTTTTGAAGATGATCTCAAAGGAGTTCAATTTGAAAAATGCAGCGCTAAAGGGATCATCATAGCGTAAGATTTTCAGAAAATCGATTTTTTCGCATTGTCCCATACTGCAGACGGTTATAATCACGCTGTTTCATTTTTGGGGCGAAATTCGAATAATTTCGGTCGCTACAGCCTTCCTTAGATAACGTGATTCGAGCAGCAGCGTGCGCACTCGAAACTTTGAACGCGTTTTTCAAAACGGCGAACGCTCTCAAAGGAAGAGTTTTCAAGCTATCTGGCTCAACTTTTGACACAACATTCTTCACGCCACACTTTATCTTGCTATGAAAGCTTTTTTTAATCTTCATTTTTTAACGAAAAACTGTCGAAAAAATGGGCTAAATTTGATAGTTTTTTTTCAATCCGCCGCCATTTTGTCAATTTTTAATTTAAAAAACCTCCATGGCAGATAGCGGCTTTCATACTGATTGATAGTCTTCTTACAAATTTTGTTTCGGATAATATTGGGTGTAGTAAAAAGAAATCCCACCAAAAGAAAGGCCACAGCGAAAAACGTTTTACAAACAGCAGCCTGCACGAAGCATTTCGTCTACCATATTTATAATTATTTTAAAATACTAAAATTGCAAAAGATACTTGGACCCATACTCTTTAATGTAAAAAGAAATTTTGAAAACCTGCAAACGTTTACCCAGGACAAAGGAATGGGAGAAGATTAATGAATAATTGCATACGGATTATTAGTATTCAGCATAATTCGAGTAATTGAATACATGTAGATATTATATAAGGGCGAGTACCTTGATGAGCAGCGTACGTTTGCCGACTTGGTGAGATCTGACGTAAACGACTCGTTCGATCGGAGTCTCGTAATCCTCGCCCAAAATATCGCCAAGCTTCATCGTCACATTGGTTTCCTTTGTATCCAGAGTTAAGCTGAGCTCGGCTGTTGAGAGGCAAATAAAACAAAACAATCAGCGATAGAAGCGTTCGAAAAATTCATAAAATGTTTTTATTCAATATTTTTTACGCTCTGTGTTTTTATCCTCCCTTTCTTGAATACTATTCAACGCAATATATCGCATATTATTTCATCCGAGTGAGCTACCGCTCTTCGATTTCCATCGCTTTCTGTGACTCAAATTTATCGAAATGTTCTCATTCTCCCGGGCAATTCGTTCTAGTTGTTAAAGGGGCTATGCCTAGTGCTAAGCTGGTTGGAAGCTAGACTGCACGCCGATTTGCAACTCCTGCGGCAACCTTGCGGTTTATAATCAACAGCTCTGCCATGTTGATTATAAAGGAATTTAGAAAATTGTTGCGTATACTTAAATATACTATTAAAGTATACCTACAGTTTGATAAATGTGAAATAATTAATTCTTAGTTTAAAAAATCCCTCAAAATTGCTTAATTTTTTCCCGTCTAAAGGGATATCCCGCCTTAACCGTCGTTTTTTCTCGAAAATACGTTTTCAAGTCTATGGGCAAAATAACTCAATAACTACTGCATCGATCTTTCGGAACTTTTCAGGGCTTTTTCTAGATGTAAAAATATAATATTTGATTTAAGATTTTTTGTTTCTGATGTATACCTTAGATTTAATGGAAAAAATGCCCTTTTTGGCAAAAAGTACGCCTCTCACTTTGAGGACACGCCGTTTTTTTAATTAGATATTTCGGAAATTTCTCTGATCAATTATAGCATGAACTAATATATTTACGAGATCTGTTTGATTTTTTTAAAAATATTGTCTATTGACACCGCAAAAGACGTTTTCGAGGGATGCCAAAATCGATTATTATGAAATATCTTTACACGAAAAAATGACACTGTATTCTTCAGATGACACTTTTTCAAGTACCTAATTTTTGTTGAAATCTATCGTCGCGATATTCGAAAAAAATATCCGAAAACCGAGTTGTTTTCTACTGTTCAAACGAGGCACAACCCGTAAATGAATTATTTTGTCATTCGTGTATCTCCTCGTAAGTACCGGTGTGATCAATGCCGTTAGTGGCGGCATTGCCGCCGCTGTGTCCACTCGGCTCGTTCACGATCATCATCGACAGCGACACATTGCCGATGTCGTCTTTGGTTGATACGAAAATTTTAACCGGCATCCATTCACCGATCAACGCCGGTGTCTGCGATTCCGTCCGCACGGCGATCCTCGAGCCGACGTTGGTTATTTGGGCGCTCGTCAGTGGTCTTATCGCGTCGAAACTTCCTCCTCTGGTGCGGCCGGAAACAAAGAACGATCAACGGAAAAATAAAGTCGCAATGAAAAAGAAGACGTGGAACTCAAGCGACCAGTCCAGCGTAACATTTTTTGATTTTTTTTTGCATTATCCACAAATATTTACTTTCGTAAACATAAACATGAAACTGGTTTGATCAAATTGATTGAACAATTAAAAAGTTGAGCGTCCCAAGCTTTTATTTATAGTCACATATAAGTGACTCGGGGAAAAAAATGTTCTACTTAGTGCCTACAATAAAAGCTTGTTTTCTAAATGTTTCTTTACTTATAAATTATTTTCTTTCAGACAATTTTTGGAGAAGCAGGACTTTCCACGGTCAGGCTCTATTTTTTGGGCATAATTGTGGAGTGGCCAAAAAGTTATATGAAAAATAGACCTAAGACAATAAAAAATATATTTACGTACAACGTGAGTCATTCGAATGAATTTTGTTCGTATCAAACTGATTCTCGAATTTTATAAATAAAGAAATCACGGCCATCAGCTATTTTCAAGCGTCACACTAGAACGGTCCCTTAACAGCTTCGATGTTAGCTCACCGCAACTGTTGTATCTCGGGATAAAAACGATCAAGGGTATTCATGTCTCCGGTGGCGGTCGAGAATCTCATGACGATACAACACTTCGTCTCGTTTCCCAGATAAAGCGAGAGTGCGCCGATATGTATGTCACTGGGATTCGCCTGACGAGACGCTTGAAATTCGCAAATGAATTTCTTCGTGCCACTTGGCTCGAGGAACGACGTATCGTTCATTTTATTTTCCGGCGTAGTCGGGAACTCGGTGTTGCCGCTTGCACTGCTCATCGTAATCATCAGCTTCGAATACGCGATGGGTCCTCTGTAGAGATTTCTGAAAGCGAATCGACATTTCGACGCATCACACGAATTCATTATGTCGTTGAGTTTATGCGAAAAACAACGAGCGATCATTCGCTCAGCTGACCTGACAAAAATTTCAATCTTCACGGGACTTCCGGCGAGAAATTTTCCGCTCACGAAACGCGCCTTGATCTGGATAAAGGAGGCCATATTACTGTCGTCGATCGTGAATATCAAAGGCTCGGGTCGTCCCAATTCGAGTCTCCATTTTTCAGCTGCAGCGAACTTGGCCTCGTCATCCGATAGATCGAGCTCGGGTTGCGGCGGTTTTTTCTGACAAAAAATTACGTTTATATATTTGCGCCGCGTCGATCGTGCGTTAACCTCAAACATTCTCCGAATGTCCTTCACTCCGAGTAAACGAGACTTAAAATAGTTTCGAAATTATAGATAACTCGCAGATTGCGATACAGTTAGCAATTTGACGGGGGAACCTCCTCCAGATATTAATTTTTTTGCATTTTGGGTTATTGATGTCAAAAATTCATTTAGTATCCGAAGAATATATTTCCAAAGTTTAAGGCCTAAGGCCACCCTGGAGGCCGAACAAATATCCTTTTTGGGGATTTTTTCTTCAGAACAACTACAAAATAAATCGAGATTACAAAAAAGGGTGTTTATCATACATATCAATGGCAGTATACAATAATTTTTTTTTGAAGCGATTAATTTCGAAATGGCGTCTGTGCAGGGTTTTTGCGATGACGTCTCCGTTTGACGTTGGCCGGAAACAGAACTCGGACAATTTTCGACCGATTCACTTGAAATGTTGGATATATCTTGAAAAATACATTGTCTATGGAAGTACGTAGGATTTTTTTTATATTGCAGAGTTCATTTTTTATTAACAATTATCTGGCGATTTTTTAGGCAAATTTTTCACTTTCCACTTTAGAAGCGCGCCATTTGGCCAAAAATCAATATATCGAAAAAATCTTACGTACATATATAGCAGTTATTATATATAATCGACAAAAATTTATTGGCTTATTATAATTCAAAAACTACAGGAGCTGTTTGTCCGGCCGTGAACCCTGAAAAAACGGAGACGTCATCGCAAAACCGCTGCAAAGCCGCCATTTTGAAATTAATCGCTTCAAAAAAATCATTGCATACAGTCACTGATATGTACGATAAACACCCTTTTTGTAGCCTCGATTTATTTTGTAGTTTATTTGGAAAAAAGCCCCCAGAAAGCCGCCTTTCGGCCTCTAGAGTGGCCTAAGGCCTTAAAACCCAAAAGAACTTTGCGGCCTCTGACTTTTCATTTCTTAGCGAAACAAGCTACTAGTTTACTAGTTGGTTTACTATAATAATTTACTAGAAGAAGGCTTGCTTTATGGCCCTGGCATCGCAGATTAAGCTTGGGTATATATAAAGCACTTTAAACTTTACTTTTAAAGAACAAAAACTTCAATCGAGTTTTTCTCAAAACTTGTTTTTTTTCCGTGCCGTGGAATGTAACTCGAAAAGTAATGAACCAATCAACTTGAAATTTTGTACAGATATTCTTTAACTTATCGGCCTTTGCACAAACCTAACATTTTGTATAAATTGTTATAATAAATATTGTTTTTAACGATTTGTTTATTTAAAAAACTGGTTTTTTCTTACTTTTGTTCTCAAATTTTCAATTTTTTTTGCCAAATTTAGGTTCACGCAAAGCGGAATGATTTATTTGAATGAAAAAAAATCGTTTCGTTGATTTTAGTTAATTGCAAGGACCTGGGCGTTCCATTGTGTTTTTTTCACTCATGAAATGTTTTTTTCTACCCATTCGAACGTCAATATTATTATGTAATTTGATTCATTGCAATAAATGCTCTAAATTTTTTGGATAAAATTATTGAAAAACCTGTTATGTGGAGAAGGTTCCCCGGTTAACGTATAAAACGTGGTTCAGAAATTTCGAATAATTTTGCGCAACTTTCCTCTCGAATGAATAAACGTATTGTCATTCGAAGAATTCCTATGAACTTATGTGTTCTCAAATGTATTGGAACGTTGAACGAGTTCTCGCTGTTTTCCAACAGATGGCGTTACCAGAACTGCGTGTATTTCAAGATGGTAACACATCTGTAAAGTACTATAAGCAAGTTTGAAATTCAGTGTATGTCATTTGGCCGAAGTGTAAACAACTTTTTCTTTTCATAGTCTTAAACATGTCAAACTTCGTGCCCAAAAAGTATTTGCGCTAGCTGAACTTGTAGAATCATTAGCAGTTGACCACACAACCGTTTCGAAACGTTTGAAAGCAATAGGAATGATTTTTTAAAATAATAAATAATTAATTTTTACGAAAAAAACAGGGAGAATTTGTTGAACATCTCATTATTATTTTAAAACGCTTTGCAATTTATTCTTATCCCAAGTGATATCATCTTTCCATCGTAAGTCTCTTCAAATATTCTCACGTCGAGGATGTTGAATATATTTGCGTGTATCGCATCCTGATGTTGTTCCGGAAACGCGCTCGATGGTCCGAGCGCCTCGAGGGCAAGGGTCAGATAATCTTGAATGCTGGCAGCAAGATAGGCCGCCCGCAGTGCGTTCTTGAGGATATTCGTGAGTAATACCGGCCAGCGTTCGCCACGATATTCCCAAAGCATGTGCATCAACAATCTGTCGGATAATCGCAAAACACCCCTTAAGGCCTCGTTTTTTCGCGCACAAACGTAATATACGGATATTTCAGTCTTACGTGAGTACTTTGCCGTAATCCCGGGCGTTGTAATATTCCTCAGCCATTTCGACCGCTGAAACCGAGATTCAGTCGCATCGCAGTCAAGTACGTACGTTCGAATGGAAGAAATTCAACAAAACTCATTACACTTGGGAGAGCGAGAAAAAAATTGAGCTCGTGCGGCAATTCCTTTAGTGGGCTTTTTCTATTACGTACCGAGAAGTCGGCGCATTCGGGGACACCGATATATCTTGAATTGCGATATTGCGTTACCCAGGAGGCTGATCACGATACTCTGCAAGGTAAAAGCATATGAGATGCAATCCATAATAATACTAGTAATAGTTAGTAGTCGTGATAGTGACACCGGTAATTATACGAAACATTTTTTAAAAATCAATTTTTTTTGTTTCTAAAAAATAAATTTTTTAAATAATTGAAACACAATAAGAAAAAAAGGTCGGTTAAATCTTAACCGATATTATCTGTTTCAGGAAAAAACTCGGGTTTTTTCAACAGCGTGACCAAAATCAAGTACTCCATTGAGCCGCTCACGTTCAAAGGTCCTTCACGAGATTGTTCATAGCTTCTTTAATTATTAATATTTTTATAGGAAATTTGGTACAGAACTTCGTTAAGGTATATACAAATAAATGTCTAAACGATTTTTCAATCATCTAACTTGTGCCTTTAAAATTAAAAAAAAAACAGTAACGCGGATTTTCTGGTTCTCACAGTAGCCTAATACCTTAACGAGAATGATTATTTTTTATAAATCGTCATTCGTTATTATTATTATTATTATTATTATTTCTTTTTTTTATAACTATTATTATAACTACCATTATTATTATAACTATTATAACTACTTTATATTATTATTATTATTAATGCTATAATGGTGATGGAAGTATTATTAATAATAATCACAAACCAAAAATATGAAAGATAACGATAATAATGATTATTAACAATGTGCAAAGAACAATATCGGAATGTTATTTAAGTTTTTTTGCTTCATATTGAAAGGAGAAAAATCGCCTTCACTCACGGAATGATCGACGGTCGTTTTCTCTCTGTACTGAAGTGCCTGAACGGCAATCGCTTCGCGCGTCACATCGGCTGGCTCGGCACTCAATTTTCCCGGTCTCCAGGGCCGTTGTCCGTAAAATTCGAGTTTCTCCTCGTCCCCGAGAGGATTCGATTCGCTCGAGGGTTCTTGCGCGTTCTGAAATATTTTCGAGACTCGTTGATCGAAGCGCCACACAACGAACACATTTTTCGAAAAGAGTGAAGGCAAAGAAAAAACAAGACATGAATTTGTGGAGATTACTTTGCAAAGTTCTTTGCAGGCGGAGTGCCGAAGACCGGCGTGGTGAGCGGCCTGCCGAAAATAGTAACCCGGGTGTTGAGTTTGTACCGCTGGTAAACCGTTCTTGATGGCCTCGTCGAACAAAGTCGCGAACGTCGAGTATTGATTGGACATCCAGGCGTGATGCTCGAATATCAATTCGGGAGGGCCCGTCTTTGACTTGAATCTGAATCATGATGAACAATCATGTGTACGCGATGGTTACTTTCCATTTGTCGTGTATTGGGTGGTTGCATATGATACCGCCCATTTTTGAGCAAAGTTGGAGCAGTCGTTCGGTAGCAATTCGACGAACTGGTTTATCAAAGGATTGCCCATTGGAAGAGCTTGGCCCATCTTTCAGCCGATATTCGAATGCCACGCAGGAAGAATTCGGGTTGCTCGAAGGTAACCCAGTCATTTAGCCATTTTTTCACTCCTTCGTACGAGGTACGAGGATGGGGTAGGATTTCCCAGTTCACTGCTTCTAACAAGGGGATATTCCCTACTCGTCATCACCGATTTCGCTCAAATTTATTGGACATGCAGAGCTTGGCTAGAAATGAAAGTACCCGAAGTGGAAACTCCAGATGGCCAAGCGTTTAGAAAATAAAAATGTTGACGCGGCTCTCGCACCGTATAAGCCATTTACGTTAGCATGTTTGCCAAGCAGCGGTTGGCGTAGCGGTAAGAGCTCGGACTAGTAACTCGATGGTCGTGGGTTCGACTCCCGGTGTGGAGATTTTTTTTTTCTTTTCCTATCTTTTTCTCAATTTTTATATTATTCATTTTCCAATTAAGCAAAGAGGCGAATAATTTATTTTATTTATTTCAACGCACGCCGATTCACAACTCTAATAGTATTTTGATGACGAATGAAATGAATATAATTGTTTTGTATAATTAAATATACTATCGAGGTATACCTACAGTTTGATAAATACAGAATAAATATTTCTTAGTATAAAAAATCCCTTAATTTTTCCCCGTCTTAACCGGTTGAGCACCATGCGGTCTGTCGTTATGCTGCAAAATCAACTTGTCATGGCGATTCTCCGATTTCTGCCTCTTATCGTGCAGAGCTCGCTTCAAACGCATCAGTTGCAGTCGATAACGATCCCCAGTAATGGTTTCCGACCGTTTCAGCAGCATGTAATACGCGATACCCCACGATACTTTTCGGTGGTTTTCCGTGGTCTTTGTTGTCCATTGAGACTTCACCACTCTGGAGACGGCGAAAGCACTCTTTACACGTTGCACTCGATGAAGCAAGCTCGGCATACGCATCCTCTAGCAAACTTCTTTGCCAGGAAATAATGGAGCATAACTTCTCGCAAATGTGACTTATTTGGGACGAAACGTACTATTGTACACACCGGCTAAATAGACGGTGTAAACGCGTCACGCAAATGGCACGTATTCATCATGTGTATTGCCAACCTTCTACTCGAGAAAGTAGTTTAGCCAACGCCATCTATCGCCACCGGGCGGTTTCATATGCAACGACCTATTAATTACATTTTAACATTGTGAGTCAGGCAAAATTACGAGCTAGTACTTGTTTATCGTCGGTGGCCCGTCGAACGTTAACTAATGGGAGGTCGAAATGTTTTTTAAAGTAGTTTCGATGTACTCGTAGGCAAAGGTGGGCAAAGTTAAACCAAAAAGTTAACTTCGTTAATCGTTATGACGCTACTCAAAAAGTTAACAACGTTAATCGTTATTACTCTACTCAAAAAGTTAACTTCGTTAATCGTTATTACGCTACTCAAGAAGTTAACTTCGTTAATCGTTATTACGCTACTCAAAAAGTTAACTTTGTTAATCCTTATTACGCTACTCAAAAAGTTAACTTCGTCAATCGCTGAAGCGTTAGTTTTTTGAAAATTTAACGCCAGTTAAAGTTTTTGTTATGTTTTAAAAAGCTCTTATTATACTTTACCTAACGCTTACTTTGAAAACTAACCAGTCAAATAAGGATTTTATAGTCAGCTTAATACATAAATACTTTATTATAACAGCATGGGTGGATAGTAATATGGTAGGTAGATATAAAGTTTAATAGGGTCTAATAGGGTCTAATAGGGTAGGCTAGGTAAGGAAAGTTGATAAAAAAAACTAAGTAGAGAGGGTAACGAAGAGGCGGGATCTGACCGCACCGGACGAGTTTAGGTTCGTAAGTGTATCGTTCTCCCGTTGAACGCAGTATAGGGTTTGTTTTTACACACACGCTATGCATTGCTACTCATCTCACACAATACGTTAACTTCGTTAATTAACGATTAACGGACTAACGTTTTTCTGACCATCTTCGCTCGTACGTAGTAACGATGTACGAGGCTCTAAAAATGAAAAGTCTTACCGATCTGTGTGAGCTCGGAATTGCGATATCGCGTCCCTCGGTTGATTCAAGCCGAACAGTATTCTGCAAACTTTGTAATTTATGAAACTCCCCACGGTCTTGATTTCCAGGGTGTTTGTGTCGACCATTCGTATCTCCAATAAGTTGTTGTACGCAAGTTGGTAATGTCTGTGCGACGAGATAGCAGAAATAATTATCGCGTTGGCTTGAGGAAAAATATTTTTTGCTTCCGTTCGTCCAGCGTGTCTTCGATAAAAAATGACTTACTTTAGCGCTGTGTACTGATCCTGCCGAAGCTCGTTCAGAAAGGCCATTTTGAACTGATGCCTCACGAACAGATACTGATGAGCCGTTTTGTTCAGCTGATCCTTGTGCAACTTTATGATGCGATACTCCTGATGATAAAAACTTTGGGCGAGATCGTAGAAAGCGTTCTCGAGTCTGCGGGAAAATCGTTTAAATAATGAATATCTTTGACAATAGAAACGATGTTTTATGAAAAGGTTTAAATCGTATCTCAAAATCTATTCGTCCGATTCACTTCAAATTTGGGCAGAGCGAGGTTTACAATATTGTCTATCCCATGACAAGATGTTTTTTTGATTTATGGTTTTCCATTTGTTAATAACAAATGATTCGTTGTTTTTTTTTGTCGAAATTGAACTTTTCTTTCTACAGCTTGCCATTTTGTAATTTTCAAAATTGCCAAAAAGTATCTGGTTATACGGTTTTATTGCTATACTAGGAGTACGTTTTTTTATTCTTCATTCCAGAGTAGCCTAGTCACCAGAAGCTACAGCGATTGGCTATGCAGCAACAGTAACCCATTGCTTAAATAATAAAAACTTCATTGTTCATCAATATTTCTCATTAAAAAGAAAACAAACTTGCCAAGATTATGTATTAATTTTGTGTGGAAACCCGAACTCGTCACGTCGATACTCTCACCAGAAAAAATATTGCAAATCAACCTGTTTTTTGAGCCCCAAGCTTATGCAGACGCGTTCATAACAGAAGTCATTGGAATATTCGCATATAATTATAATTAACGCTATATGGAACCATGCCTGCCAACTTTGGATTTATTCATTCAACCCAATTGAACGCGTTTTTTTCCTAAAGAAGATACTTTATCAAAATCAGTGACTACGATATCTCAAAAATCACAGCACCGATAAACTCCAAATTTCACAAGCTTCTCCAACACATAAAAAAGCAGGGCTTGAACAAAGGCATTTTCTTTTCGATGCATAGTTTTTTTAAATCAATGAATGCAGAGCGTTTTTTCACCGGAAATCTATACCTTCACTTTGGACTGCGGCAATTGTTTCAAACATTAACATATTATTAAATCCTCCGTCCCAGCAATAGATAATTTCACGCACAAACTAAATGCGTTAGTTTTTATTTCGGATGATTTGTTTCCGAGCAGCAGTGGTCACCGTGAAGGACAGTTTTCAAACAGCGGTCTGCACAAACCATCGTTTCCCACATTTATAAATATTTTTTAATACAAAACCTGTGAAAGAAACTTAAGGGATCATCACAGTGTAAAATTAAAAAAGAATCGATTTCTTTCGCATTATCCGATAGTATAGACGGTTATAAGCATAGCTTTGACATCGCCGATTGATCGTAAGTAGACAATTCATATGAAAACTCCGCACTCGAAACGTTAAACGCGTTTTTCTCAAAATGTCGTTTTTCAAAACGGTTTACACTCTCAAAAGAAGAGTTTTCAAGCTATCTGTCTCAAATGTTGACACAACGTTCTTCACGCCATTTTTTATTTTCCTATGGAAGCTTTTTTTAACTTCATTTTTTTTTCAACGAAAAACTACCGAAAAAATCGGCTAAATTCGATACGTTTTTCAAACCACCGCCGTTATGTCAATTTTGATTTACAAAAAACCTCCACAGCAAGACAGCGGCTTTCATTATGATTGATAATCGTTTTATAAATTTTGTTTCAAATAGTATTTACGGCCACAACCGTGTACACCATAGACTCCTTTTTTCAAAGACATTTTCAACCGTTAAAAAAATGTGAAAAAATAAATAAAAAGAAACGTTTAACAATGTATTTTCTGTTCTTTATAAGTGCTTTGATTTGGCATAAAAAAAGTAAGACGGATGAGCGTATTTTAACCATCGAAAAAAACCGCGAAAATCAGCTATCATTTGAGCCGTTACATTGTGATGATCCCTTAAAACCATACTCTTCAATGTAAAAAAAAAAAAAAATAGAAAACAAAGCGATATTCCAAAAACCTTCAAACGTTTTGCAGGATTACTAAAAAACTATTAAGCCGATTGAATTGAAAGTTGGTAGAAAAATTGATAATATTGCTATCTTTTACTTCACGAGAATTGTTTTTAAAAAATTAGTAATCAAAGTACTTTTTTAATCCAAATTTTACAGAAACTCTGCGTGAAATGTTAATTTCTTTTGAAAATTGATGCCGTTCTCTTAAATTTGCATTTTCTTCATTTGAATTACTGTCAAGTAGAAACTATACATGTTCGAACTGAAAAAATGTGTGAATATTGGTAAGTCAAAGTCTACACAAAGGTAGACTGCACGCCGATTTGCAACTCCCGCGCCAACCTTGCTATAACACTCGGCCACAGCTCCGCCATTGTGATGATAAATGAATTTAAAAAATGATTTTGTATACTTCAATATACTATTAATGCATACTGGACTGGCCCATCAATAAAAGTTCCCGATTCGGGATCTCACCCCTTGAAAAATTACTCGATAATGAAACAAAGAAGCTCGTGAAAGGAGCAGCTTGTAGGTTAATTCTAAAGGTGACTCGTGAGGTTTTTTGATTCTCCATTTGATTTACACGTGATAAATTAACATTTTCTTATCCGACGCAAACCATTTATGATTGATACAATCAATGAGTGGTCTGGACCAATCAGTGGGCTTATTATATATAGCAGACGGATTTATAACCCCCAATTTGAGCCGTTGTAATTATGCAACCTTTCTTTTCAATCTTCGAAACTTGTTGATCAAGATTGAAAAGAAAGAATGCATGATTACAAAGGCTTTAATCTGGGGTTATAAATCAGTTTACTATATATAAGAATCACAGATTGGTCCAGACCACTCATTGATTGTATCTATCGAAAATGGTTTGCATTGGAGAAGAAAACGTTAATTTATCACGTGTAAATCAAATGGAAAATCAAAAAACCTCATGAGTCACCGGTTAGAATTAACCCACAGGCTGCTCCTTTCACGAGCTTCTTTGTTTCATTATCGAACAATATTTCAAGGGGTCAGTTTTCGGGACAGTTTTTTCCGGCCAGTCTAATGTATACCTACAATTTGATAAACATCAAATAATTATTTCTCCGTTTGAAAAAACCCTCACAATTGCTAAATTTTCCTCCGTCTAAATGTATATCCGGCCTCCAACACACGCCAACGGGCGCAATCGCTAGCATGTAAAAAATATCCAGCAGCGTTCCGGCGATCGAGTACTTGTAGTACAAAGGCATTGCTTCAGCTCGTATTCACGGATCATCCGGGAGTGCCGAACATTTTACCTCGTGGTGTATCCGAACAAGTGATCTCCGTGGGGCAACTGGTACAAAGCCTTAGCGGGTAATTCGCACGCCGCGCACACAGCCGTGGCGCGTTCGGACGCCACCGGATCCTCGCCGCCCGGCGGCGATGGATACCTCTGTATCAGAACGACGGCTATCTTTGTGGTACGACCTTCCAGGGCGGCCCTGAATAAAATTACAGTACATTCCACCAATCGTACGAATAATTCGACATCGTTGAAACATTGAAGGGCACGTTTCACACGGCGACAAAGTTACCTCAAAGATTGTACGCGCGAGGCGCACTCCATTTTCTTTTCGTTCCACGACGAGTCGTTCCAGTCCAGATCGTAGAAGAGCACCACGAGGGACGGTATCTCGTTGAGGTACTTGTTCATCCAATTGCGCTTGAGTATACCTTTGACGATGTACCACTCGTACGAATTTCTCTGAAAATATATGCCAGTCGTTAGGCTACATACGTGAGGTTGAACTTTGCATCGTTCGGAAGCAACGAGAATTAAGATTTCTGAATTCCTTCGATATCTTTTGCCCGATTCTGCATACAAAAATCCTTTAACCATTTTTTAAGGAGTTTCGGGGCAAATGACAAAATGTCATCACTTGTTTTAAATTTATACAGTAATTCGTCGTCATGCGCTGATTGCACTCTCCAAATTTTAGGTCGATCGTCTACACCGTTACTATAAAATTTTCAATCGAAAAAACACTTTCTAACATAGGGAGATGCCTATGATCAGATAAAAAAGGAGTACATTACACCGATTACAAAATTGTCACAACGTACTGAGCGATGTGACGGTTTTGCATAACTTTTTAAACATTTTGTCACACTCTTTCGTGCATTAAACTGCCATTCTGCGATAAGCATAGCCATTTCCCTGGGTTGAAAAGTGTTTTTTCAATTATAAATATTATAGAAACTGCGTAGACGACCGATTTGAAATTTGGAGGGTACGTTCGGTAAATGATAAAGAATTGACTGTGTAAATTTTGATCAAATGGTAATGATTTGTCAATTGTCCCAAAACTCCTTAAGATATTTATTGCGCAATCTACGATATACATCTTTAAAAAATCCTCCATAATCATAAAAATATGGCAGATAAAGTGTAAGACAACTTTCGTTGCGTTCCAAGTATGCAAACTGCAATGCCATCTACATTGGACATTTTTTATGTTTTCATATTGCGAGTCGCTGTACGCGTCAAACCTTGGGTTTGACAGTGGGAAATTCTTGATTATGGGCGAGAAGCTTGAACTGTATGGCGAGGCTGTCAAGCCTGCGGTTGTTGCTGAAGGCATCCCAGATGGAGCGATGCATAGGATTGGAGGTATCGAGGCCTGTGAGGCCTATGAGGGCCAGAGGCTTGGCGACCAACTCCGCTGGTAGTTCCGACATGACTGAATTGCGGTTATTCGATAAAGCCTTCGGTGCATCGACGATGTCCGGGACGATCTGTAAAATTCGTATTTTTGATCGTTTTCACGGAGAAGACAACTGCAATTGGAGGCTGAAAAGTTCGTGGCCTGAGGTACTAACGAGTGAATAGAATGACTCGTAGTAGCTGGGCCGAGAAATTTTCACCTTTGCCTCGGACGTATATATTTCGTTTCAAACTTCTGTACGGTAGAATTATTACATTATGTATGGAAAATATACATCGTAAAATCGTCCTCGATGATGAAAAGACGAGGCTCAGCTGTCAGACTGTGACTGAAAAGTGGGAATTTCCGAAAGACTCCGAAAGTGGTGGGGATGTCCCGCTCACGCGCGCAAAGTTCACAGTTCTCGATATGACCGCGCGCGTCGCCCCGATCGAGTTCTGCCGCGCGTAAGCAAAGCGCTTTCAAACGAGACATACTTTTTTAATACTCAGCAGTGTAAAAATGTCAAAAAATCGATTTATTTTTGCACTATGGTTTTGAATGCACGTGGTTTGATTCGAGTTTTATTGAAATCTTTCTTATCAGATGCGATTTGAAAACTCCGCGAGTAAATCGTCTAAACAACCTCTAAGAAAAAAATAAACATTTTCTCAAAATAGATCTCGGCTATAATCATATGTCGAATGCGGAAAAATGAAATAAAAGAATTTGAGACTCAATTATAAATCAATCGTAGTGTTACTTTATTTTGTATACGGTAAAAAACGTACATTTTTTCTCGGGGTTGCCGCAGCATCCCACGCAAATATTCGTAAAAATCTGTCGTAAATACAAAAATGTGCAGGTTTTGTTTCCTTCTTTTTTTTCTATAAAAATACAAAGCACTCGTGGCATTCGTAGATCATATTTCTATATACACAGAAGTAACATACGCAGAGGACGGAATGTATGATGTAATATTTTATCATTGGCTCATTGTACGCCGCATAATCCCAAGAGTTTCACTGTCCACGGTCAAGCTCGAATTTGTAAAAAAAGTTAGAAGCATCGCGAAGTTAAGATCTCAATTTTATAGCATACGAAATAAAAACAAGGCACTAAGACACTATCGTAAAAATCGTTTCTTTTTTGCAAGCTGCTGCATGACAAAATATTAACTATAATATTGTTATAGCAATAATATTGTTATACTAATAATATTGTTGAATTAACGTTTAATATTAAACGTTATAAAAATTGCTGCAGATCTCCCACAGTAGTGAAATTCCCAAAGGGATGTACGGTAAGAACACTTTGGACGGTATTTCGTAAAGTCAGTCGTACTGGACCGACCATCGAGTATAATCCAACTCGATCGTTGTAACTCTCTTGAATGCGCGTATCAGTGGCTAGCGTCAGCTTCGGGACGTCTCTAACTCGGGCGGAGTGTAGATGCGAAGCGTTGCACGGCTGTCACGAATAAGCTAACTCTGTATCCATACCCAGCGGCAAAATTAATACGATATAATTGTGCTCGAATCTGAGCAGAGCGAGTGTTCATAATCCGTTGCTTCGACATTCGTTTTCCCATTGGAGAATACTCCAAATGCAAATGCACGCTCGTGCTTCTAATTCGAACGCGGGATCGCACTTTTCCCAAAATATTCGTTCGCAACTGTTAATCAATATCGATCTCTAGCCTAATAATATTTCTAAAAAAAAACAAACAAACATAGTCTTAAAAACTAATTTTGTACGCTTACGAACAGAGCGATAGAGATTTTTGTGGACGGTTTTGCCCAGGCTCAAATGAGAAGATCCCGGATTCCGAGCGCAGATTCTACGGTTTACCGGCGCACGTAATAGTGATAAAATAAGGCGAGTATCGAGAAAACGAGTATCCAGCTGGACTGCACGGAGGCGGCGCCTGCGAGACGGCACTTGAACATGTCGTACCTGCGAACACGAAGTATACACACGTTACAATCCTCGTACGTGCTTTCTGTTGCAACCGTTCGGCGATGCAAGGCACGTGGCGAGCTAGAGGTCTACGGTCGGATGACTCACCTAGTCGGCACGTCGTTAACGATATTGCTGAACTCGGCCTCTACCAATTGACCGTCGTAATACGTAATAAGATCTTCGAAAGGATACTCGAAGCCCTGCTTGCATTCGCACTTGTATCCGCCGCTCTCGAACCCTCGTCCCAATATCGGCACGCACTGTCAAACACATTTTACTTTTCAATCGATTCTACATTCATTAAGCGGCTATTGTCGCTATTTATTGATCGTATTATTAATTACTGGCCATTTTTTGGCTACGATAACCATCCATTATTATTACTATTATGATTATGATTATTTATTATTCATGATTTAAATATTATAGCAATTGTGAATATTATTAATTATGATAGTTATCTACGTATTATTGATTATTATAATTATTCATTTTTTGTCTATCATAATCATCCATTGTTATTTTTATTATCATTCATGATTTAAATATAGAAATTCTCCATATTATTCGTTATAGTTATTTACGTATTATTAATCATTATAATTATTCATTTTTCAGCTATTGTAACAATTCTACATCCGTGTGTATCAGTCGTATGATTATTACTTATTATTACTAGTTCTCGTATTGAGAAAATAATTTTTTTACCGCGATCATGATTTAGCAACTATAACAATTCTATATTCTTTATTATTAGTATTATTATTATTATGATAAAACCACTATAATTTTACTTGTTTAGCTATGTTAACAATTCTTTAACAAACGTTTCCCCGGCATCTTATTATTATTGTTGTCGGTGATTTGGCTACGTTTCTGTATTGTTATTAACATCATTACTCTTGGAATTATTATTATTAGTATTATCATAATGATAATTATGGTGAAAAAAATATACAAGAGTGGATAGAAGATGGGAAGGGAGACTCACGTATGAGGTTTTTTTATCGCACTTGTGTGTACCCTTGAACGCATTGGGAACGTAAAACTTGTCGTCACACTGATTCAGGTCCAACTGCAGCAAGTTCATCGTCACGGCTACGACGCCTCTGTAAAAGTTTTCATGTGAGCGATAGTCTTTGTTGCTTCCATTTTACGCTATCTTGTACTCGATTGTGGAGCTTAACGCAAAACGCTTGGTTTATAATATTGCAGAAACGCCGATACTCACTTGAATTCGAGTTTATCCTTGATACGATCCCAGCCGAAAAATGGCGACGCATAGGTGATTACCCATTTCTGCACTTTGCCGTCGCAATCGAAGTACGGAGTCGTCCAATGGCCTTGATCCAAATTGGCAGCTCTACGCAACAAACAGCATGGGAATTAGCCTCGTTGGAATTACGGACGGGATCGCAAGGGGATATTTTTCTTTTTACTTAGATTATGGTGGATTATGTAGTTCATAAATTATTAGATACAAATATGGCCGGCGTGTCATCTCCATAAGGCGCCGTATAGATGAGACGATTTTTAGCGTCGTAATTTTTTCTTATAGACTTAATTATAGACGAAAATCAGTTAGTGGTTAAAGATTCGGGTTCGGGAAAGGAACACCTTAATTTTCACGTTTCACTCCCTAACCTGTAGTCAGTCGGATAGCGTTCGTATTTTTTCTTATGCTCGCCGGTCTCGTTGTACCGTATGTGCATTTTCAAAAAGTATTTTTCCAAATCGTCGAAGTTGGCGGCCCAGCGTTGCTTCAAGAATTGGAACCAAGGCTTGTTCGTGTAAACTTGATCTGCGAAAGAGTCGTAATTCCCGATTTGCAATTTCGCTCGTACGTAACGCGCGTGGGCGTGTATTTTCAATTCTCAATGCTCACCGGTATCGACGAGTCTGGCGAGGTCTTCGAGCTTGAACTTTCTCGCGTTGAGCTGCGTCTTGTAGGCGAAGGGAGCGAAGAATGTTCTGTTGGTGAATTTGTTGCGATCCCAGTAAGTACCGGCGGACCATATCTTCGTGTCACCGAGAAGAAGCGCGAGGGTCTCGCCGATCATTTGGTCCTCGGTGAGCGGTCGATCGGCCACGCGTTTGCCCGAGTAAACCTCATGCGGATCGGATATTTGGAGAAACGCGCTTATGAAGTTCGCCAGTCTCGTCGCCATCTTTGCCTCGTTCTCGAAAAATTCCACTGCACCGAAGCCAATGTCGCCGTGGAGGGTCAACTGTTGTTTCGTGTATTTGGAGCAAGTTTTCGGATTCACGCTCAGTATGAACTTCAGGGCTTGATCGATGTTCATCCTTTCGACCTGCAGTGCAGTCGGGCCCGTCGAGTAGTTGCGATACTGGTAGAACGACTCGAGATACTTTTCTCTCATGTAGGCTGTCGCGGTGTTCCACTCGGCCGGCATCTTGTGAATCCCTGGGCAATCGCGAAATCGTTCATTCCGGTAACAATAGTTTATTAGCCATATCAAATATAGGGCTCGTTCACTTGTCATCCTTAAAGAATATAGTGCTTGAAAAGTCACGTGACAGCATATCTGACAACGGGAGCGTTTTGGCGGTCTGGTTGTATATTCAAATTTTATTGCCGATTTATATCGTGAATACTGAAATTCGCGAAGATAAAAATATATTGCGAGCATGATATAATATGATTAGCCATTTACGATGATTTCCGTACAACAGTCAAGTACCCTATTTTGTAAACGGCGTTTTTGGAAGGTATGAGACTTACATCCGATCTTGGAGCAGTCGAAACCGTTGTAGTATTGCTCTTGGGTCGCACGCTCGATTATCTCACCGAGATACGGACGGCGCACGTACGAGGGCAGCCGGAACGAGGGCTTGCATCTGCACTGGTAACCACCCCTTCGCAACCCCCATCCGTGCAGGGGCTCGCACTTTGCAAAAATCGTTAGCAGATCAGACAGGGTTCAGAGCTCGCGATTTACAATGTTTTGTCAACTTCAGGGCACCCCGGCTATCGGGAAAGTCTCAAGGGGTAACAGTGTACGCGGGATCGAAAATAAAGACACATTGTTAACTTTAAATCGTACTTGAGGGTCTTCAAACAAAATCAGTTGGTTTGATGAGGGAAAGTTCGTATTTTAGGTAATCAAATTTTCAACGTAAAACTCAAAATAGTGTGAGCGCGGAAGTTCGAAGTCGTTTTTTCGGAATAACATTTTTCAAATGGACTCGCAGTGTGACAAATTTGACTCGGTTCATTTGACATTTTCACAACTCTTATCAGCAGTTGTCGCGATATTTCTTGTGAAAATTCTTTTTTCCAAATGCTTGCCATGCTCAATATGTAAAAAATTGTATACGGATTTCTCTAGCTATTGTCATGCCGACTATGAGAAATTTGGCTTTTTCGGTTGACAGTGAAAATTGGGAGACTTCCGAAGACTGCCTTTCTTCAATCGAAAGCCCGACTCTCCAACGAGCTACCATATTACCTCTGTCGTTTCTTTTTTGCACCTTGCCGTGTCGGCGAAGCGATTCGGCCCGCTGTTGCCCTTCCCTGGCGGACATTGGTTTATGTCGATTCTCTCGAGATCCATTTCCATCACCGTAACCGCCGTGTATCTGTAATAATGCGACTGTGTTCCTTAAGGATCCGGGTCTCAAAAGGCACGAATTACCAAAAACGTACCGTAGGTCCAAAAAAATTTAAAAGCCTGGCCGAACCAAAGTTTGGCAAGATTGCCGGAGGAGTAAAGTAAAGATAAAACAAAAAGATCAAGGCCGTGTAGGTTCTGGAAAGATAATTGAGGCAAAAATTTTGATGTTTTTTTTAGCCTTTACTCTAAGCTCAGTGTAGTCAATATTTAATAATGCCACATTTTTTAAATCGCAACATTTCCCCATTAGATTTATTCCCAACTTGAGATTTTAAGACTATCGTTTTTGCTTTAGCGACTGGAATTGTTGTTTCTTAACTTTGCGCTTTTTAGTACGTGGAAAAAATAATCCCTGTAGGTATGGAAAGCTTGGTGTGGAAATTTAATTCGCCCTCGACAAGTTTCTTGTTTCGGGTATTCTATTCAAACTGTTCCGAATCGTTCTTTAGGTTCAGTCAGGCACTGTTTATGACTTTAGACTCAGTTTAGGCCTTTAGGCTCAGTTTAGGTCTTTAGGCTCAGTTTAGGCCTTAGGGTTCAGTTTAGGGATTTAGGTTCAGACTACGAATTGTTCTTAGATACTATTCTCTCAAATCCATGGGTATACCAATAAAATAATTCCACTCACGTCGGATACTCGACGTGTCGATAGCCCGTGTGCCTCGGATATATATCCGCGATTGGAACGACCGCGGCCACCATCCATCGGTTCGAGCGTTTGCAATCGAAGTAAGGCCTCGTCCACTTAACCGGACCGGGGAACTCGTCCGCGCCTTATCGTCAATTGATCATTTATTTTTCGTAGTTATCGTGCGATAGCTTAGTCTACAATACGTCTACGTAATGAAATTATTCTTACCCGGTGGTCCGTGGAAACTGAACGTTTCGTTCGTATTATTGGCGTAACGGATTTCTATCTGATACGTTGTTTTTGTGTCGTGCCTTCTCTCCACGTTGTCCGGTAACCACTTTTTGTACCTTGAAACAAACAAAAGAAAGTACTCGATCAAAGACAAAATAAACGTGCCTGCGTTTGTGAAACAAAGATCAGCTCCTTGTGACATTGACCTGCGAAATACTCGATCCTCATTGAGGGTAGCTTGATATCAAGATTGAAAAAAAAATCCATTTTCTCGACCGTGTCTTTATCGACACTCGATCCTTATTAAAAATCTACAATGTAAATTGGCAAGAAAATATTTTTGACAACGCTGAAAATAAGAGAAGAAAAACGAATTTTCGTTGAATTCCAACAATGCAAACTTCAACAACGTGCAAACGTCAATTTAATTTTTCCTGCAGTGCTCTGAACGAAACCCTATTCGCGTATACAGAAACTTTCAAACGTTGGCATATTCCCTTGGCGACCCCTGCTGAAAGCATGCTACCGCAGACAAAACCACTTGGAAACTAAATGCCAATTAATACACTATATCCTTTTTCAACATTTGAGGAATCGTCAGTGTAAAATTTTCAAAAAATCGATTTTGTTTTTGCATCGTCCGATAGTATAGACGGTTATAAGCATGCACTTGGCATAGCAGATCGATCGTAAGTAAACACTTTATACAAAAATTCCACTCGCAACTTTAAACGCGTTTTCCTTGAAATGTCGTTTTTCAAAACGGTGTACATTCTCAAAGGAAGAGTTTTGAGCTATCCGTCTCAAATCTTGACACGATATTCTTCACGCCATTCTTTATCTTGCTATCGAAGCTTTTTTTTTAAGCCTTCATATTTTTGTTAACGAAAAACTGTCCAAAAAGTAGGCTAAATTCGATACCTTTTTTTTCAAAGCACCGCCATTTTGTCAATTTTGATTTTAAAAACCCATAGCAAGATAGCGGCTTTTATATACCGATTAATAATCTTTGTACAAATTTTGTTTCAGATAATATTTACGGCCACAAAGCATTATTCAGCCCCTTTGATACCGGTGTCCATCAAGTATTTTCTCCTACACGAATGAGCGATAAGCCCGCACGTTGCACAAACCCATGGATAAACCCATTTGTCAAAACACGCGCTACCATTCGTTGGTGCGGTAGGCCTCTTCGGTGTAGTCCAAGCTCGGGCTGTCCTTTGGAAACGCTCCGAGGTCTTGAATGTGGAAGGTGTTCCTGGTGGATATTCTCTCTATGTGAACGGGATCGTTGAAGTCGTCCGCCCTGTAGGTTCTCGGTGCGAAACGCGGCATGGTCTTGTTGAAGAAGCCGCGATAGGAGGGCGTGTAGGACATATTGGGTGAGAAGTAAGTGGCGGACGCGTTGATGTGAGAATTGGCGGAGACGTCCGCCACGGAGGAGAGAAAGTAATACATCATGCCCGGATCGTAAGTGTCGTTGATCGCGGGCCTTATGAATCTCGATTGTAGTATGTAACTCCAGAAGAAGGAACGGCTGAGTGCCATGTTGTGAAGATGAAGTAGAGCCGTTCTGTTTGGAAATACGGGATTAATGTTTACGTCTTTGATGTCGGGCAGGTGGGAGACCGTGTCATCGGGCAAATAAAGCTCCGACAAATGTTGTATCTCGCAATTGTCCCCGGTGACTTTGTCCATCCTGAGGCGTATCTCGTCGAAGGCGTCGCGCGGCTGCCACTCGTATTGGCCGACAACGCCCAGCCACAAGAACGCGGCTACGACCACCGCCGCTTCCAACAAACAACCCATTACCGCCTTTTCGTTTAAATGCAATTGCACACGAACTCGGTCGCCTGGGGTTTCAGGTTGTTCTTCAGTTCGCGATCACGTGGCGGACATTATTGGAGTTTCTCTCATGTATGCAGGTTCTAGGTGGATTGAAACTTTTTGAACGCAAGCCCGACACGCCCGCGAATTTTTTCACACTTGCGTGGAGGCACTCTCGTAGAACGCACTCCAGTGACTGGCACGCGTCGCACACACGCCCTCGGGAGTCAGCGGCATTTATATAGACGGTGCATCATGCGGGTTAGGCGATGGATGTAACGTTTTTACCGACGGATGGTAACAATTGAGTTAAGCTTGAGGTATGCGGATAGAGAAACTTTACCGACGGATGGTAACATTTATTGGTCTAGACACGCGTTTTTATGGAAACTTTACCGCCGGATGGTAACTGCTTTGGCGGCCTTTAGGTGTGCGGATGGTAAAACTGTACCGACGGATGGTACGGTTTCATCCGTCTCTTGGTATTCGTACAGTGAGTATTGAGGTTAGGAATCGAAACTGCGTGGCTAAAAGCGTTCGAAATATCCTTACAAATAAACGTTCTGGTCAAGCGGCGCTGGCGTCGGTCGCGTCCGATGTTCGTCATATATTCGTATGTTATTTTGGGGGAACGTATCGTTAACTCATTTTTGACATTGATCGAAAGTATGGAATATAAATACGAGTATAATTTAATCCATAGAGAGTGTATAAGCATTAAGAATTATTGATATGTTTAAGCAAAACTTCAAACTATGTATGTATAATGAAGGTTTTACAAATCAATTGATAATTTAAAAATGTACCAATATCAATGCAAATTTTTTTCATCTTTAAATTGGTTTCTTCTTTTTTCATATATTTACGATTTTTGTGCGCCTCAAAAACGTTGAAATCCTCAAAAAAAACTCTTTTAGGATTATTTTTACACTCAAATATTGAGTTGCAAACCAGTATTGAGTTTCTTCAGTGCTTAACATTACTGGACAATTCGTGGTATTTGATGAAAGTTCTTCACTCTCTTCAATCATCTTGAAAAACCTGCAAGCATTTACCGACGAAGTAACACCGGCGATCGGAACGCTAGCGGCGCTTGACTGGCGAAAAAAAACTGCCAGTTAACTCTACAGGTGCACGTTCGGGAAACTTAAATACTTTTTTCAGCGGCCGCGTGATTTTTCACGATGCGTCGTTTTTCGAACAACTATTTTGCGTGTATGCTGCAAAATCAATTATTCATCTACAAATATTGGCGCGTTCTCGTTCTTTCCTCGTATAGTAACGGAAAATAAACCCAATGAAAATAGGGCTTTGAGTGAAAAGTTGGCGCATCCGTATTACGAATCATTTTATTTCACGCACATATGTATTACACATTTTATTTATTCAATGCGTATTACGATATTTGGGCATCGCAACGATCACAATAGGGTGAAGTTAAAGACGAACCACGTCACATATGAGTGCGAGAGAGATAGCTGAAATTTTTGAACCAAGATTTTTCAAAGATGAATAATATTTAGGATACAATGAAATCGTCAAGCTCTAACCGTCAGTGAATTCTACAGAGCCTGACGCTTTCGTTATCATAAAGAAACTTAACCATCTATCAGAATACCGGGATCGAAAATTTGTGAGGTTATGTTGATCTTGTACATGCTGAAAAGCGGACCCTACACATCTTCACCCTACACAGTAGATCCGAGACTTCCTCCTGGCCTTGCGTTTGCGACCTTCCAACGTTAACCAAAGAATAAAAAAAAGGTTCCAATAGTTAACCTTGCCATGCCCAGCGTACTATATTTTTTTACAAAATCACTCGTGTATCTCAGTTTTCAAATCACCCTGTAAAAAAAATAACCCAATATCCTAGTACTAGAATGTAAGTTTGAACTGTGAGTTTCAATTGCTTCACTTCTACCCTTCCCACGTTACATCAAGCCAAGGCCCTAAAAAAAGAACAAATATTTTGAGGGCTTTGCTCTACGTCTTAACAATATAAGAACACGCTATAAGTATCAAACCTAAATACTTCTTTGTTACGGAGGTATTAATATTTTCATGTATGGGTCTATATGACTTTGCGATTTAGTTCTAAATTAGTCCAATGGGTCTATCTTCAATCTAGCCTTCCCCATTCTGCACCTCAGAAGGTTAGAGTCATTATCGACGGCCTCGTTTTTTCAATGTGACCCGAAAGCTCCGTCCATTATTGCCTCCGCATAAAAGAATAATATCAACAGCCAACGTTGCAGCAACGCTTTTTGTGTACAGAAGGAATCCACTTGTCCAAACAAAGATTTATTCAGCCGCAATCGTGTACGACCTGCAAACAAGCGAGAGCAGGCAAATTTTATTTTTCTCTCCCGGCAACGACGACCCGATGTCCCTTATTATATAAGTACCGAACTTCAGAGTATCGTTGGAAACCGGATGTTCCAATTGGACTTATTTGGGTTTGTCCAAACGAGAATGCAAGTAATGTCAACCAATTGTATGATTTGCAATGAAGCGAAAGCAGGAAACGTTTATTTATCAACTTCGACAACGGTGACACGACATCTTTGAGATGGAATTTCGGAGTATCCGTTGAGAATCGGAAGACCGTAGGTGAATTGGACCATAGATGGCGTTGACTAGGGCTGTTGCATTCTATTCAAGTTGACGCTGTTTCGAGTACCTCGGGGCGAATGTTGGACGATTTTCAGGTTCTTCCGTAAAGTTCGACGACAAAGTGGATGCCGTGACCGCGTTGACTCTTGAAGCGCAGGGTGACGCTGTCGGTTCCGGGGCCTCCGCGAAGCAGGCTCGCGGTCGCGCCGCTCCCGTTACGCTTCTGGTCCATCGCCCTGACCTGCGTTATTCTGTAGGGCCTGCTAACATTGAAGGTTTGCTGGGAGGTCGTGACGCGGAACCAGGACGAGTCCTTCACGACGGTTTGCCTGAACACCAGAGTGTCGCCGGGTAAACGATTGCCGACGACCAAGTCGTGAGAAAGATTTCCGCTCCTCGATGATGAGTAAGAGCTGCTCCAACTTCCGGGCACCCCGTTCGCGACGACTGCGATGGATACCACAAAGGCGACGACATAGATTCCATTTCCGTTCATGGCGATTCGCTTTTACGTACAATGGCTATCGAAGTATTTTTCGCGTGCGCTCCTCAAAGTTTAACGGTAAACTGTTTCAATCGCGAACTCGTCATCCGCTCATATGTAGGCATTGGCGATGTTTTTTTTGCTCGCCTCTCCCGCGTATCTTATCAGCGGGATCATTTTATAACGTGTACAGGCGCTCGTTGGAGTTCCGAGGAAAACAAATACAATGTTTGCATTGCTGTCTACATAAGACACGTCATATCTCGGAATGACTCTTTCTGCGCAAATAATTGTTGCTTCCCCGCCGCAAATCGGCTTGGCATCGATTTATGGATGCTCACCGGCCTAATAATTTATTTCGCTCGTCTTTCCAATTTATTTCAAAACCATGACACTCACGAGCGCCACTTTGGAACGGTTCATAGTTATGACTCATGGAACGGCTCCGTTTTATTTCCTTGCGTGAGAATATTGAAGGACGTTGTTTTTGTCGGATGTAGATGTCGATAACGAAAATTGAAACGTGAGGGTGCCACAAGTTACGCTTCGACTCGTTTTTGGAAAAGAAATTGGAGCCCAGTTCCTTGAATTTGTAGTTTATAAGGGGCATGTACGAGGTCAACATAACCTCACATATTTTCCGACGGAGCTTTCTAATAGATGGCTGAGTTTTTGAGGGAAAATGAAGCACACGACTCTGTGGAAATCACGCAGAACTTGAAGATTTTTTGCGTAAGATTCCGACCTCCCCCCCCCCTCCTGCCTCCGATCGAGATGAAATTTTCACGGACCTCCCTTTAAATATTTTAAGACAACCCCTAAAGGGATTTTCGGCAACGCCCTAACGTTTTCGAAATATTGAATTTTAAAGTAAATTACCTTACTGCGCGTCGACTATATCGAAGAACATATATATTACATGAAACAACAGGTCAAATGATTGTAATAATTCGTATCAATTTCGTAATTCGTAATTCGTAAGAAAGTATCGAATCCTTCAGCTGATCGGAGCATTTAAAGCCGACGGCTGTCACATAACACAGCCAACACTAGGTAGTCGCGGTTTCAAGAAATTAAGGACATGGGTCACACGTCCGGTCGGTAAAAATTCTAGTGCCAAGTTCTCTCTCAGACGAACCACATTCCGGGCAAACGAAGAGAAAGACGTTCGTCGTTCAACAGAGCGGAAGGTGTTTCTTTCCTTTTTTCCAAAAAATCAACCATTTAGGAGAACACTGGGAATCTTAAAATCAGCTATCTCTCTCGTACTCGTAGCCGCTCGGTCGGTGTGGGACATGGCCTTAAAAAGCCGGGACAAAACGCGTTTGTGTTCATTGTATAGGAATAGTAGGCCAGTGTCAGGGGGCTGATTCCCAGTGTTCTGCAACATGGTTGATTTTTCGTAAAAAAGAAAAGAAACACCTTTCGCTCTGTTAAACGACGAACAACGTCTTCCTCTTCGTTTGCCCGGAATGTGATTCGTCCGAGAGAGAACTTGGCAGTAGGATTCTTACCGACCGGACGTGAGTATCAGCTATCACTCTCACACGCGTGGCCGCTCGGTCGGTGTGACACATGGCCTTAAGACGGAATGATACCTTATCGCGGTCGGTATGGTAGAACGATTATAGATTCCCACGAATCTCTGAAACGGCTCTTCAGATCCCGTCGAAACTTTGCCAAACGACGTCAAATAGATAGATGAATGGCTCTCTTCTTCTCAAATTTTCTGATTTTAAGAAAAAGAATGTAGATTAGCTTATGATAACCCAATCTGCATTTTTTTTCTCAAATTCGGAAAATTTGAGGAGAAGACAGCCGTTCGTCTATCTATTTGACGTCGTTTGGCAAAGTTTCGACGGGATCTGAAGAGCCGTTTCAGAGATTCGTGGGAATCTATAATCGTTCTACCAAACCGACCGCGATAAGATATCATTCCTTCTTAATACGGAATGATACCTCATCGCGGTCGGTATGGTAGAACAATTATAGATACCCAACAATCTCTGAAGCGGCTCTTCAGATCCCGTCAAAACTTTGCCAAACGACGTTAAATAGATAGACGAACAGCTGTCTGCCCCTCAAATTTTCTGATTTTGAGAGAGAAAAACGTAGATCAGCTGATGATAAGCCAAGCTAGGTTTTTTTTCTCAAATTCAGAAAATTTGAGCGGCAGACAGCTGTTCGTCTATCTATTTGACGTCGTTTGGCAAAGTTTTGACGGGATCTGAAGAGCCGTTTCAGAGATTGTTGGGTATCTATAATTGTTCTACCATACCGACCGCGATGGGGTACCATTCCCTCTTAAGACCGTGGTATAATCTCTTTAGGTATGTGGACGGAAACTTTGCCGACAGAAGATAAGAGTTTCGTCTGTCTCTATTATATAGGTATGCGAATGGAAAAACTGTACCGACGGATGGTAACGGTTTCGTCAGTCTCTTGGGGTGCGTTGCACTTAACGCCCGCCGTGCCCGCGGTGTTCGCAAACGCGTTCCACATAACGACCGCGATCGCAGTGATCGTGGTCGAAACGTCACATATGATGTCATAGATCGCGACCACATCGAGCCCACGACGCCCGCCGTTCGTCGTTGGCCGCCGTGGTCGGTAATATGCGCGCATGCGCATAACGAAGGCATAGCCGGTTACGAAGTTACGAAAATTCAAAATCCTGCTATTGCGCATTGTTGATCAGTAGAGTTTACCTACGAAGCATCCCAAAATATTTTTAACAATGGAAAGGGTACCGTTTTACAATAATAACAACGAGTTGGTAATAGAAGTGGTATTATCCAAAGAAGACGCCGCGATCGCCGACGCCGAAGCGATTGTAGGACAGCCTCTCACTTTTCTGGTTAAACCGTGAGCAATGACTTCGAGAAAGTATTCAAATGTAGCCTTCGACATTCTGCAAACAGTGAGACAGAAGCTCATATGAATTTTTTCATTCTGATTGTTTCAACTGTTAATGTGCTTGAAAATATATACTGTATTATATTATATATTCACAACAACATTAAAAACTTAGAAAAACACAAGTTGGAGTAAACCTGATATGGCTTTTGAATTCATGCTCCGCATAACGACAGACAACATCGTGGTAACCTATAATTTGTGGCCGAATTTTTAGCTTTCTTCTCTGTCTCTCTCGCAGAGCTCTTTCCCACCCGTCATCCGAATCGAAACTCGATTAACTTTACTTTCCGACGCATCACCAACATACTTAGTCCCAATTTCAATGACAGTCAAATTTGGAGTCGTTACGTCGTCGTCGACTCATTCCACTAGATGGCAGCCATGTTTATGGTGTCGGGCGTTCGATACGGGTTTCGGGTCGCCTGCAATGCAATCCACTTCTACTTGCGCCTGTGGCTCTCGTAAGCTTGTGTGAGCTAGTGGAACGAAAAATCTTGCGGTCGTGGTCGCGGGCGTTGCTGGCGTTAAGGAAGTTCATCTGATGATCGAAATAACAAACAGATATTGATTAAAAAATTCGAGTTCACTTATGAGGATCTAAAAAGTCACCTGTTCAAAATGCAAACTCTCTGAATACCTTGTTTGTGAGCAATTAATAAATAACATTTTTCTTAATTAACATGGTCTCTTATGGAATATCGTGTTTTTCCCGTCTATAAACGTGAAATTTGCAAGCATTGATAAACAGTTTCGAAATAAACTTTTATAATGGATAAAAAAATATCTAAAGAACGTTTGGACAGCTTTCTAAAATTCATTAGATACTTGTGAACTTTAGAATAAATTAAATTGTCTCGAAAAATGCTGATTTTTTAGAGGTTAACCTCCATATTACTCCAGTCGCATATTATGATGGCAACGTCGCAACCGCGCGCTTTTTGAAATCAACACTAATACTTCCCGAACGACGCAATGTGCACTACACTTCTACAGCAAATTATGCAGAAGTGACTGGAAATGTAATGACTAAATCGGCTTAAAAGAATAAAATCAAATAAATTAATCGCAAATAAAATCATTGTAGTTATAAAAAAAGGATACGAAATAATAACACATAAAAAATTGATTTCGAGATTGATTGAGAAAAAATTTGATTTTCGAAAATTGATTTTGTTTGCCTTTCCAGAAAAACGCTTTCTTTTTTGAATTTTCTTCCATGGTCGAAAAAGAGATCGACGATGAACCATGGACGCGAGTGAAAAATTTCTAGCACATGGCAGTTGTACAGGATACGCGGTCGCGCTTGGTTGCAGCGTTGCCAAACTTATTGAACGGACTACGCTAGTCGTAATAATTTTTCTTTTGACTAACTCGGTACCGGATGAACTTCCTTAAGTGGAACGCACCCTTGGTATCCATACTATGAGTATGGTGGTTACGAATTGAAACTGCGTGGTTAAAACCGTTTAGAATATCGTAAGAAATTAACGTTTTGGTCAAGCGGCGCTGGTGTTAGTCGCGTCCAATATTTATTGTGTATGCGCATGTTATCTAGCGGGAACGTGTCGTTAATTCGTTTCCGACATTGATTGAAAGCACACAATATAAATACAAGTATAATGTAAAGCATAAAGAGTATATAAACATTAAGAGTTATTCATATGTTCAAGCGCTTCAAACTATGTATGTATAATGTAAGTTTTACAAAATAATTTATAACTTTAAAACGTTCCGATCTTAATGCAATTTTTTTACTTCTGTAAACTGTTTTGTTCGTTTTTCATATATTTACGAAATTGTGTGCGCTTGTTTCCGATACTACAGATATTACGTTATAAAAAACGTTTCAAGGACTGTTTTCACATAGTTGACATTTTTAACCCAGATTTTTCAAAGGTGAATATTACTTAGAGCACAATACAATCGTTAAGGTCTGCGTCGGTGAATTCTACAGGGCCTGAAGTGAGAGCAGGAAACTTTTATTTATCAATTTCGACAATGGTGCCGCAACATCTTTAAGATGGAATTTCGGAGTTTCCGTTGAAAATCAGAAGTTCGTAGGTGAATGAAACCATAGATGGCGTGGATAGGGCTGTTGCTGTGGCGGTACGGCCACTTTCACCACCTTCAACATCGAAGTACTTACCGACGGAGCAGAGCAGCAAATCGAACGGTGGCGACAATCGCCACCGGCGAAAGCAAAAACTAACGCCACGGGAAGTCTTCATGACTGAGCGCGAAGCGCGGACTAGGTGACTAGATAGTTAGCGGCGGCAGAAAAACAAAAGCAAGAACGATCCACGGGTCGAAAAGGAGTTACGCACTTTTGTGATATAAAATAAAGTCTGATTATAGTAAAGTACGCCGCAGTGAGAATTTTATCCTCCCTAGCGTCCTAAGTCCTACAGACTGGTGACCCCGACGTGATCCTCGGTGCAAAGTAAGGGCTATAGCAAAAGCAAAAAACCCTCGTGGCGTCGCGAACAAAGAATGGCGACCCCGCGAACACCGGCACAATCGACACAAAAAAATTTGGCCGGCGAAGCCGCAACGGCCGAAGGTGACGAAGCCAGTGAATTTCGAGACTGCCGGGACGAGGAAAATCGAAACTCTCGTAAGAATTACAATCTAGGACAAACCACGCTGGAAAACGCGGCGGGAATTATCAATGAAAATGTCATCTCGGCCATCAACAAAATACAATTGACGCCATTTCGTCGAGAAAGACCAGATGTGTGGTTCTACATCGTCGAATCAGACTTCGCAGCATCAAGGATCACCAGCGACGAGACGAAGTACATCGCAGTGCTGAAAGCCCTCGACGCTGAGACCATCGACGAAATAACGGACGTCGTGGTAAACCCACCGAACAGAGATAAGTACAACAATCTGAAAAGTACCATTATTCAACGTTTCTCAAAATCAAGGGAGAAACAAGTGTCGAGGTTGTTGAATGAGCTCAGCCTCGACAACAAAAAACCCTCACAACTACTGCGCCAGATGCGAGATCTTGCCGCAGGAGGGGTAGGTGACGACGTACTACACTCGCTGTGGATCAACCGAATGCCGATACAGATACGCCCAATGCTGGTTATGACTGGGAGTCTAGACCTTGACACCATGGCGGAAATGGCCGATCGAATCATCGACACAATATATACATCGCAGGTCATGGCCACAAGTACGCTGCCGACACGGAGCAGCCAAGGGTGCTCGGACTGCAAAAGGCTCTCGGAGAAATTCCAAGAGTTGCAGCTCACGGTGGATCGGCTAGTCAAGGCTGTAGAGAAAAACGGGGCTGGAGACAACAGACGACACGACCGAGGAAGGAGACGCTCTAGGTCGAACACTCCAAGTCGAACTGACATCTGCTTTTTCCATCGGAAATTTGGTACCGCAGCGTACAAGTGCGTCCTGCCGTGCAGTTTCACACCAAAGCTAGGCGAGGGAAACTAGCACAGCTGCCACCAGTACAGGCACTCGGTGGCAGCGACAATAACTGCGAAAGCGTTCCACTGCCGGAGATACGACTCACAATTTATGACACAAACACTAACCTCACTTTCCTCATCGACTCAGGTTCTGCGGTATCGGTCATACCCTGCAGAGCGGTGAGGGAAAAGCAAGTCCGCTGCGGAGAAAATTTGTACGCAGCCAACAACACAGCGATTAAAACGTATGGACAAAAAGTCATAGTCGTCAACTTGGGTCTGAGACGCGAGTTCAGATGGCCATTTATCATCGCCGACATCCAGTCGCCAATAATCGGCGCGGACCTAATCGCGCACTACGGAATATTGATCGATCTGAAGAATAAACGTCTCATAGATCCGACTACGTCACTGACGTCCGCAGGTGCCATGGTCGAGACTTCAATATATGGAATATCGACAATTAACGACCGGGGTGAGTACGCCGACTTAATTAAAAAGTATGCGAAGATAACGAAGCCGTCAGTACGAACCGGCGCGGAAGCCAGCAGTCGAGTGGAACACCACATACGTACCACGGGTCCACCGGTCGCTCAACGCCCACGCAGAGTAGTCGGGGAAAAACTCAAGGCGCTCCGTGAAGAGATCAACTTCCTGATAGACCAAGAGATGATAAGACCGTCCAAAAGCGCATGGGCCAGCCCGGTGCATCTCCAACCGAAAACGTCCAGTGGGTGGAGATTGTGTGGGGACTTCCGAGGGTTGAACGCGATCACGGTACCTGACAGATATCCAACAGGTCATAGCCATGACCTGTTTCAGGGTCTACAGGGAAAAACCATCTTCTCCAAACTCGACCTCACCAGGGCATATCATCAGATACCCATGGCGAAGGACGATATTGAAAAAACGGCGATAACCACACCTCTCGGAGCGTATGAATTTCTGGTGATGCCATTCGGTCTGCGAAATGCATCGCAAACGTTCCAACGGCATATGGACTCGATATTCAGAGACATCGATTTCGTCATCGTCTACATCGACGACATATTGGTAGCCTCGGCAAATCCGGAAGAGCATCGAGAACATCTAAAAATCGTCTTCGAGAAACTACAGGAACACGGATTGACACTGAACCTGGACAAGTGCGATCTAGGGAAAGCAGTGCTGACGTTCCTAGGCTACGAGATCAGCAAGGATGGGTACAAGCCGCCAAGCGATCGAGTCACGGCGATCCTCGAGTTCCCAAAGCCTGAGACGGTGGTGGAATTACGACGATTTTTAGGCCTCATCAACTACTTTCGGCGATGCATTCCCAACGCAGCGGAAGTACAGGCTCCCCTGAACGAGTTTCTAAAGAATTCAAATAAAAAAAACGACAAAAGTCGAATCCCATGGACGGAAGCAACGGAAGAGGCGTTCAACGAATGCAAGAAGGGCATCGAAACAGCAACGCTCACACGGTACCTGTCGCCCAATGCGCCACTCGCACTAACAACCGATGCGTCGAATACGGCAATCGGAGCAACGCTGGAACAGCTCGAGGAACACGAGTGGGCGCCGGTAGGTTTCTTCTCAAGGAAACTGAATCCAGCCCAGAAGAACTATAGCACATACGACAGGGAACTTCTAGCGATTTATGAAGCTATAAAATTTTTCCACCATATCCTCGATGGGAGGCACTTCGTGATCCGGACGGATCACAAACCACTGACATACGCTTTCAAACAGAAATCGGAAAAGATGTCCCAACGGTTACTCCGGCAACTGGACTTCATCTCCCAATTTACTACCGAGATCACGTACGTAAAAGGTGGAGACAATATAGTCGCTGATGCGTTGTCGCGGATTGAAGCACTCAACAGAATTGATATGCCAAAAGTGCTCTCCGCCCAGACCATACTGGAAGCACAACAAAACGACGACGAACTTCAAGAGACTCTGGACAAAGAGGCATCACTGCAACTACAGCTATTATCCGTCGAGCCTAATGTGAGCATATACTGCAACGTACTGGAAGGAACGGTGCGACCGTATATACCCAGGGAACTACGGCGGAAAGCGTTCGATGTCGTACATGGACTCTCGCATCCGAGCGGCAGGAACACGTGTCGCATGCTCAGGCAAAAATATGTATGGCCTGGGATGAAAAAGGACGCGCTGGAATGGACAAGAAATTGCGAAGCGTGTCAACGATCAAAAGTCCACAGACACAATCGCCTACAGCCAAACCACATCGATGTACCTGACGGACGATTCTCTCACATCCACATGGACATCATCGAGCTTCCTACAGTAAATGGATATCGATATTGCCTAACGGTAATGGATCGCTTTTCAAGATGGCCGGAGGCAATCCCAATGAAGAATATCACCGCCGAGTCCGTCGCAAACGCATTTTATAACGAATGGATCTGTCGATTCGGAACGCCACTAACGATCACAACCGATCAAGGTAAACAATTCGAATCGTCGCTCTTTCTATCGTTATCTCAACTAATAGGAGCAAAGCGGATACGAACGACGGCGTACCACCCTGCATCCAATGGCCTTATCGAACGATGGCATCGGACGTTAAAAGCGGCCCTAATCTGCAACCGGCCAATTCCCTGGACGGAATTACTACCCACGGTACTGCTGGGCTTACGGACCGCATTCAAAGAGGACATCGGCGCGTCATGCGCGGAGATGCTCTATGGGACGACACTGAGGATTCCCGGTGAATTCTTCATCAACCACGAGCTTCCAGCCGATCCGAAGATATTTATCGATAAATTTCGAGAATGGATTCGGGGAATACGGCCCACAGCGACGGCGCATCATAATAAAGCTCGGATGTTCGTCCTTAAGGACCTATACCGGTGTTCTCACGTGTATCTTCGCAACGACGCAGTAAAGCCGCCGCTCGAACCACCCTATGCAGGCCCATACGAGATCGTGGAACGACTGGACGACCGGCGATTTGTAATCGATGTGGATGGTGCGCAAAAAACCATTTCAGTCGACCGATTGAAGCCGGCATATGTCGCTAAAGAGGATCGTGCGACAAGGAACGACGACAAAGAGGAAATTCAACCTCATCAATGGGGATCGAGCATGGACAAGCCTTTAAAAACATATGAAAAGGTAAAGAAAACAGTATCGTTCCCTGATGACTCCGTCACTGTCACTGGGGGGGGAGTAGATGTGGCGGTACGGCCACTTTCACCACCTTCAACATCGAAGTACTTACCGACGGAGCAGAGCAGCAAATCGAACGGTGGCGACAATCGCCACCGGCGAAAGCAAAAACTAACGCCACGGGAAGTCTTCATGACTGAGCGCGAAGCGCGGACTAGGTGACTAGATAGTTAGCGGCGGCAGAAAAACAAAAGCAAGAACGATCCACGGGTCGAAAAGGAGTTACGCACTTTTGTGATATAAAATAAAGTCTGATTATAGTAAAGTACGCCGCAGTGAGAATTTTATCCTCCCTAGCGTCCTAAGTCCTACATTGCTATCTATTCAAGTTGACGCTTCATCGGATACCTTGGGGCGCATGTTGGACCACTTTCAGGGTCTCCCGAAGAGTTCCACGAGAAAGTTGATGCCGTAACCGGGTTGACTCTCGAAGTACAGAGTGACGCTGTCGGTTCCGGGACCACCGTGTATCAGGCTCGCGGTCGAGCCAAATCTGTGGTTACTCTTGTCGGTCACCCTGATTTGCGTTAATCTGTAGGGAGTGACAACATTGAAGGTTTGCTGGTATGCCGTGGTGAAGAACCATCTCCCGTCCTTGACGATGTTTTGCCAGTATAGGAGCCAGTCGCCGGTTGCACGAGTGCCGACGATCAAGTCCCCAGCAAGATTGCCGGCGACCAAGTCGTCGGAAAGATTGCCGCTCTTCGCGGATGAGTAAGCGCTGCTGTAACTTTCGGGTGCGCCGTTCGCGATGGTCGCGGTGGAGATCACAAAGGCGACGACATAGATTCCTTTTTCGATCATGGCGATTCGCTTATACGTACGTTGGCTATCGAAACGTATTTTGTGTCCGTTATTCAAAGTTTAACGGTAAACTGTTCCAGTCACGAACTCGTCATTCGTTTTTATGTAGGCATTGACGATGTTGTTTTGCTCGCCTCTCCCGCGTATCTTATCGACGGAATCATTTTACAACGCGCACATGCGCTCGTTCGAGTTCCGAGGGAAGCTAATACAATGTTTGCATTGCTGTGTGCATTGCACGTCAGTTCTCAGAATGGCTCTTTCTGTGCAAATAATTGTTGCGTCTTACACCGCAAATGACTTTTGCATCGATTTATGGATGCTCACCGACTTGATAACTTATTTCGCTCGGCTTTCCAGTTTATTTCGGAACCATATGACAATCGCGAGTGCCACCTATGGTTCATTGTGATGAGTCTCGGAACGGCTCCGTTTTATTTCCGTGCGTGAGAATATTGAAGGACGTTTTCGTCGGATGTAGATGTCCATAATGAAAATTGAAATGAGAGGGTCGTGCCGCAAGTTACGCGTTGAATCGTTTTTTTGTGAAATAAATTGGAGGCGAGTTTTTTGACTTTGCCGTTTGTAAAGGGCATATACGAGGTCAACATAACCTCACATATTTTTCGACGGTGCTTGATAGTTGAGTTTTTCAGGAAAAACAAAGCACCAGGCTCTGTGGGATTAACTGACGAAGAACTGAGATTTTTTTCCTCTAAATATTATTTATCTTTCAGAAAACTTGGTTCGAAAATGGCAGCTATCTACGTTGCACCCACGGTCTTACATACGAGTTTGGAAACTCCACGCGTGAGGGAAGGTCGAGTTTTGTAGCATTCTCAAGTATCTAGTGGCCGCTAATTCGCTGTGTCAATGCCAGAGTATAGCATCTGGCTAGGACTCAGGGCGCTCATAGTGGCCGGAATTCGCACATTCTACCGTCAGTCAATCGTTGTTTTATAGAGCTTAGAAATGGAAAAGCCACGCAAAGGAAATGTTAGTTGTTGTGTAAAATCGTGCAAAAATATATTGAGATCCACGAGTAGAGAAATCAAATTTTATTCGTTCCCGGCAGCAAGTTATAAAACCGCGCAAAAAACTGTGGATAGGTTAGGTTGATAAAACGAAGTAAGTATATTTTTAAGGTTATGTTGATTCGTCTTTTGAAAGATATGCATGCTAGTAATTTGGTCACGCGACTGATTTTTTTAAAGCGATTTGTTAGTAGTTCACATAATTGGGAACCAGCAAAACACCCACGAATATGCAGTGCACAAGTTTGAGTCGTCGCCTAATCCCAAAACAGAATAAAAAGTAGCGAAAAACGTATTTTAAATGTTTGGTAACACAAATGTAACACAAATTTGTAATATTGCACTGCTGTGGTTCTACTTACCTTAAAAAACAATTTTATTATAAATATTCAAATTATTGAACGAGAATAAATAATTTTAGTGTTCATGCATTTGCGTGTATAATATTTCACCAGTAGAGAATTTTCATATTACACCGGCACACGGCGCCACTTGGTTGTGCGCACACAGCGAATAGTCGTCGGTGTAGGGCAGCGTAGCGTTATCCTCAGGCGTGTGACCATGGAGGCTATATGGAGGAGCTCGAACTCTTATGGGAGACAAATGAAAAATATGACCACAAAATCGTTTGATATAGTGAGGCGCAGCGATCGCGCTATTACAATGAAGTTAGTTGCGTGCGAGAGAGACAGAATAAGGAAATCCTGAGAAGTGAGTTGCATGTGACAGATGGAAGACATCAAAGCATATAAGGAAATTGATTTCATTTATATTATTATTTATATTATTGTTAAAACTAAGTAGAGAACATTCATGCTGCAATAATAGTGTGGATATCCTTGAAGCTCTGATGCTAATCCTAAGCACAGCTGCAATTGAAATACAACAATTCTAACATTAAATTGTGATAGGCAAGATAGCCTCGGGGATAACGCTCCAGCTACGAAAACGTGGTCGTGAGTTAAAATCCTCCTCGGCGAATTTTTTTTTGCCTAACGAACCGTACGAACGGGTTGACAATGTTCAATTCTTATTGCAAATCAAAGTGTAATAATATGCACAATAAAATTTTTAATAATGAATTTTCATTGCAAAGTGCCGTGAACCCTCGCATGTGCCCAAATGAATCAGTGTAAGAAATGACCAAATGAAACAGAGTAAGAAAGACTTGAAAAATCAAATAAAAAAGAGTGACATACGATGACGGTGTAACTGGACTATAAGAGGAAATATGCGATTTAAGTGAAAATTACGAACAATAATCAGAAAACGGCAAGGACTGTGTAAGGAAGATTAATGAAAAAGATTAATCTATGAAAACCTATGAAAAATGAGAGAAACTGAGGAAGAACAGAGAGGAAACAGAATATAACAATGCAGTACCTTTGGCACCTTAAACAATGTCAATTGTCGTACTGAACGCATATCTCTGTCAGCTTTGTTAGCATTGCTGCCGCCGTTACAACCCGATACAGCACAAACTTTCCCCATCCTGTTTCAGAATTAAAATCATTAAAGACATAATAACCTCATTAAACTTGAAAAATGTATAGTAACGTAACTCATTACTATGTAAACAGACACACAACCATTAGTCACGAGGGACCCATGTGTAAGGTTATGAAAAATGCAAACAATAGAATTGGAGACTAATGTAATTATGCTTAGCTCACGATACTGGCCTTGATGTCGATGCGGAAAGACGTTCAATCTGATATAAAAAGAACACTCAATTCTTTTCACTTCACGATTAAGAATCTAGTTTATAAATCACTAATGCTGCACTTTGTCTTCACTGTTCTCTTTTTTGTTTGGGAATCTAGAACATGAAAAGATAATTATTGCGTACTTCCAATACGTCTTTCATCTCTCTCACACGCCACTAACTTCACGACAACAGCGCGATCGCTGCGCCTCACTATATCAAACGATATTGTTGCCACTTTTTAAGGTAAAGTGTCACACCGACCGAGCGGCCACGAGTGCGAGAGAGATAGCTGATTTTCAGATTCCCAGTGTTCTCCTAAATGGTTGATTTTTTGGCAAAAAGAAAGGAAACACCTTCCGCTCTGTTGAACGACAAACAACGTCTTCCTCTTCGCTTGCCCGGAATGTGATTCGTTTGAGAGAGAACTTGGCACTAGGATTTTTACCGACCGGACGTGTGACCCATGCCCTTAAGATACAGTTCGGACTCCTTTATATAGCCTCCATGGTGACATCAAACGTCGAAATATCCGCCGATTCATAATTTCCTCATGACGGTTTGAAAAAACTCAAAAGCGAGAAAAGATCTCAAACTCAAACTCACAATGGCGTCGATAGAGTCCGTCTAGAAAAACGTGTTTTTTTACAAATAGCTTCACGGGAGAATGGTTTTCTCGTAAAGTATAAGACCTAAAACAAAAAACAAAAAAATGATGATTTATATATTATTAGCTATGGGACTACGGAGAGATTTTTTAAAGTCAAATGCGATTGTGAAGCGACTATGAAAATTTCAAATCGATGCATGCAAAGGTGGTCGAGTAATCCGTCTTCCGAGATTGAAAAAAGTGGTTTCGTGAAAAACGCGTTTAAAGTTGTACGAGCAACTCAGCGCGCGCTCCGAAGCGCTGCGGCAAAATCGATAATCGAACCTCTAAATTAGAAAATTCGTTACAGGACCAATTGCATATTGTTTTTATGACACCAAAGTATTTTTAAGGAAGAAAAAACGTCTTTCCAAAATCCTAGAGTGGTGTTATGCCTTAACAAGAATGAGGGTTAGGTACATCATCTGTGATCTGTCTTTTGCTAGATCGCACCGATGTTTAGCGTATATCTATATACATATAGGTGCCAGAGCACCCTAGCGCCATCATTTCTCGTTCTCATTTTGGGGACGAGTTGAAAGGCCTCGCTGAACCTTCTGGTATCTAGGCTCCATGATCACTTCTAACTGATAATTTCTAACCTAAAAGTCAAATGTCCGAAATGGCCGCGGGAGAGAGACAAAATACAAGCGAAGCCGATCACAAACCGATATTTCGGGAATTGACCGCGGACGATCCGGAGCCGGAAACCACAGTGATCGATAGTCTCTGCATGAATTGTCACGAAACCGTGAGTGAATTGCGTCTCTTTGTATATTCTAACCGCGCCGGCGTTCGAACACGTTGTGTCGAAAGAACCCGCGGTAAATATTCGGAATCGTTTTTTCTTCTCGTTTTTTTCGTTTTTCGGAATCCCGATTCCGAAAAAGAGTTTTCGGAATCGGGGCTCCTGCTATATCCAGGTTTATTTTCTTCAAAGGTTCAAACAAAGACAAACAAAAATTAGCCTGATTCTAGCAGGAGCCCCGCTTCCGCATATTTACCGAATCCGATAACAAATATTGAAATTTGTAACGCGCGATTTCAGGGCGTAACGAAACTCTTGCTCACGAAGATACCGCATTACAAAGATGTCGTGCTCATGTCGTTCGATTGCGAGAAGTGCGGCTTCCGGAACAACGAGATTCAAAGCGGCGGCAAACTCGGCGACCGAGGAGTTAGAATTAAGCTCAGGCTCTCCAAAGCCGAGGATCTCAATCGTCAGGTCGTCAAGTCCGACTACACCAGCGTCAAAATACCACGATTGGATTTTGAGATACCGTCGCAATCGCAGAAAGGAGGTACTGAAAAAAGAATTCCTCGAAAAAAGGAGCTGACGCCATTTCAAGGTTGCGTCGTTAAACGAGGAATGCTTCCGATTTCGTCATGTCGGTCCATTTTGTCATGGCTGCACTATAGACATGGAAAATTTAGAAAAAACATTTTCAAGAGTTTTTCTCTGTTTGTGATGTAGGGGCGATATTTTATTTTTGTACTCTCCAGTGAGTGGAGGCCATCGGACACTTTCAAAATGAAATTGAGGTTCCATTTACCATTTTCTATGTTTAAGCCCTGGTTGCTAAGTATAAAGTTTCAATGGGTCTGCATAAGCTTAGATTTTCAATCTTTTTTTCTGATGAGAGTATTTTGGCATGTTTTAGCACACAACTAAGGTAGTACGTTCAAAAAATTGTGTGAGACTGAAAGTTTTTGAATGTAAAACTACGAGTTGCAAGAATTGCACTATCAACAACATTGATGAGTATGGTTGGGGTATGGGCTTGATTGGGCTCGCCAGGGACGTTGACACAGACCGTTTATTTCGCTGTTAGTATGCAAGCATTCGTATACACAAACTTTCTAAGTGCTGGCATATGTCCAGGGCAAGATTTGCTGAAAGTTTTCTACCACAGACAGGAAGACCGCTTTAAATTTATTGTCAGTTAATTTACTGTGTCATTTGTCAACTTTTCAATAGTAAGATATTCTACGTATGTAGTTTGGTAAATTCATTAATTTCCCAAAAATATTGCTCACTCAAAAATATGAACGTATGTTTGCTTTTGAATACGAATGTCTCGCATCTACTACCTTAATTCGTAGTCTTGCCAAGTTTGAGTTTTGTTAAATTGGAAAATATTGATAAATAATGACGTTATTATTACTCATAGGGAGAGCCTTCATTGCTGCATGGCCAATCGGTCTACGTTGTTCTGGCAACTTTAGTGACCGGGAATGAAAAAAATATAAATACTCTTGGTATAAAAATGAATATGTATTTTTCGAAATTATGGGAATTACGAAAATGGCGAACCGTAGAACAAAAATGTTTGACTTTTTATCGAAGAGTCAATAATTTGTTATTAACAAATGGACGACCATATCAAAAAATCATCTGGTCATCCGACAGAAAATGTTATAAATTATGCTCCGTTCTAATTTAAACCCGATCGCACGCACACACGTACAGGCATGAACCGAATACACAATAATAATAACTACATATTAGTTAAACATTGATTTTTCAAATGATTGCACAAAAAGATGACTACGGAAACCTACTTTATGTGCGTTCCACCCTGCACTTTGCAGTTTTTCTTCTTTTTATTTAGAATCTATCTACATTTTTATACAATTCCATTCGCCATTGGCAGCTCAGTAAAACTCCCTCCCGTTTGGTAGTCATAGAGAGAGCCAGTGCGTGTTGGGCGATTACCCATCCGAGTATTGGCCCGACCCAATGAGCCTTGAAGCGCCCTATCGCCGTTTACTTTTCTCTTCCTTGATAAATATTCCAATTTTGTTTCCCGCGCCTGCCAGAGGTGACCACGGTAGAGGGCATCATCGATCGCGCCGTCGCGGGTCTGCAGCAAGACCAATCTAAGCGCAGGGAGGAAAATCCCGAGACGGCTGCGGAGATCGACGTGTTTGTTGCAAAGCTAAACAATCTTAAACTTCTCGACGAACCGTTCGAAATGATTTTCGAGGATATAACGGGAGAATGTCACGTGGAGAATCCGCGCGCCCCGGCCAAGGACAAGGACTGCGTCGTAACTTGGTTCGTGAGGTCGGCCGAGGAGAATCGACGTCTCGGCATTTATCCCGAGAACGAGGATGGCCTGCTGCGACCGACCAAGGGAGATGAATTCACGCTCGAGCAGTTGGAGGGAGAAGTTCTTACGTTCCCGACGAATTGTCCCAACTGCAACAGCCCCTGCCAAACGAACATGAAGATGACCAGTATCCTTTTTTCACTGGCACGCGAAGTCGCGCGAGGAGAAGCAAAAAATTACCTAGCTGTTCATGAAAACACCCATATATGTACAGGGTGGATCAATAACTATTAGCACCTTGGATGTCTTCGAAACTATAAGGTTCTCAGAAATATTTTCTGAAATAAAATTGCACAGTACGAAAGGGGCCATCCGATAGCGATAATAGTCTTTTTTTTGCCGGTGGAGGTACTTCGGACATTTAAAGGTCAACTCCATTGTTTTAAATGGATCGGTACGTTTTTTTCTGAATCATGAAAGAGGAGCTTCAAACGAGTTTAACGACCTATAACATAAGGTCATTGAAGGTCATAGAAAGTACAGAAAGGCGATAATACTTACAGTTTCGGTAGTAAATAAAATTACTACGTTTATAGTAAGTGTTCGAAATGACGACCATCAGTATCAATGCAATATTGGATTCTTTTTTCGACTGATTGATTTGCAAGTTTTACAGCGTCAGAACTTATTGATGCACAGGCTGTAATAATTCTTCGTTGCATGTCGTCAAGTGTAGTTGGTACTTCTTTGTACACTCTATCTTTCAATGTTCCCCATAGAAAGAAGTCTAAATATCGTGGCCAGCTCGTTCCCCAGACCTAACACCCTCAGACTTCTTTTTTTTAGAATTTTTTTTTTCGGTGTACAAATTGGCCGACTACTAATATTTTCTTTTATTATCTTTTTTCCAACTTGCGTGACTTCAACAATTTTCACTCGATTTACTTCAAATTAAAAATTTATGTTCCTAATTGCATTTTGCAGAGAAGTACGTACGGAATTTCTGATTAATCGAAAAATTTTCATTTTATGAGCAGTTTTATACGAAATATTTCACTGAAAATTTATTTCTTAAGTTCAAATATCTACAACTTTTCAATAAAACAATATTTTTTAAATTCCGTACGTGCTTCTCTAGGTATTCTAATGTAGATTGACGAGAATTTTTGTTATTTGTTCTAGGTAAAAAAATTGTTGATGCTAAATGTCACGCCCCGGAGCGCCTAAGAAAAAGATAACCATAGAAAATATTAGTAGTCGGCCATTTTGTACATCGAAAAAAAAATATATATATTTTCTAACAGCATGATATTCATACTAAATAGATGTTTAATTAATTTTACGAGTGAATCACTTTTCCAAATGAGAAAAAAATTGTTAAATTCGCACATGATTTTAGACTCGTTACTGTGGCCTAACGCCTTAAAACCCAGGTAACAGCCAGATGAAGTAATAAAACATACCCTAAGTCTCAAAAATGGTGACGAAATCGCTCTTTTTAGAAAAAATCATGACCACCAGCGATTTATCCGTTTCCTTAAGGTATCGGGTAGAGGCGCTTCGGAGATTTCAAGGCCACCTCCAATTTTTTCAAATGGGCCTACTATTTTTTTCAGAACTTTATCTTGTAAGTAAAATCAATTCCACGCACCAAAGTTCAAGATGATTGATTGTGGCGTCTTATTAACAACGTCAATCTGTATTAAAAAACAGGTTCTTATAGAAGTTTCAACAATTTAATACTGAGCAAAATCCAGGCAAGGCTTTGTATACATCGTCCGCAACTAAGAATCTTATCAACTTGTTTTGGAAAGCAGTGCGCAGTTTGTCATTTCCGTAATAATGTGTGATCTCTTCAACGGAAAGTAGTACTACGGAATTTCCCTCTGTCAGTACAGAATCAAATTTTCCACAAAATGTTTCCTTATCAAGAGCAAGTTGATATTTATTTACGGAGAATGTCACAGAAATGCAACGTAAGCGGCAATTGTGTATACCGAGCGTTATCGGGATCATCATCCGCTTTCGCGTACACATTTAATAATGTGTACAACTTTGAAGAACGTGGTGTAGAGAGGAGAGCCGACTACTGCGCAAAATATGCAAGGCCAAATAATTAGAATCTGTTCGTTTATAAACAGACACGTGATTAATGAGACATTGCAATCAATGCTAATCAAACTGCAAGCGTGCATTGAAAGTGGCGGCGATCAGTTTTAGCACCTTTCAAAGGCGTAAATGTTTCCACCGTTTTTTTAAAACTCGATTTGAGGCTAAAAACATTGAACTATTTTCAGTAGGAAAAGAGCAAAAACGCAATGTAAATTAAAAAGCTACGGTATTCTTTGATAGTTCAATTTCATTCTCGTATTTTTACTTTCTTATTTCGCATTTACTCTTTTAATTACAGTTTTTGTTAATTTTACACATTCTCGGTATTCGAAGCAGAATGTTGACTGCGAAAAAAAAAGAAAAGCTCATCGCACCCGTCGAATCTATCCTTAACAGAAAGTCTCCAGACATCCCGCACTTCAAGGAAGTCGTGATAATGGCAACGAACTGCGACACTTGCGGTCAAAGGACGAACGAGGTGAAGAGCGGGGGTGGAATAGAGGCCCTGGGTGTCAGGATATCGGTGAAGGTGCGAGGGCGGGACGACTTCAGTCGCGATATATTGAAGTCTGACACGTGCAGCATGGAAATACCGGAGCTGGATTTGGAGGTTGGTCCGGTCGCGTTGGGCGGTCGTTTCACCACGATCGAGGGAATACTTATGGCCACGAAGGAACAGTTGACCTCGTGCACCGCGTTCACCGGTGACAGCCACGAGAAAAAGGCCGAAGATCGAATGTCCCATTTCATCGAAAAGCTCGACGAGGTTTTGAGAGCCGAGAGACGAGTTACGATCGTTTTAGACGATCCGGCGGGCAACAGTTACGTGCAGAGTCTCGCTGATGACGGGTGCGACGAAGGCTTGGAGGTGACCAAGTACGAGAGAACTTTCGAACAAAACGAGGAGCTCGGCTTGAACGACATGAGGGTCGAGAATTATTAAAGAGCGAGGAATCATCGCACAAACTTGATGTTCAAATGTAAAAAGAAATTTTAACGAAAAAACGAAGAGTTTGCTCCTTGGGAATTAATCCTTGCCGGAGTGCCTGGAAAATGAACGCAAAGCCATAGTGTACGGTTAGTCCCATGAGGAAAACAGCTGGTCAGGCGCACCAAAGTATCCGTACCTCCTTGGGCCGACAACTTCTGGACCCTTCGACAGAGACGCGTGAAAATTTGATCAGATGCCTCTCGATGGCGCGGATGAAATGCTAAAATGGTTCCGCGAAATAGTTTTGTATACAACAATTTTAGTGGCGGTGGAAAAATGAGGAGCAAGCTTTTTTTTTATTGCAACATGGGTATCCACTTTTTGCAGTGGGTAATCTTCTGATTAGAATAATGTATAATATTACCCACCGTTCGCCTAGAGAAAAATTTAATTGAGAAATCACCAAAGCTTTGGTCATTTTTCGAAAATTGTTGGAAGTGTGAACCTTTGCTATAATTTTCCTGCAATCTTCACTGAACTCACGTTCAGCCAGATTTTTTCAAATTTGTTCGACCTGCAGTCCAGGTGAAGGAAGTTCATCTGATGATCGAATTAACAAACAGATATTGATAAAAAAATTCGAGTTCACTTATAAGGATCTAAAAAGTCACCTGTTCAAAATGCAAACTCTCAGAATACCTTGTTTGTGAGCAATTAATAAATAAAATTTTTATTAATTAACATGGTCTCTTATGGAATGTCGTGTTTTTCCCGTCTATAAACGTGAAATTTGCAAGCATTGATAAACAGTTTCGAAAGAAAATTTTATAATGGATAAAAAAATATCTAAAGACCGTTTGGACAGCTTTCTAAAATCCATCAAATACTTGTGAACTTCAGAATAAATTAATTTGTCTCGAAAAATGCTGATTTTTTGGAGGTTAACCTCCATATTACTCCAGTCGCATATTATGATGGCAACGTCGCAACCGCGCGCTTTTTGAAATCAACACTAATACTTCCCGAACGACGTAATGTTCACTGCACTTCTACAGCAAATTATACAGAAGTGACTGGAAATGTAATGACTAAATCGGCTTAAAGAATAAAATCAAATAAATTAATCGCAAATAAAATCATTGTAGTTATAAAAAAAGGATACGAAATAATAACACATAAAAAATTGATTTCGAGATTGATTGAGAAAAAATTTGATTTTCGAAAATTGATTTTGTTTGCCTTTCCAGAAAAACGCTTTCTTTTTTGAATTTTCTTCCATGGTCGAAAAAGAGATCGACGATGAACCATGGACGCGAGTGAAAAATTTCTAGCACATGGCAGCTGTACAGGATACGCGGTCGCGCTTGGTTGCAGCGTTGCCAAACTTATTGAACGGACTACGCTAGTCGTAATAATTTTTCTTTTGACTAACTCGGTACCAGATGAACTTCCTTAAAGGGTGGAGCACATTTGCAGGCACTTTTTCAGCCTTTTCTCCAACCTCTGTAGTAAATATGTAGCTATTACATATTTTTATAACAAGGGCATGACTCCCTACACAATGTTGTTCGAGTTCGAAGTTGAGAATTTTTTCCTTGCCGCTGAGTACCAAAATCGTTACTTTTTTGAAACTTTATCCGAATTATATCTTAGCACTACGTGGGCTAGATAGAGACGTCTTTGATCGAAATTTCACGTCTGTCGAAGCCTGCAGAATTCCGTGTTGCCTTTGGAGGTACGGAAGTCTAAAAACAAGAGCGGGAAAGATTGATGAAAGAAGCAACAACGCACACTACGGGTATCGAGTCGAGTTTCTTCAGAGCCGGAAGTCGTCGTGTGACCTGCGCCCGCCACGTTTCCGTGTCCATGTTCTCGCATATCGGATTGTTCACGAACAGAAGGTCCTGGAGATTCGGTATTTCCTGCAAACGATTGAACTCCGCCCAGTCCTTAACCAAATTGTTGCTCATGTAGAGTACCCTCAAGGCCTTCAGAACGTTCACACCCTTGATCTTCTCAATCAGATTGTACGATATCCAGAGCTCCTCCAGATGATCGCCCACCGCCTCGAGGCCGGAAAACGTCTTGATGTAATTGCGACCGAGCGACAGAACCCTCAGATTCTTCAGGGAATCGATTCCGCTTATCTTCTCGATCATGTTCGTCGAGAGCGACAGTTTTCTAATTGCGCGATCGCCGAAAATGCCGAATGAAAAAAAATATCAGTCAAACGGACGTGCGGGTAGTAGGTCGCTGATTACACTCGTAATTGTAATATCGAATAAAAACTTTATTACTTTCGAAAACGATTGGGTATTAAGGGGAGAGCCTGCAAATTTTGGAGAAAGGTTCAAAATATTTCGCTGACACGACGAGGGCGGTAAGTCACCAAGGACGGAGTGCGCTGAACTTCAAACGTGTTTTTTAAAACTACTTTTTAAAAATTGGGAATGGCAACGGATGGAGCGAAAACTATTTTAAATATTCGGTAACCGCTATTTTTTTTCTATACTCCAATTGCAAAATATTCAACAGTTTCAAAAAGGAAAAAGTGCAACTGACTCGACGTTCACGAGAGCTGCCAGCCCGTTGTCCATTCTATCGATGGGCGGCCATTGAAATGACAATATAACTTCCTTCGCTTCGTTCGCCGGTTTGCCGTTTTTTTCTTCCCATCTCTGTATGGCCTCGCGGCACGTCGTTGATCTCGCCTGAATACGTTTATATCCGAGATTTACGCACACATGCACGGAGGGTCGCGTACGAGTGGCGAATGTTAAGATGAAGGAAGAACGAAATGAATTACCATTTATGACGGCACCTATATTCAAATAGTATCAGGCAATTGATTATTTAACCGCTCGAAGATTGCGATATATGCATATGACTCATCAATATGCAGATTGTCATTTTTATTTTTCACATTGTGTCACATTTAAATTTGTCGAAAGTCCGTGGAGGACATCTGGCGTTCCACATCCGCAATGGAGAATACGCTGGTGGCCGTTCATGCGCGACATCTGTAACGACACTCGCTACCTCTGACAGCGGATTCGAAAACTTTCGCCCTTTTCCAACCGGAAGCAACTTTTCTGTCGGTCCACTAACCGTCATGAGGCGCGCGAGTTTCTTGAAATTCACACAGCTACCCACATACTTCCAAATTGTGCGAGGCACACTACAGAACAGTAATAACGAAGTACCGTGAGAGTTATTATATATTATGTTAGGTTGTAATAAATATTTTTGCTTGTCCGGGCTCGAATTTTCCTTATAAAGTGACCCCCCCCCCTTCCGGTTTTTCCGGTAACTCACGAACCTCGGCAGTACCCGTTATTTTCCCAACCACTTTAAAAATCGAGCCAATATATGTTCCGGTAGGATCCACAACCTTCAAGGTGTATTCCAAACGACCTTAGCCCTCGGAAAAAGAATTTGAAAAAACCCATCCCCACGACGGCCGCGAACTCGCGACGTTCGGATTGTCATTCTAGAGCCCAAACCACTGTGCCACGTCCTCACTCTCCACATCTCCCCCAAAACACGCACATAAATCGCTAAATTCCCAAATTTCTTTTTCGTAATACACCACCGGGAACTCGAAACCCGTTGCATCGAGGCGAGTAAAGCGGCCAATTAAAAGAGAAAAAACCGAAACCAAATACTTCGAAATTCAGGCGGCAGATGTCAGCTCGGTGGTTACTCCAATGGCCGCCGCGTTACGAACGCCGTGTGTCGGCTGGCTGGCCGCTGACTGAATCGTGTGTGCATTCGGAAAATCGTGTCCGTCCGTTTATCGTTTTTTCGTTTGTTATTGTTGTTTCTCGTCGACTTACAGCCGCCCGGGTGAGCTCGATAAAATGCCGAACAGGCTGAAAAAGGACAAGGTGCGTCAATTACGATAATTAAAAGAAAATCGGTGCGCTCGGCATTAACGGTTTCCATCGGTGGTCCCCGTATACGCGAGTTTGAGCGAAAAAAAAATCGTCACGCTCCCTCTTCCCATCTAGCCGCGTGTACATACACCACGAGCAAACACACACGCACACACACACACACACAAACACTTTCAATTTTCTCTACGCATATCCATTACTGCGGCTTTTCCACATACGAGTATCTCTGCTTTCCGTGTGTGCCACACGCACACTACGGAATACGCAACGCGAATACACTCGATACGACACCGCGAATCCGCACGAGAAGAGCGCCGAGCGGCGCCGAAGGGGGGGACAACCCCGTGGCAGTTTGACAAACGTGTGTGTACGGGCCTCGCGACTCGCGAACGCCTCTCGGTACGAGCGAGAGGGTGTTCAACGTTCGGACACTTTCCTCGATATAGCGAGAGGGAAATAAACAGAAAACGAAAAAATTTAATAAAATAAAATAAGAAAACCAAAACGAAAAATTGCGAAACGCGAAGGCAAGGAGCGTGTAAATCCTGCGGGACGGCGGGGCCCCCTCGAAACACGACGGAAAAAACACGAAATCTTCGCGAATCCTATACTTCTTGCTCGATTTCCTCGCGGTTTGTAATACCGCGACGACAATGGTACTGTCTCTTTTCTCTCTTTCTATCTCTATCCTTATCTATCTTTATCTATCTAACAATTCTCTTCCTATGAACACATCTATATGTATATATACACACATATGTATATATATATATATATATGTATATATATATATATATATGTATATAGCTATATCTATCGCTTCAGTAGTTTTCCGAATCGCAATACGCCGCGGCTCCAATCGCCACTCTAATTAGCCCCGTTTTTCTTCTCTCTTCCTGTTGCAGGACTCGGCGAAGAGCAAGGATAAAGGGAAGAACGGCAAGGACGCCGAAACCGTCGATGAGGTGAGGTTATACTCTCGATTCGACCGTTCGTTGGATCGTAAGCGACAAAAGTAATGAATCCTTCTTTTTTCACTCGCTTTCCTCGTCTCCAACGACGAACCTTCGGATTCGTTCTCACGTTTTCTTTGTCCGTGTCGTGCGACGAGGAAACTTTGTACGATTTGTTTTACGGGCGCTCCGTCGAGATCGCCGCTCTGTCGGGTCTACCTCGTAGGTGGAGCTCCGACGGTTCGCCGGTACAAGTGCCCTAGGGCGGAGAAGAACTCCGGTCTGATCGTCAAACTCGGAGGCGCGAGGGTGCACGCGTATGCGCGTGTAGGAAGAAGAGCATCGCACTTGTGGTGCAATTTTGCACAGACTGAGGCGATTTTTATCACTCCAGGTGGCTGCTAAAGAGCGCCGTGGTTCGCCAATCTTCAATTCATTTCAAAGAGCTCGCACTTCCTCGTAGCGACGCAAAGAACTTTGTGGACCTGGCGTGGTGTAGAAATGTTGGCAACGAGGTCGTTCGAGCTCAGCGCGCAACGGAGAATGTACAAGTAGATGGAGGGTAAAGAGAAGTTAGGTTGCCCAGGAGTGGGAAAGAATGTGCAGTTTCGTCGGCGCTTGGAGGTGTATCGAGGTCTTCCACGGGACCACCGAGATTTGTACGCTTTCGGCACTCGATGGAATTTACAGTGTGATTCTGTCGGGAAGGATGTGCCACTCGATGCAATGCTCTTTTGGTAATCGCTGCGTGCTATCAGTGGCACGTCATTGGCTTGTGGGCTTTTGCCATCGAGATGGTCGTCCATTGTCTTTGCAGCGACGGATTTTATCTTGGTGAATTCACCTATTCATTGAAACACTTGCAACGCCGAGGGGAGATTTACCGCAAAGCGCCGCAGCGACAAGCGTTGCAGAATTATGCGTTGCGAGAGCTTGATGTTATTCTTTGGTGGTTAGGCGGCGTTAACGGAACGGATTTTGCGTTGAAACTCAAGGAGAATGTAACGAGGACCTTGACAAACGCAAATGAGGTGATCGTAAGGCTCGTGTGAATAAAAAAAAACGTCTATATAACGATGTGTGCCGATATAGATCGTTTGGACACTGCGCGCTATGCGTTAGCAGGGGTAAATTCAACGTTTGATCAATGCAATTCCAGTTTCTATTGGACATCGTCAAATATACGAGTACGCTATTTGAATTCGAAAGAGAGAGAAGGGATGGAGAGAGTGCGAGCGACGGATATATGAAACGATCAACAACTTATCACGAGATTAGAATTCATCCTATTGGATCAACATGATGATAATGCATGATGGTGCGATTCGCTCAACGAGATTGAACTATATTACTTCTGTGTATGCGAGATAAAATTGCCCAGTGATGCTGCGAGTTATCTCATCGATATGTTGTTGCGTACGATCAGTTGTTACATGTTACACGGACATACATACAGGCACATACATATTTATACGGGGTGTCCCTCTTATCTCTGCCACCCGAAATAACTCGGTAATTATCGACGTCACAAAAAAATGTTCCAGACAAAAGTTGTACGGTGCGAAGGGGGCCAATCAAATGCGACCAATTTTCTTTTTATTTCGGTGGAGGTGCTGACGCACAGTGAAGGTCACCTCCACTTTTTCAAATGGAATGGTACATTTTTTTTCAACCATCTCGTGGAGAACTTCAAGCGGCATAAAAAACATTAGGGGGTCAAAATCGTTCAAGGTCCCTCAAGGCCAGTATTGATGATATAAATCTAAATATCTCGGATCACTACCAAATATTATTGTCGTAGTCTCCGCGTATCTTTGACTACGACTTTGATTTTATTTTATGAACCTTTTTTTCGAGACATTTCATTTCGCACCCCACAGTTCTCGATCTACAGCGCGTTTTCGAAAATTCCTCTACTTTACAAAAAACTGAATGAGATTGCGATGAAACGTCGGGCGGAAAATTACCAGAGTCAACTTTGAGGTGAATCTCTCTACCCTTCCGGCTTACTCCAAGGAGAAATTTCCATTGCTGTTTTCCAAAACAAAATCCACGTGCTTTTACGCGAGTAGAAAAATGTTTAAAAAAATATATAACGTTCAAGGTCAGCAAGTGGGCAAAAAGTGGTGAAGAATTAAAAAAAAAGCATAAGGTTTTTTTTTGTCATTCAAGTGTTACCTCGAACATCGCCTTCGCGCTCGTTTTTGTGGTGGGGTTGAAATTGCATCCTTGGAACGCAATGAAAATGAATTTTTTGTAAATTGTACAAATTGTATTTGGCCGATTTAGGCTGTGAAAATTGCTGAAACGTCTCTACGCATTCTTATTAGAGATTTACGACCTCAATATGGAAAAGAGGCTTTGGATAATGATAGTGATAAAAAACCACTTCGAGTGATCACCTATTGCGAATTTCTACAAAAAATTTCTGCAAGGTCAGCTGCTACTGATATGTGCAGTGTGTTGAACAGTAACGTAGCTCATCGTTCAACAGTATCCCGTTGGTTTGAACTTTTCCGTTCTGGCCATATATCCTTTGAAGACAAACCTAGGTCCGGCAGGGAAACTTGTTGACGACGAAGCATTGCGATCTCTTCTATGAATGAAACTTAAGGAAACTTTCCAGTGTGACAGCCCGAAAAATCGCTGTTTTTCGCGATTTTTTTTTTTAAAGAAAAAATAATCTAATCGGTCTGGTTTTTTTTTGTATATTAATTGGGTATTGAAGAATACAAAACAATTTTTCAAAGATCGATTTATTTATTAATTAATATCTATAAAAATGATGAAACAATTGTTGCAGAAAATGCACTTGGATGTGGTGTCCACGTTGGGGGTCACAATTTTGATCTGAAACAAAAAACACAAAAAGATTATTGATCGGTATATAATTGGCTTTCGTGCTATGGAGGCTTTTTTTTTTTTTTTTTTTGCAAAAATGGCGCCGGTTTGAACAGAAAGTATCGATTTTAGCATTTTTTTTGGCAGTTTTTTTTTACAAAAAAATAGGAAGATGTCAAAAAAAAAAAGCTTCCATAGCACGATAAACAATGACGTTAAGAATATTGTGTAAAAAATTCAACTCGATAGCTTCAAAACTCTGCCCTCCAAGTTGGACACCGTTTTGAACAATGCTGTTTCGAGAAAAACGCGTTCAAAGTTTCGCTGTAGCTGTAGCGCTCCGTTGTCTTCTTCCAAGAAATGCTGTACAGTAACCGAAATAATCTGAATTTCGGTATGAAAATTTCAGGGAATATTCGGAAGAGTGTATACTATTCGATAAAGCAAAAAAAAAAATCGATTTTTTGAAAATTTCACACTGGAAAGCTCCCTTAATGCACCATCACGGGAGTTAGCAAACGAACTCGATGCTGAGATCTACTCTACACAATTACAGAAGCAGTCTGAAATTATTAAACAAAAACGCCGTAACCGTCGATAAATTTGCCTTCTTCACAATGCTCGGGCCCACGTGGTTTAACCGGCGCTGAAAACTATTGCACAATTAGAATGGGAAGTACTACCACATCAATGACGTTGAAGTTTGCATCGTTGGAATGCAACGAAAATGAATCCTTTTTCCACTCAATTTCTTATGGCCGATTTATGCTGCGAAAAATCAATCAAACGTTTTTATGCATTCTTAGCAGATATTTATGAGCTCAATTCGCAAAAAAGCCTTTGGGTCATGATCAAAGTAAAGAAATGACGAAGAAAAAGAAGCGTTGCATTCCAACGATGCAAACTTCAACGTCATACCACATCCACCATGCTCATCGAACTTAGCCCCGTCAGATTATCATTTATTTCGGGCTTTGAAAAACTATTTACGTGATAAACAATTTGATAATCAAACCTGTCTTCAAAATGCCGCGAAGAGTTTATGATATCGGAGTTTGCATCGTTGCAACGCAACGAAAGTTCGGGAGCTTGGACGTTTTTGGCCAATTTGGGTTACGAGAAACACTCGAATGCTTTTTTGGGATTCTCGTAGGAAATCTCAAGCCTAAATTTGCTGCATAAGATTTTGGATGATAAAGAAAATGAGGGAATAATGTTTTTGCAAAAATGTTGCGTTGCGTTCCAACGATGCAAGCTTCAACATCGTGAGTTTCTCAATTCTAAGGACTTCTGGACGGCTGGCATTCAACTTTTACCAAAGCGTTGGACACGAGTTGTAGATGAAGATGGAAACTATAATATACGTTAATTTTATCTTAAGGAGGTACGATCACTTCCACGGGGTCAAAAAAGAGTCTAAAATTATTTTACCGACAGCTGTTCTGATTGATGTTTACTTATGTTGATTATTCGTATTATCGATTAGAGTGTGCCAAATGTTGTGGTAAACATGAATTTATTGCACGTGAACAAACAAAAACTGAAAAATTCGATTGTCGACGACTCGGTAGTAATCTTTGTAATAATAATATTAACATATCCACCATAAAAACGGACTAAAAAGACAAAAAAAATCAGCCGGGAACCGATTCAAATAGACACAAATTAATTCTATTCAAATTAATTTCAAAGCAAAGCTGGGTTATGTTCGCCAAACGCATCAGCTGTTACTCGCAACGTTGCTAAGTCTGTGGGTGCTATTTCGTCGTTCTGACCATTTTCAACCGGAAATTGAAACTGTCTTGTAACGTAGTGCTTCAACTACACGGTGAAGATTGATTTTCTTATTTTTCACAACATCTATTATATCCAATTCATCGCCTTTCAGTTTTCCAACGGGTTTACTTGGATACGTCAGCAGAAAAACCATGATCACCGCACTTCCAGTTGACCGTCTCCATAAGACGACGTGCTCCGGCACCTCAAAGTGCTCGACTTTGCAGTTTCATTGCAAAAAACCTAAACAGTCAAAATAGCTCAATCTTTGGCAATAGGCGCATAAAGTATTCGTCAAAATCATATAAAAATTTCAAATCCGAAAGTTGGATTCGTAGTAACGATCGTGCCTCCTTAATGAAATGTTATGTTTATCTAAAAAGGTGCTGTTTGTGTCACAAAACTTTCTCACCAAACCAATATATCTGTGATCGAATCCTAGACACAATACCGTGACCTTTCACATAACGACACACATCACTCACGAAGCAGAGTTTACATATACCTTAGTGCATAGGAATTTCGCGTTTGCCGATGGACAACTTGACGCGAGTGCAGCGAAAAAAAAGAGAGTGAATCGCCAAAAGTGCAAAACCAGCGAATCGCCGGGAGCGAGTGGAAAATCGACCAAATGCAGCGCGCAATTGGATTAACGCTTAGGTATGAAGGAAGGAAGTGAGCGATCGACGATTGCCCTGGGATAATCGCGTCGAGCACACGTTTCGCGCCTGCAACAATTGTCTCCGCTCTACGTACGTACGTATACGCCACGTGGAGACGTACGGGAGAGAAGAAACGGGAAATTGCGACGAGTGTACGGATGGGAGAGACGTGCGGAACCGGCGGGCGGAATTTAATTGAATCGCACGGGAAAAAAGAAGAATGCGATTGTGCACACGAGATGAGAGAATCGAAGATCGGTAATTCGAGAGAACAGAGACGATAAATTGATTGCCAGGTGAAGTCGTGCTCGAGCGACGAGTCGTTGACAAGTATGGAATAATTGGCAATTGAGCATTGGGAGGAGCGGGGGGATTTTGATTTTTCAATGATGCAGCCTCGTTTTGATCTTTATCTTGCGGGTTAGATCGATGTTGGCTGCAAAATCGGTTTTGTATCGGTAGATTGCGGTACTGTATTAGTGGGGTGGGGGTAAGAATGTCGAATGACCAAATGTAGAACGATAAAGATTTCGAAACGGTAGAATTATGAACTCTCAAAATAACGAAGGTTCAATTATTCGAAATTTTATCTGTCGACTGATAAAAAAATTGAATGACTATAAATCGAACCATTATTTATTGGAGAGCTAATTTATTCGAAAACGAATATTCAGATCGTCTGCAATTCGGAACATAAAAATACAGAATCGAAAAATGTAGAACACCCATATTTCCGAAACAGAAAATAGCGAGTGCCTAATATGCGTAATATCGTCTATGGCGAAAAGCAATAAATCGAAACGCAAAATGTCGATGGCCCGAAATGTCGAACGCCAAAAGGTCGAACGGCCAAAATGACGAACGTGGTGGGGCTCGTCACGTGGGATGACTGCCTTACGATATTTTAGCCGACTGACCGACAGCGCCATCTCGCAGCTTCACTCTGAAGCGCAAGTAACGTATTGCTCGATTCGCCATCCGGGCCGTTCTACATTTTGACCCTTCGCGATTTTAACCACTCGACTTTTTGGCCGTTCGCTTTAATGATTTTCTGCATTGTGAACCGTCGCAATTTTTTTAATTCGGAGAATTGTCGTCTCGAATTATTTGGTGTTATGCATACAGGCCCATCGATATTGTGTTTTTCGCTAATTTATTAAATCTGATTTTTGTTTTTCGCTATATATCAACTTCCGAGATGTTCATATTCTTAATTGTTATTTTCGACTTTACAGACTCTAGTAAGATTGACCCATCTATATTCGAACATTCGGCATTTTCGAATTCGACATTTTGGCCCATCTGCATATCGATCGTTCGACATTTTTCCCCCCACCCTATTAGTGCTGTCCAACGGTACGATGCAGTTTTTTTCGTCCCTACCTTGATGGCCTTCAAGCTTGCAGCATTGACACGCGAAGAAAATTCTTTTCGGTTTTTCCTATCGCCATTTTCGTTACGATTCAAAATCTTCCCCCCAATTTTACATTGTGATCTCTAATGAGAATCTCAAAAAAATGATCGAGGGCCTTACGTTGCCTGAATCTGCAAAAAATTGGGGGAGTTGAGAGGAAAAAATCAATGCGTTTGAACGATGCAAACTGCAACATCAAAATGGACGTGTTTACGAGGACTACGTAGGAAAAGTCGTTTCCTTTTTTGGATTTCGTTCTGTGCAGAGTGCCATCAGACGTGAAAGCGATCGACGAAATTTTCGAGAATAAAATTCTTCGCCTGGAATATTCCAATAGAGCGAGCCAAAACTTGGCCTAATTTTTTTTAAGGTTATGGGGTCTAGCCGTTGGGGGTGAAGTACGAGGGACGCGCTCTATGCTTATGCGCGGAGCTGATTGACAACTGTTAGCTATCGAATAATCGTCATGGTAAACGTACGTTTCCGAACTATTTATCTGCGTCTATTTGCAAAAATATGCATTTTTGAACATTCGGTGATTAAATGAACCTTTAATTATACCTTAAAATTAACGTATAACCTCAAAATTCAACGTGAAATGTTTTCATTGCTTCGTATAATTATTTTCTATTACTTCTTCTCGCTCAATTTATGCAGGACGAATTGGCAACGTCCTAAATCGTGGTACATAGGGTGTGTTCCGATATTCACTGCAAGTACTGTCGACGTGACGTCACTGAATACAGCTGCAAGACCGTTCCGTTTATACTGCCGCTATTTTTTCTGTACTGTAGCACATGTATAACGGAACGACATCGACAGTATACTGCGATTCACGTTCCTCACCCGCCATCTTAGTTTTACTTCAGATGCCTCACGTCGCGAACGGCATTAATCGCAGCAGGAAGTGACGACAAAAACAATGACGTCGTAAGATCACGAAAGCGAATCGCGAGCTTACTGCGGCGTATATCGGAACGGCATTCGTAGTACTCAAAGTACTGTCAGTAATATCGGAACACAACCATGATAATGCCCAAGTTGGCAGAAGTGTCGCGAAGTTAGAAACATGCGCGCCCCGTTCCTAACCTCAATATCGGCCCCAGCAGCTGCCAACAATGAATATCGATCCGAGTAAAAAACATTTCGCTGGAAAAAAAGTGTGTACTAAAGCTGTCTATAATCGGGAAGAAATTAAAAACTTTGATAACTGGCATATTCTGAAAAAAATGTCATGTGTGAAAAAAATTCCGCCTTATTTTGTCTCCGTCTAGAAATTTATAGGAAATTATATTAGGAGTACAAATAAGTCTCCGCCGTTTTTTTAAACAAAAAATTGGGCATTTATTGTGAAAGAACGGTACTTTATGTTTTATTCAAATTGAAATTGCTTGTTCAGTCACTCCTAATGTAAGTGCAAGTTCTTCTTGCGTTTGGCACGAATCTCCCTCCAATAATGCTTCCAATTTCGCGTCTTCGTACACTTTCGGCCTTCCGCTACGTTCTTTGTCTTCGACGTCAAACTCACCGGTCTTCAACGTTTGAAAGCCCTCATGACAACTTCTCTCACTTAAGGGCAGATATACACCTAGGAGCCGGAAAAAGGTCATTTTTGTCAATTTTTTCAAGGAAAACTATTTGAAATTTCGGATTGGGGTTTTAATTATCTAAAAGTATATACATTCAAAAATATGTTTAATTGACTTTATTTATAAAAATCAAAAATATACAAGGATATTGTATGATCCTTGGAGCGTCGTAAAAAAATCGGTACCCAAAATTTCTCGAAAACCAATGAACCGATTGCCTTGAGTTTTTTTGTGGTTATTCTATACACCATTATCTAGAACTTGTCATAGGATTGTCAACGGCATGTACTTGGAAGCCATATTCTTTCAACAAAATGGCGCAATTTGCCATACCTCGAGCGAAACAATGCAGTTATTGCTGATGAAGTTTCATGGTCGTGTTTCTCGCGCCGCAGCGATGTGAATTGGCCACCAGGCTCGTGCGATTTGAGGCCATTGTAATACTTTCTTTGGGGTTTTCCGGAAGGAAAAGCGCATGCCAATGATCCACAGACCATTCCGGAGCTCAAGGAAGCAATTGGACGCACCATTAAGGCCTTAGGCCACTCTAGAGGCCGAAAAAAATAGGCTTTTTGGGGATTTTTTTTCAGAAAAACTACAGAATAAATCGAGATTATAAAAAAAGGTGTTTACCATATATATCGGTGACTGTATACAATATTTTTTTCGAAGCGATTAATTTCAAAATGGCGGCTGTGCAGCGTTTTTGCGGTGAGGTCTCCGTTTTTCCAGGGTGTACGGCCGGACAGACAGCTCCTGTAATTTTTGAATTACAACGAGCCAATGAATTTTCTTCGATTATATATAACTGCTATAGAAGTACGTAGGATTTTTTCGATATATTGATTTTCGACCAAATGGCGCACTTCTAAAGTGGAAAGTGAAAAAATTGCCTAAAAAATCGTCAGATAATTGTTAATAACAAATTAACTATGCAATATAAAAAAAAATCCTACGTACTACGTATTTTTCAAGATATATTCAACATTTCAAGCGAATTTGTTGAAAATTGTCTGAGTTATGTTTCCGGCCATCGTCAGACGGAGACGTCATCGCAAAAACGCTGCACAGACGCCATTTTGAAATTAATCGCTTCAAAAAAAATATTGTATACAGTCACTGATATGTATGATAAACACCCTTTTTTGTAATCTCGATTTATTTTGTAGTTTTTCGGAAAAAAATCCCCAAAAAGCTTATTTTTCGGGCTCTAGAGTGGCCTAAGGCCTTAATGAAATTAGTCCGCAATTATGCTAAAATGTAATTGATTATTTCGTCAAACGATTGAACGTTTGCAAACAACGCCGAGGCATCCATTTATTGGATATTGTGTTCCACACATAACCTCCATGTTTGTACCTTACATTGAAATGAAAATATTCGTACTTTTCAAATAAATAATACGTTTTATTAATAAATGAAAATGTCAGGTCACTTTGAGACATCCTATATAAATGTTGTAGATACAATGGTTTATGCAGACCGCTGTTTCAAAAAACGTCCTTCGCGGTGGCCACTGCTGCTCGGAAACAAATAATACAAGATTAAAAAATCAAAAGCATTTACTTTACGCATGAAACAATCTTCTAGTGCTGGGACGAAGGGTGTAAAAAAAATTGATTTTTGAAAAATTGGCCCCAGTGTCAAGTAAAAGTATCGATTTTTGGTGAAAAAAATGCTCTGTTTTCGTTGATGAAATAAAACTAAGCATAGGAAAAAAAATCTTTCGTTCCAGCACTGCTTTTTGATATAAGAATGAAGCTTGTAAAATTTGATCGGTGCAGTGATATTTTGAGATATCGTGGTCACCGATCTTGAAATCGTCATTCTGAGAAAACGCGTTTAAAGTTCACTGGTTCGCGGAACCTACCTATAAACGTCCATAACCCCCTTGATGTTGAACGGATCGACTTGAAATTTGCAGAGGAAATTTTTGAATTGTTGAACTTTCAGAAACCCTTCAAAACTAAAAATCGATATTTTCAAATATCACGTAGGTGTACCCCGAATGCACAATTATATTTATGAGTGCCACTATGACTTATTAATTATTATAATTATCGTTAGCGTTTCATTCTTTATAATTATGATTTTAATTACAATTTCCGTGGTAGTTCATTTATCGTCACAATTATTTATTAATCACATAATATATAACTACGGTTATGTACGATTATTATAAAACAATAATAATGATTCATTAACATATCAATTATAAACATTATCAATAACACATAAACATAATTAATGAAAATTATAATCATCAATCGTAATTATAATTTGAATTATAATGAGTATCAATAACTAATTATCATTGTAATCTAATCGTACATTTTTCAAAACTATACTATGCTGTACAATTATGAATAATAATTATAATGATCATGAGAAATAATACCTATAATCGGAATTATTTATGAATCTTGTCGATGCTTCTTCCCTTCTATTTTTCTCGTTTTCATTGCAATCGCCAGTCGCATTATAGTTTCAGACACATAACAATAACATCGAAAGAACGTCGTGCCAATGCCGGAATGAAATTGTTCGAGTTCCATTTGGAATCTCAAAGTGCTCGTCTGTATTTCGCACTCTCTCACTCGCACAAGATTCATGCAACGATTGCGAAAAGAAAAGGCGGGAAGAAAAAAAAAGTACACAAATAGCCGTCGATATACGTATAATGTTTGTATGCGGAGCCGCGTGTGGCTGTGTGCGAAACGTTTTTGCCGCCTGTTACAAAGCTCGATGTACTATATTCGCCAGTTTTCTCACCCGCACCGTCGTCTCCCTCGCGCGAAACTGTGAGATTCTATTTCGAGTCGGGTGCAAATAGAAAGCACGCTAATAATAATATATGCCAGTGCATACCGGGCCGAGTAAAATGAGCCGAGCCAATCTCATTTTTTCATCCTTCGTGATATTAAGAAATAATAATAATAATAATAATAATGTCGCTTGTCCGGAAAAACCGCGTTTAAATGCCATATTTTTGTTGTCTTTCGTTGTTAACGACGACACTGCACCAAGGGGGTAGGCTGCAACTTCGGGTCTTTGAGAGTATTTCTGAAGAGCTTTCTCGCAGTCATTCGGTGTTCCGCGGACGCGCACACCGAGCACCCTCGATCGCACCACGTTTTACCGTGCGTCGATCTGTCCTGGCAATCAAATTCCCGTCCTGGGAAAATGGTAGTTCACTATCGCGAATTCGAGTGACTTTGTAGAATTGTAGGAGGGAATGTTTACGACGTTGAAGATTGCATCGTCGGGATGCAACGATTTTCTTCCTGCATTTTTTATTCATTAATTTTTTACATCATCCAAGACCTATAAAAAAAATTCAATTGATAAATCTCTAATAAGCATACGTAAAAACGTTTGAGTGATTGACAAGGCCTAAATCGGCCAAATAAAAAATGTGCGATTGAAAAAATTAATTTATATTCGTTCCAACGAAATGAAAGTTTGGAAAGTTTGGAACGTGAATGAATGAATAGTCGAGTTGTGGAAATGGGGATAATATTATAACGTTGAGGTTTGCGTTGTTGGAAAGGAAGGAAAATTCGTTTTTTTGGAATCATTGATTTGTTATCATACTCATTTTTCAACACTTTTGGGCTACGAGAATCAAAGAATTTATTTTTAAAAGGAATTTTTCTAACTGCTACAGTCTTAATCGGCAAATAAATATATTTGGTGATAAAGAGAATAAATAAAAAATGATAATTTTGATTGCGTTCGAACGACGCAAACTTCAGCGTCATATAATGATTGATGGCTGATAATCTATAATTGATGGGCTGATCATTTGGGACTTTGGGAATGTGAGAATCGTTTGATTTCCATAAACATTTGTCTATCGAGAGAGACAACATTAACCCCTTAAGACAGTAACATGACGAGATAATCCCTTAAGATATTAAGGGGTTAGGCTACTGCGACGACCCGAAAACCAGGTTTTTTCGAATATGTGAATTTGGCAGGAATAAGTATGATGATTGAAAAATCGTTTGGACATTTATTCGCATGATCATGACGTTGTGTACCAAATGATGAAAAAAATATGAATAATTAACGAAGTTATAAATAATTTCGTGAAGGACCTTAAAACGTGAAGGACTCAACGTGTTTTTGACCTCAGCGTTGATCAGAAACAAAAAAACTCGTCTTTTTCCTTGAAATGAATAATATTGGCTAAGACTTGAGTGAGCTTTTTTCCTTATCGTTTTTCGAACATCAGCAAATCCCTCTTTTGGTTTTTCGAAAAAAATCCCATCATAATTATTAATAACTGATGAAAAAAAAATGTTAAGAAGAATACCATCGGTCAAGACTAAACTACTATTACACTGAATAAGTGTATCAAACTTCAGGTCAATCCGTTCATTAGCTGTCGAGAAATCGTGTACACCGTTTTGAAAACCATAGTTTCGAGAAAAACGCGTTTAAAGTTTTACTAGCAGTTTTATCGTTGTAATCATTAGTTTACCTTCAATCTGCGATTCCTTCACCTTCTCCTTCAGTTTGAGTTGCCTCAAACGACAAACGATTTTTTGAAATTTTCACACCAGCCTGACCCCTTAAGGTAGACATGCGTGATACTTGGTCGGAAGAGAAAGATCCATGACGGTGTTCGGATGTCCCTATTTCAGTAGCGGAAAATCGAAATACGATGAAGTATAATTTTACATGTACTGAAAATCACTCGACCCTATGCTTTGCAATCTGCAAAACGCTGAGACAGGACTGTAGTTTTGATTCACATTGATCGAGCGGGAGAAATAATTGACGCCTGAACATAGCGTGTAAAATGTATTTGAACAGAGAAAATTTGTCGCTGTAGTTTCACGATGGTCTACAAATTTGTAAATGATTTATTCTCGTACGGGTTTTACGGATTTCAGTGTTTTCGGGTTGTCGCTCCCACGCAGAGTTTCGGTAGGACTAATAAATCAGTGGCCTCGAATTCGTAGCGTCACTATCTCCGTTCAAAGTGAGTCCTCTGCTCGCAGACCAGCTGTTGCCGAAAACTACAGAACTCCCATTGAAACATTCGGCAACTGCTGTTTTTTTTGCCAATGTCAGTTCAAACCTCGACGTATGTGGACCACGTTGCGCTTTTCGTTTCTATATTCAACTAACTGCGAAATACGAATGAAATTGACTTCCGACTTATTTAGTCTAAGGAGCCGGTAGACTTGCTTACATTTTTAAATACATGCGCCTGTGTGTTCAAACTGTGGCATAGATAAATATTAGGCAGCGATCCAATAATGAAATACATGCTCTGAATATATAACATGCTCTGAAATAATTATCAATATTTTACGCATTGAATAATTCGAATATCCCGTTGAAAATATGGCGGATGGGAGTTTGTCAAATTAAAAACAGTTTTTCCCTCCTAAAACGAATTATTTTGCAGTAACTGCAGTAATTCGAATTCGAGCTGCTCGGTGGATATTAGTTTCACGAATTACGGAATCGATGAAATCGTGAGGGTTCTTAGTGGCTATGGAATCTTAAAAAACAGAGAGAGAGGAGATTGATTGATTCATTGATAGAGTTTATTATGCCCAAGTCGAACTTTTGGAAAAATGAACGTACAATATAAATCATACAAACCATAAACAACGAAAGCAACAACCAAATACGAAATAATATTGACACTATTAAATAATAATGATACAGTTTGAAGGATAAAATGAAAGACAAAATAGCAATATCAAATAAACAGGATAAACGAAAATAGTTTGCATATAATATGAACTCAATTTATGATATTGAAGTTTGCTTCGTTGGAGCACAACGAAAGTTTAGTAGCGCGCCCTTTTTGGCAAATTTGGGCTACGAGAATCACTCAAACGTCCTATTAGAATCCTTACCAAATATCTACATCCCAAAATTACAGGACAAGATTTTGGATGATAACAAAAGTCAAGAAATAAAAACGAAAAAAGAATTTTCGTTGCGTTCCAACGATGCAAGCATCATCGCACTTCGGAAAACAGTAAAATGATATCGACTAACACCGCAAGAAAGCAGATGGTCCTGAAGTTTGCATCGTTGTTCCAACGGATTTGTTTTTCTTTTTTACTTTTTCTCTTTTTTTCACAGCCAATAATCTCTGCAGATTTAAGTTGTAAAACTAAGCAAGATCCTATAAAAAAACATTTGAGTGATTGTCATAGCCTAGAACTGCCCAGATATTTAAATGATAACGCGTTAATGATTCCAAGAAATGAATTCGCGTTGTCCAACGACGCAAACTTCAATATCATAGAAAGCAGGCAGGACTTGGAGGTACTAAGCGAACCGAACTGAGCCGATCATAGCCAGAAAAAACCAACCAACGCCAGAAACGCAATCAGAATAAAATAAAACGAAAGTAAAATTCAAAATAAAAAATCAAATTGGAGGACCAAGGAAGGTGAAAACAGAGGGAGAGAGAGAGAGAGAGAGAGCGAGAGAGAGAGAGAGAGCGAGAGAGAGAGAGAGAGAGAGAGAGAGAGACAGACAGACAGACAGACAGACAGACAGACAGACCAATAGAAAAGGAGGAACTGTAAAAGCGTCGTGTCGAAAAAGAAAACACAAATGCAAATATCGCAAGATATCATAGTCAGGGTTACCAGTAGCGATCGAGGGTTTTATATAATAATCTCCGGTTTAAACTCGTCTGACGTCGTATACATATGATGTCGTATCATATCCCTCGTGCGTAATTCTACGTTTGCTTTTAGTTGACAGCTGTATCTATCGCGTAATACGGCTTTGCCAATCGTTTTAGCATTTTCTAAGCGACGCAGTAAAGAGAGAGAGAGAGAGAAATAGAAAGCAACCGAGAGTGACCGAGAAAAATGGACGGAGAAAAAGAAGGAGCGAGGGTGAATGGAAAAAAAGAGAGAACGATTGAAAAAAAGCGTTAAAGAAGAATTTTTTTTAAATGCCACGAAAATACCCACCGCATGCACGATAGTGCAAAAATACATCGAAAGAGAAACACCAAGAGTCGATGCACTACGTTTGAAGAAGAAGAAAAAAGTAACGCAGCCTGCCAGCGATACACATGACTTGTCGATGTTGTACGCGCAGTGGGTCTCCACGGAAACGTCAAGTTCGCGTGACCCGCGCGGTGCGCGACCTGCCAAACAGCCAAATAAAACAACTCGTTCATACGTATCTCCCTTCCCTCGCCTGGTCGTCATTCCTGAGCATGTGAGAGTCCCGCTGTCAGCTGGACAATTGCTCGAACCATGTAGTTCCGCTCGGCTGAATACAACTGTTTCTCGTGTGATCTCGTGGATCCATGTTCCTATGGCAAACGCGTGCCTAGGAGACACGTGACACGTGCGCCCACGTGGCCCGAAACGTTTCGAGGCTGCCCGGAAATTCGAGGATATTTTCGGCAATTCGCCGCAACGAGCGCAACGACGTTAGACGCACGTCAATGTCTGCTGTCGCGGTCAAACGAATCCAAAGATAAGCCAAGATGACGAGCACGAAAAACGCCACGAACTTTCCGCCTTCCGGTGCGACCGGAAGTTCCAAAAGGCCCCCGCCCAAACGCAGACATTCCTGCGTGAGGAAAATTGTCATTTGGCTTGCTGTGAACTACGCTAGTTGTCTGTTTTACGCTTGTTCGTGCATAGATAACGGCCGGACTTGAAGTCTGAAGACAAGGAGAAGACCGAGAAGGAACGAAGAGAACAAGAGGAAGAAAGAGAGGAATGAGAGAGGAGAGACGAATGGCTGATAAACGACTCGATATTGAAACATTCAATGAGGAAATGGAAGAGAAACGGCCAGGCGAAGATCCACGAGGAGTCGGTAACGAAGCTGCCGGTTGCATTCGACAGCAAGAGAGAAACGTCCGCGAATCCTCTCATCCTCTCTCTTTCATTCTCTCGTGCTCTAACGCGCGCACGACGCAATAACACTCTCAGGGTCACGTATACCAACGGCAATCGAGACACGTCGAGGCATTCTCGATCCAACCGCGCATGCAATCGAGGCAGAGAGAGAAACAGATGGATATATTATTTTTTTGTTGGTAAATATGCAGTAGTGTCGTTTAGCTGAAAATCGGTCGAATTTTTTTTGTTACGGTTAATATCGAGATGGAGACGGTGTAAAGACCTAATTGGGGTTGAGGGGTGGGGTGGAAAAACATTAGGAATTGTAGAAATTAACGATTTTTCCGCCATTTTGAGGTGCCTCGCGCCACACCAATATCGCACCCCACGATTCCATCCGAAGTGCCTCACACACAATTGTGCTGTAAAGTGTTGCCAGCGAAAAAAAAGTCCGCGTGACAGCTGACCGTTCAGGGTTATTAAAAATGGAGCGCTGCACGAAAAAACAACGCGTTTCCATTGTTGAGCAATATATTAAACATAAGAAAGGTTTGCCAGCTGCAGTTCGAAATTTTCGTACAAAATATGGTCGCTGATTCAACTTCATCAACTGTGAAGAGATTGATTAAAAAATTCAGGGAGACTGGGTCAGTTAGTGATCTTATACAGTCTGGCCGTCCTTCAACAAGTCGTTCAACACAAAAGCATCGAAGCAGTTTGTGAGGTGTTGCTGAGGGTCCAGGAACATCAATTGGGTACCGAAGTCAAGAATTGGACATTTCGAGAAGCTCTCTACAGCGTTTTCCCACGAAAGATTTGCATCTTTGTGCAAGTCATGGCCGTGGAGGCCATTCGCCCGATATGCTATTCCATACACAACCCTATACTGTATACTTTATGAATGAATGAAAAATTATCAATTTTTTAAAATTGATTACGGATGTTTTCTATCAAAATGAGTTCTTGCGTGAATTCAGGGACATCCCTTATAATGATTTCCAGCTGGAGCCTTACCCTATTTATGTTTCATCGGTATTACACCGATCACGCTGAGCGTCTTCACTCTCCGTGTATCGCTATAGAGGAATATTTCGAGATCACGTGAAATAGCGAAACAACTACATTTCTACAATTCTGAATGTTTTTTTCACTCCCCCACGGCTCAAATTAGGTATTTAAACATTATTTAGCTTGATATGAAAATAAAAAAATAAAAATTTGACCGATTTTCAGCTGGCACCCTGCTTCTGCATATTGATCATATTTTTTTTGTATTGGGGTATACTGAATAAAAATTAATCTCTTAGCCCAGTCACTATGTACTTTTAACCTTGCAAAAATCCCGTTGTCACTCTTTTTGTTTTAACCGTTGGGGGGCACTGATAGTCTGCATTCAAAATGGCGACAAAATCCTCCATGTGCGTATGTTTACCATTTCGAATTTTATGAAAAATTGTTTCTCTTGAATAACCCGGCCATTTTCAATTTTTGAGTAAAAATGGTAGGAACTAAACTTGTAGGAAATTTAACTTCCTACAACTTTAGTTATTACAGTTTTTTTTTCTACGACCGATATTTTTTGAATTAAACCGGAAAAAAGCGGTAAAGTGGAACTATTGCAGTATGTTATTTCTTTCTAACGTTAGGGCATGAATGAACATAAACAAATTTGTAGAGAATTAAATATTCGATAATTTTGGACTTCACCTTTTTTTCCTGCAATCAATCTTTAAGGTGGTACGCGTACGGAAAAGGAAAGGAGAACCGTCAAAATATTTTTTCACGAACCATTCGACAAGAATGTCCCTGTGAAATGAAATTAAAACTATTTTTATTTAAAAAACTCCTTTTCCACACCATCACAGGGGTAGAGTTTCAGGCGCGCTCACTTTACTTTTTGTTACTTTGTTATTACTATTACTTTTTCGATTTCAAGTTATTCTTATTTTATTAAACTATGTCACAATTTTTTTATTCTGCCTTAAATTGTTTCCAAGGCATATTAAAGCTCTCAATCAATCACTCAAGATGAAGAGAAAAAGAGTCCTCCCTCGCTCTCTCTCTGTCTCTTTTAATAAAAATAGTTTGAATTTCATTTCAGAGACATTCAGTTGTTCCAATGGTTGACGAAAAAATATTTTGGCTTTTCTCTTTTCCTTTGCCGTTAAATTTTCTTTAATTTATTAATCACTACATCTCGTTTTTCATGCAAATAGTAGCTATTAGAAAAATGTATGTTTAGTTTGGGTTTGGATTAGAAAAATGCCTTTTTCAAATAGTTGCAATTTGTGTAAAATGGATGAGGTAGATTAAAAACAACTTTTTAAATAAGGAACCAAATTATTCGGGACTACCTTTTCGACCTGAGTTGGAGAGCGTAAATTTTGCAGGAATTTTTTTATACCCAACAATATTTTTTTTAAGAGCGAGCGAAGATTTTTTTTGCCTCATCCTAAGAGGTAGCAACCACAGGGTTAGGCAACAACTATTAGCAGTAGAAATATTTTCCAACCTATCAGACTTAGGAAAAAACTTTTCCAACAACAAATCCATAGTTCGAAGGGGGTCATCGACTGATGGCTACGAGGTTCATCCAGGTAGAGGCACTTCGGAGATTCCTAGGTCAACCCCATTTTAAAAAAGCAGGACCACTATTTTTCTCCCATAATTTGATCAAGAAACTCGAAACAAGATGACACACTTAATTTCAAAATGATCGTGTGAGATTTATTATAAAAAGTTGACAATGAAGACCTTCGTTCGATTTCTCGCATAGCAACGTGAGGATTTTGAGCTGCCATTGCCAGGACCCTAGTGACAATGGCAAATTACAGTGGCGCTCAATGAAAATAAGTCACAATCAATTATTGCACCCAACGATAAACTGGAATAAAAAAAACGCGCGCACATTAGTAGTTTTAGACATTTTTACATTCTCTCTTAAGAGTCGCGGCTGCGAAAAATCTTGTGCTAGTCACATTCTTCGAAATTTTATCAATAATATTTTCTTCAAACATTCGGTGACTCCCTGTTTTAATTGTCGTTACGGACTCTTTAGGAATTTTCTCGCACATTGAGCAGTTTATATCAGGCATCGAGACTTATTTAGTACATAAATCATTAGATAGAAATGTGGTCAGCCAATCTCCATAAATTGCCGTATAAATGAGACGATGGAGTCATCATTTTTCGTTGAAAGTTCGGTAACTTGGCTTGACATTTTACCACTATACTGGGATGTATTCTTACTTGATTGAGAATGAAAATCAGTTAATTGTCGAATATTCCAGTTCGTAAAGGGAATACCTGAAAGCAGGATATACATTTACAACGATAAAAAAAAAAGGATTTTTTTCTCTTTAAACGATAGAACTATACGAGTATATGTAGAATATTTTTCCGAAGTTTCAAAGCGAAATTCGTAAAATTTCAAACGTCAAAGCCCGTCAACGCTGTGCCGTACATAGAAGCGATCAAGAGCGTAGTGGGGCAGGCGGAGATAGGCAAAAAGTAATGAAATTAACAACTAAGAATTACAATCACTACTGTAATTGATCATTTAATTCCTTTGTAACAGATTACTTAAGTAATCAGTTACCACAAGTACCTAGTGCAATTTAATTCAAATTCAATGTAACCTTTAAACGCGTTTTTCGCAAAACTGCATTTTCAAAATTGCCGAGCAGTTTTACTCAAAAACGATTAAATCGTTTGACTTGAAACTTCGTAGAAATATTGATCACATTGCTTCTTTTAGTTGACGATGATTGTTTTCGACAAATGATAAAAAAACTGTGTGTGTCTTGAGCTTTTTCCAACTTTTTTCTAGCTCGATAATTACGTTGATATTCCGCAGTTTTTCCTTTAAGTTTTTGCTCCGAACAAACAGAAGCCCGACGAAGTCTGTACTCCCGCTGATACTCCGCACTCATTTTCCTTTTTTTTTGGAATTCCGGACGTCGAAGGTGCAGTATCGGCACATGGGTCAGCTCGTTGCTCATCGCTTTATCTTTGACATTCCATGTCCGGTGGAGTATCGGAGGAACCTGAAAAGAATATGGAATTAATTAATATTGATATTGTTATTTTTGAGGCTTTCATAACTGTTTATATTATTACACAGCGAAGTGGCTTCCAGACGGAGCCCGTGTTGTATTTCAGCATTATGCCGACGTTTCGTAAACGTTACAGTCTGCATCATCAGAGCTGAGCGCTCTGATACCGAAGCTCTCGTGTCTCAGGCTTTGGTATCACAGCGCTCAACCCGGACGCAGACGGTAACGTTTACGAAACGTTAGCATAACACTGAAATACAATACGGCCTCCATCGGGAAGCCACTTCGCTTTGTAATAAAATTAAAACTATATAACATAGAAGGAATAAGAAGTGTTCACTTCAACAATGCAGTGAACATTTTGTTAATATATTTTTAAATTATTTAGTACTATAATTTTTTGTTTATGTAACAAAATTGAATGCAACTGAACAAAGAAATATGAAGGAGACATACCTGTACGTCCTTTCAAGGGTCCATCCGTTTCATGACCATCGGCCTTGTTTAACCTCACTTCACGTAGCTTTTTGTTGTACACTATTTTTGTACATTATTTTATTCGTACACTATTTAATATCCACAATATTGATTCTTTATCAAACACGAGCGCTCACACAGGGCTTTTTTCACACAAAAGTACGTAAAAATATAGCTTTATTTTTGTTTAAAACACTCGATATTTTCGCGTTCGGCGTTCTCTCGTACTTACCGGTTGCGACTAACGTATGGTGACTCGCCCGCGCATGCGTCGGCGAGAGAGGGGGAGATACTCTCTGCCGCTCGCTCGAGCGAGAGCCATGAGACGGAGGTGTGAGCAAGAGAGAGTGATGCTCTCTCTCTCGCTTACACCTCCGTCTTTTTCTATCTTCTTCGATTCCTCCATTCTCTTGTCCAGTTTAACTTACGCTCGTCTATCCGATGTCGCACAAGAAGTATTCACTTCAAAAACTACTTTTTTAATCAAAATTTTGCGAAAATTTTGCTCGAAATTTTGATTTTGTTTTGTTAAAGGCGTGCTATCCTCTTAAATTTGCATTTTCGTCATTTTAATTACTGACAAATAGAAACGTAAACAGAGAGAAGTGGAATCGACTCGTAGGATATGCAAACGAGAAAGAGAAACAATGCAGCACCTGAATACGTGTGAAAAAGGAAGGGGTAAAATCTAAAGAAGCGAAAACATATATAGAGGAGTGGGTAAAGGGGGAAAGGGATGAGGGGGGACGAAGATAAATTAATAGGGTTGCTGAGAGGGGAGAGATGTAAATAAGTGCACATTTTTTAGGGAAATAGAAAGAAAGTGTAATAAAAGAGAAACCGTAATAAAAGAGAAACCGTTGTAATGGAGAGCGAGAATGAAGACTGTGACGAAAATTAAAAATTGTAAAACGAAAGATATAAGTTAGATGGCGAGAGAGTAATGTTACACGGTGTAACAACATTGTAAAAAGCCGAAAAGGCGATGCAAATAAAACTTACTTCTTACTAGAAACGTAAATCAAAGTTTACAGTTTACAAAGTGTTACAGCGACCTTGCTGTCAAAATCTTGATGATAAATGCATTAAAAAATTGTTTGGTATACTTAAACATAATAGTAAAGTATATCTACACTTTGAAAAATGTAGAATAATCATTACCTAGTTTCGAAAATCCTTACACATCGGTCAATCTTTATTGTGTCGAAGTTTGCAACGTTGGAACGCAACGAAAGTTTTTGTTTATAATTTATTTTCCATATTCTTATCATTGTGGTAGATCTCTTTTTTTATAGATTTATATTGTAGATTGGTAAACAAATATTTTTCAAAATGGTTGAATGATTTTCGTAGGTGAAATTCACTAAAAGATAGAAAAGAAATTCAGAAATATTAGCTTTCGTTGCGTTCCAAGGATGCAAACTTCAATCTCATCAATCTTTTTCCGTCTAAATGTGTATCCTGCCTCAAGGTGGCTGTGGACGCAACGAAAGTTAGGTTAGATGCGGGTAGGGGGTGATAGGAACGGGTTCAATTGGGAAAAGTAATATGTTAAAACCCGCAAGGGTGTACGTTGGAATTCAGGAAATAAATATATGAGAATATAAATATATAAATACATATATATATATATATATATATGCGAGCTGTTTCTTTTTTTATATACAAGGATTTGTATATAAAAAAAGAAACAGCTCGCGTTGGCGAATGATCGAGCAGGCAGCCGATCGAGCGGAACTTCGAGACTGCTTCGTGTTCGATGCAGACGTCTCTCCTCGTTCCTCCAACCAGGAAGAGAGGGGCAGGGTGGCCGGGTAGAGTCCGCGGTTCCTCTCTCAATCCCGCGAAAACCGCGTGACGAATACCGCGCTCTGATCGCGACCACGATTGTCGGGACACCTCGGCCTCGTTAGCGTGTGTCAACGCCTACACGGTAGATCCCCGCCACTCTCTCTCTCTCTCTCTCTCTCTCTCTCTCTCTCTCTCTCTCTCTCTCTCTCTCTCTCTCTCTCTCTCTCTCTCTCTCTCTCTCTCTCTTCTCCCCCCCCCCCGCTATGGGACGAGATACACGGAGAAACGCGTCTCGATCGATTTGTCATGGAAGAAACGGACGGAAAGTTAGATATATATGTACGTTCGACGGTGTAACGCGTTACCGCGGGCCTGTAACGGTCACTCGGCTCTCCGTCGTACTTCGCGCGCTACAAATTCCTACGAATTATTGACGGGAGCGCTACACGCTCTTTTGTATTTGTTTCTTCTGGTTTATTCTTTCGGTATTTCGATTTCGTTATTCGTGAATCGTTCGGTCGTTGTTGTGTGTAAAAGTGCGCGGACTGGGCGGTATTTAAAAAGGTGCGCGCAGCGTTTCCCCCCCCTCTCTGTACCCCCTCCCCTCTGCGTTATTGCGCTCACGTTGATTGTTTAGTCGGTGCGCGAGCCGTTGGAGGATTATAAAAATATTAGTGTTTTTTTTCTTCGATTTTTTGCTTTAGATACTTACCTCTCGGTCACAATTGTGTACGCGGAATGAGATGAAACATTTGCAGCTGACATGCAATACTATTTTTACTCGAGACTCGTTTGTGTACGAATAATTCATTATTTTTGGAATTGTGAGGGAAAGGAAAACGGGATTTCTACTCTTCTGCGACTCAACTTTGGGGGGGGGGGGGGGGGGGTGTGGGCGAAAGGCTAAGTGCGGTAGGAGAAACAATTCGTGCAGTGGCAATTGTTGAAGTTTGAGATTACGAGATTCGCTTCGATCCTTATCGTCGTGGTGGATACCTTACGCAGTGAAAATTCTTTCTTCGTGACGGGGATCAACACTCGTGTCTCATTTTGTCGATATATATGCATAGAGGGTTACCTGTTATGAATGGATAATCCTGCAACTCTCGATAGGTTGGATCATGTCCTACTATATGCTGGAATTCCAGTTTAGTAAAGTCCCACGGTTTTCGAGATAAAAATCATCTGCTTTTGGTTTTTCGCATGCCATTTCTACAAATCGTAACTTTCTTTGACCCGATTTAAGAAAATACTCTTGGCTGTCTGCTTTATCTAGAAGAGTCTTCTTTTTAACTTTGAATGTTAAGGAAACTTAATGAAAAAAGATCTTATGCAGAATTTTCATACAAACCAATTCGAACGTCTGATTTTGATAGCCTGTGGTGTAAAAAAATGTACTCCGCATATCGTGCCAATTACTTTACAAAGCTGCTGAGTTATTGTCGATAATATATATATATATATATATATATGTATATATATATACTTGTAAAGTTGTCTTCTTCGCTCGCACTTTAAAAAATTGGAGTCGCTACAACAATTATTGGAATGGCTTACAAATGTTTACAAGTCGTATACTATTTGTACAATTATCCACATCGATTATACGTATACAGTTTTACTTACCATCGCTGGTATTGACGTTTGCATCGTTGGAATAAACAAAAATTCATCTTCGTATTTTTATTTTTTCTTTTTATTAATATCCAATTTTTTTTGCATATTTATACTGCAGATATCCCAATAGGCATCTTGAAAAATTCTCGAGGGGTTTCAATAGCTAAAATCTGCTGAAAGGATTTTTAGAAAGTGAAAAAAAATCGTTTTCATGGCAGTCCAACGATGCAAACTTCAATCCCATTACTATCGTCTGTGTCGTATTGCCAGTTGAACGTAATTGCGTACGTGAAATTCCGCGCAAGAAATCGATTTCCCTTTCATCTAATGAGACAGAAGTTTGCAAGGGTATTGAAGTTTGCCTCGTTGGACTGCAGCAAAAATATATTTTCTTCATATTGCTGATTGATTTTGACACATGTAGACTACGAAAATTAGTAAAATATATTCAGCATTAGTAAAAATGTATAACCAAAACCGGCAAAACAAACGTTTAAGATAATAAAAATAAATAAATGAAGAAAATCGTGAACAGTTTTCGTTGCCTTCGAACGATGCTCCAGCTCCAGCTTCAGCTCTATACTTGTCGTTGGTGCTGAAGTTTCAAACATCGTTGGAATGCAATTAAAATGAAGTTTTTTGAATCGCTCAAATTTTTTTTGGCACACTGCCGCCGAAAGTCGGTCTACCATTTTTCAAGATGCTTAAAAATCGAGAATATTAATTTGCAGAAAACGATTGTCAACAATAATACAAATCAGGAAATTAGAATACAAAAAGGAACTTTCGTTGCATTCCAACAATGCAAATTTTGTTTGATCTCAAGCTAATCTAATAGGGTAATTTACTCAATGTAAGAAAAATACTAAGAATGTATATATAAGGTAGTTTTTGCAATAAGCAATCGAACAATGTTGGTTTTAATTTATAAAAACACGAAATAAATTTTATAATTCATTTAACCAAAAAATCCTTTTTCTATCTGTTCAACGAACATGCGAAACGGTAGCTGCCGTGATGGATTCTGACGTGATGTCATTGACATAGTAAACAAAGAAAGTAGTAGACGTATTAAGGTAGTCCTATCGCCAGATTTCAATTCATAGGATTTTCATAATTTTTTTTTGAGCTTCACTAAATATATTAATAATCGTCTCTGTAAAATTGCAGGGTCGATTATCGACTTTATTACAGAGGAAAAAAATATAAAAATTGCGTACTTTTGTGAAGGAATCCCGAGACAACATACAAAAACCCAATTTCTGGTCGCTACAAGAGTGTATACAATAGTGAGAATCCGTCAGATTCTTAAAAATAATCAGATTTACATACTTAACGCTTGAGGTGATCCAATGCTCTCAGAAAAAGATACGCTTATTGACCTAATTTTCATATAATATCAAGTTTAATTTGAACTTCCGGTATTGGATTTATTACCACTTGCTACGATAAAGAGACGTGACAGCAAGGCAACAGCTGACTGTAGTCGTAACCCCATCTCACTCACTCGAATTTCCACACATATTTCATTTTTAACCGACATATTTCGCCGACACCAATTTTCCACGCTTTTTTACCAGTCGTGGCCCGAATACAATGCTTTACCATTCCGGCGCCTGACATTGTTTTGACAGATCGACGTTGAAAAGTATGGAGGTTAAACTCGCCTGAATGAGTAAAAAGAGACGGAGATAGAAACCAATGTTGCCAAATATCAAACCTAGAAATACTACGCGAATCGTTGGAATAGCTATTTTTTCATTTTTCTAATTAAATGTGAACATTCATTAATCAGTCCACAAATGGAAAATTTTAGTTATTACAAATAATGTTTTTTGCATATGTTAAAAATATAAATTGTACAGATCTCGAGTATGATCAGTGGTATGACTAGTGCGGATAGGACTACCTTAACGTGTGAATGAAAGCGTCACAATTATATATTATCGTTGATCGTAGTTAATTGCAAATTTTCAAATAGTTTTCCCCACTTCAAAAGAGAACAAATAAGTTTTTTTTTTCGGACCATGACTTTGGATCTCTTTTCGCAAGTTTTAACCAAGTCTTCCTCATGTTAATATCAATTGGCATTTTAATCCTCAACTTTCCCAGTGTTTTTACACTAGTATTCTTACATTTTGGACCGACACACCAATGATAGGGATTGTAACTCACTTTGAACAAAAAACGTTCACGTATTCACAATTGGGGCAGCGTCGATGCAAGTGACGTCACGAACCGAAGCAGCATGGCGGCTAGCGTTTTCGCGCGAAAATTTGAAAAATAAAATTCAAATGCATTTTTATGGCGCTTATCGATTTCATAAAATAGAAATAAAAATTCTAGCAGTTTATTACCGCCAACCGATCAAATTGAGACACCCTTTAAAAAAGGGTGTATGACCCTATCTCCTATTCTCTCTCTTCAATACCTCGCGTACAAAAGTGCGGGAGAAAAAAAATGCCGTTGCGAATTCAATCGTTATTCAGTATTATCAATTGACAGTTTGCTTCACAATGGCTTACACTTTACAATAGGCTCGTACGGTTGAGCAGAAAGAAGTGTAACTCGTGTGTGAGTTAGCTAATGAAAAAAGTGGCAAAATATAATCAGAGTCGACGAGAATGTGTGTAATTTCTTGACCGAGATTGACATAATTACGTTCGCATAAAATTTTACCCTGTAATTTCTAAGGTTTATCTTTTTTGGAGTTGTTTCGAAATGGCCGAGCTATTTGGGGAAGAGATAAAAATAAAGTTAGTCGAAATCAGTGACGGGTTGTTTCAACGTGGAAAAGATCACGTATGATCAATTTTTCAAAGCAGGAGGGAAAAAGTCCACAAAGGCGGATAGAGGGAGCAAAAGGGAGAGAGAGGGAGAGAGAGAGTGCGGGCGGGAGTTTTATAAGATGAATCATACTTTTATCAAGTCACCTCTGATTTATGGGATAGATGCGATTTTTTCGTGCTTGCGTGTATATGCCCGCATATTATATACATACTGTAGAGAGGACACTTCGAACTCGATATATTGTTATTACATAACATAACAACATATTGCATGATGTTGATTTCGAAAACAGGAGGATATTTGGAATGACATTTATACAAACATGTTTCCGTTTATCCAAAAGTGACTTCCAAGACATTAGGATTCGCACAATGTTGAGTATGAGGACATTAGGGTACGGTGAGGACGGCTTGCGAAGTCAAAAGTCACAATTCCCCATATACATCTGAATACTAAGTTCATGCGACAAATTCCGTAACTTTTTTTTCGTAACCATAGCAATAAATGTTAGTATATGACTAAAAACAAAATAAATCTTCTGGTGAGTCCTACTAGTCAATTTCAAAAGGTAGCGTTTTGGTGGAAAAATATTTTTTCTAATTATTGCTCTAAATCATCATTTTTCTCACGTCTTGAATGAAGATAAAAAATTACACAATGTGTTCAATCTCTGTGATCTCGAAGTTTGTATTGTTGCAATGCGACGAAATTTAAAACATTTTACGTGCCCATTTTTATTTTACAAAATCTTGTTTTTCAAATTTAAATTTTAGATTTCGAAACAAGCGCCCTAAAGGATGTTTGAGGGATTTTTGCATTGAATATTTGTCGAAAGAATTTCGAAAAACTTGAATATAATCATTTTTATTGCATTCCAACGATGCAAACTTCAATCTCATTCAATCGTTGCCGATCAGAGCACTGATTATGCAGATGCGCGCGCGCAATTCTGCCCCTCGGTGCAATAAAATGAATGTATCGAGGTTGTTGATGTGTCTCGTCGCTTTATAACATTTTTCGACACCCTTTCTTATTGTATGCCTATAATACGACTGTTCTTTTTTATTCAACACCTGCGAGCTCACGGTTCCGAGCGAAAATTAGAAAACTATCGACTAATGGCTTGCGCCGATTATAAGGGGTTAGGATACTGTGACGACCCAAAAGTCAGGGTTAGTTAAAAAGAAAAAAATATTGACAGAATAAGTAAGATGATTGAAAAATCGTTTGGACATTTATAGGTATGTACATTAACAAAGTAGTGTGCTAAACTTCATTTGAAAATATTAATAATTAAAGAAGTTATACACAATCTCGCGAAGGACCTCTGAATGTGAGGGGCTCAACGGTGTACTTGACTTTGGCCACCCGGTTGAGCCGAAAAAAAACGATTTTTTTTTCTTAAAATAGATAATATTGGTAAAGATTTGACCGAAATTTTTTTGATATCCTGTTTCAATCACCAGAAAAAAAAATTGAATGTTTTTTTTGGATTTCTTGAGGAAACGTGACATCATTATTGTCAATAACGAATGAAAAAAAATGTCTAAAAGAAAAACGTCGGTTAAGACTAAACTACTATTACACTGAATAAGTGTACCAAATTGCAAGTCAATCCGTTCACTAACAGTCGAGAAATCGTGTACACCGTTTTAAAAAATATAGTTCCGAGAAAAATGCGTTTAAGGAGTTACACCACTGTAAACGTCTAAAATTAAGTGATTTTTTTCGGGTGGAAGGACAAGTAAGAGGATAATAATATTCAAAGATGTTGTTAGTCATATCTTCAAGTGAACAAAAAAATTTGTATCAGAAAATGATAGAAAATGATGACAAAATGATGACGCTGGACCCATTCTCGCGAGGCATGTTGAACTCGAGACGCCCTGGGACACGCAGTATAACTGACTTAAATTTGAATCGGGGGAAAAAATTTAAAAAATCCCATTAATTTACGTGACTGTAATTAGAGAAACACATAGGGGATTTTGAAAATATTAATTTTTGTCTAATTAGCAAGCAGCGAAAGTAAAACCTCCATGTTCGACGGCAAAAAAGGTCAATCATTTGTTAATAAATAATGTTATAATTGGCTCATGGAAAATTCCGTACGTATTTCTCTCGGAATGTTATTTTAAATATATGCTCAAAATTTGTAGTTGATAGAATGAAAATCGTTGGAATTATGCTGCGTGTCGTTTTGAAAAATTGTGTTCCGAGAAAAACGGTTGATGTCTCGTACATGGGTCAACCACTGCCACCGCAGACTCACACGGGCTCGCGGGCCTTTTTTTTTACAAGTACCAAACTTTTTCCCCCTTATTCTGGATGGTTCAAAGCATCCCTTAAGCGATCTTCTCACTTTAGACGCTAAAAAGGCTATTTTCATTCATTGTTTTGATAGGTTTATATCACAGATATTGATATAAAAGTTTCTGCACTTAATAAGTACACTTTCGAAATACATAAAAAACAATTTTTTGTTTATTTAAGTCACTATTTATAGACGAAAATGGTAGTTAAACAAATGCTCTAAAAAAATGGTAGGTCTGCGCTGTTGATGAAATCTCGGAGATGGATCAACCGAAACAAAATCCAAACGGTTTTACATTCAGTATGTTAATGACTATAGCGCATATTATACGACTTTTGATATATGCAAAAACAATTGAGGAACATTTTTCGAAAAAAAAAACAAAAAAAGTATTTTTCCCACCGTTTTTGGAAAAAAATAGTACATATAGAAAATTATTTAAAAAATCCTTGATATAAGCTATAGCCATAGTTGTAAAGAATATGTGGTTAAAATTTCATAAGGATCGGTCCAGTAGTTTCGACGATTTTATCAACAAGCCGTCGAAAATAGCTGTTTCGAGAAAAACGCGTTTAAGGATGTTGAGTCCCAAATCGCAAATGATGATAAAATTCTGAAAATTTGGTATGTTTTTGTATGAAGTATTTCAGAGGTCGTGTAAAAATTTCACGACAATTAGGAAGCTCGTTATTGAACAATTAACATTCACAAATTAAATGTTGTTTTATGGAAACTGATGTAACTTTGCAATAAGTTTTTTTTTTGACCTCTCAATTTTATAATATCTACAATATACTGAAAGCAACGGAAACAAAACGAAGTTTATTGATAAATTTTTTTTTATTTCTTTTAAAAATTGTTCTTAACAAAATGTTAATTTTTTAATAACGAGCTTCCTAATCGTCGTGAAATTTTAACACGACCTCTTAAATACTTCATACAAAAACATACCAAATTTTCAGAATTTTCTTATCATTTTTTATTTCAACCCTTAAGGAGGTTGAAGTAATGATGATAGAATTCGGAAAATTTGGTATGTTTTTACATGAAGTATTCAGGAGGTCGTGTAAAAATTTCATGACGATTAAGAAGGTATTCATTGAACAATTAACATTAACATATTTCATAGGGACTCAACATCCTTAAAGTCTGTTTGGGTTACATGAATACACAAAAAAGAAATTTTAATGTATTTCGAAAGTGTATTTATAACGTGTAACAACTTTTATATCAATATCTGTAATATAAACCCATAAAAAAAAATTCGTGAAAATAGCCCTTTTCTTTAACTATTGGTAAATTCCACAGTAGTGTTACCCCTTAAAGTGTGACTAGCAGTACCATCGTTGTAATCACAAGTTCACCGTCAATCCGCGATTTCCGCACCATAAGTTGGTCCTCTTCATTTTGAGTTGCCTAAAGCGACGGACGATTTTTCGAAAGTTCCCCACTAGCCTAACCTCCCGAAGTTGCGTTTGAGGCCTCACAGTGAGCGACGATATTTCCATACCAACATTGTCGTCGCAATATCTACTTTTGCATCGCCCTAAGCCTGTGTTATTGAAGTGGACTGGGACGATACCATAACAAAATAATCCAGAAAGATTCATTCAAGTAACTGAAATTCCATTCACGAATCGCCGAAAAAAAAAACTTCGGCGGATGTTGGAAACCGGCCAAATTTCGCGGCCGTTCGGCAAACTAAAAAAGCTGTATTCCACTTCAAATGGACGTGGCAGTAATATATAAAAACCCACACGCACGCCCGCACGCTCACTGTAAAGATAATCTCTGCAGCAGTGGGGTTATACAAGAGTGTTACACTTCGATACGAATGAAGAGCACTCACGACAGAAGTTTCGGATGCGCGTATACTCTCCCTTTTTTTCTCTCTCCCTCTCCCTCGATTTTTCTCCACGCTGGCCAATAATTCGCTACCTCTCGAGCTTTGTCCGTCTGTGCGTATATTTTTAACGTCTATACTACGTACGATGGTTTAAACGTCGTTTCTGTTACGCAGCACCAGCAGCACGACCAGCAGCAGCAGCAGCAGCAGTGGCGAAGGCAGTAGCAGCAGCATCAACAGCAGCCGCAGTAGCAAGAATTCAAGCGGGAGAGCCGTGCGGGATTCAACTGTGACTGGCTTAAGAGGCACGCGATTGTTTTGAGAGAGAGAGGATCGTCAGGGAGAAAAGGACACAGAGAGAAAGATAAAGAGGGGGAAGAGCGATAAAGAGGAAGAGCGAGGAAGAGAGAGATTTCAAAGACCAAGACAATGATAGCCGCGGCGTTGTGCCACTACCGGCAGCCACGACCACCGATCTGTCGCCAAAACGTGTCGCAAGTAATTCGATTCTCGGTCACGAGCGCGATAGTCACTTTTATTATCGGCAGTGCCACCCGACGACCTTGCCTCGAAGGCGAAGAAGCCGAAGACATCGTCTCGCGCTGAGGCAAATCAAAGTTTCTAACGAGGATACGAACGACGGTAGACGAGTCTTCGAACGACGAGTACACGTTCGCGGATGCATAATCGAGACTTTAATCCCTCGTTTATACATTGTTACACGTTTTTGTTTCTTCTTATTCTTCCCTCCTGCGCGTCAACGATATCGTATCTTGGACGAGCGACGTATTGTTGTTCTCTCATCGAGACTGTGTCATTTGGGATGCGCGTGTGGATGCGCACTTGATCGCAGCTCGTCGTGCAAGTTCCTACGCCGCGAAGCCAAACAACTTGGTGACCGCGTGGCCACGAGGGACCCGAATGGACCCAAATCACATTGGTTGCACGCTCAACTCGAGGACGCATCCACCTCAAGGAATGCTAAGTGTCCAGCCGGAAGTAGCATCGAACTCGCTAAAAAGGACTAATTGATCGCGGCCCTTGGGTCTCTACTGCGAGAAGCCCGCAAGAGCGTAGTCCAAACACGCTGTGCGTTACCGCTGGACCAGCCGGAATCCTCTCGTCGCCGTATTCATCGATGCTGTCGCACGCTCATCGAACGAGGAATAACGGAGTTGACCGAGACGAAGAGTAACGTCGATGCAAAATAAAATGCAGGGCTTCAGCAGCCTCGGACTTGGCAACGTCTTCAGAAAGAAGGCAGGTTATTGACAAGGACCAGGGAATATGGGGAAAAGTACGCGACGACGGGCGAGGAGGTAGCGGATTTTTCACCACAGGATATTAATCGTGTGGCTCCCGGTCGGAAGTTTTAATACGAAGCAAAAGTGCGAAAGTTCTACCGGCTTGACGATACGTTGCGAGAGAGATGACCACGATAAGATACCGGAGAATACCTCGTGAATTTCTTTTCATTTCTTTACGCTGTTTTTTTTTTGTTACTTTGCTTTTCAACGTTCCGTATCGTCGATAACTCCAACTTATCGCGCTGCGATCGCGTCGATAGTTCTCTCTTTCTTTCACGTATCTATGTGGAACGATTCGATGGGCCCTGCGATTTCGTGCCTTCGTGGATATGTGCATATAGAATGGATAGTGTGCTGTGGGTGTTTTCATATACGTTTGTACATGTACATTGTTATATATACATATATGCATATACCGCGTGTCCCATTTTAATCTTACACCTGATTTTTCTCGGAAAATATTGCTCGGATCAAATATTGTGTATAACACAAGTTATAAGGGGTTAAAGGGGCGGGAGTTTGAGAAAAAAAATTTGGTCGATCCAAAATTCAAAATAGCGGCGTTAAAGTGGCCGACATGTTTTTTTTCAAATGGAAATATACCTTTTTGTTATCACCAAAAAATTTGTCAGCTTCAAACCAACAACTTTTGTTCAAGTTCAAGTTAGAACATCATTTTTAACTTTTTTTTTATATGTATTCCTCAGGGGTACGGGGTCCTTCCCCTTTTACCATCCCCTCTTTTATTCCTTCCATTCCTTCCGACATTCACAATCCTTCCAGAGTACCCCCCCCCCCCCCCCCCCAGAGTGTTGACCGCAGCCACTCTTTCCTAATGCACTACTGTATCGCATTTGCACGAGGGCCCAGGGAAACTGTGGAAACCTCATTACCTTGAAGTTTGCATCGTTGGAATCCAACGAATCTTTTGTTTTTTTAGATCCCGAAATTTCTTTGGCAGGTTTGAGCTACGAAAATTACGGAAACATCTTTTAGGCTTCTTATTTCGCGATTTACAACAAATTTGCAAAGTGTGGTTCTGGATAATAGTCAATATAAGAAATTCAAAAGAATTTTCGTTGGGTACCAACGATGCAAACTTCAACCACATGGAAAACTCGCGGTCGCGAGTGTGGAAGGCACGCGGTCGGTATGCGGCCTCGGCGGTTACTGAAGTTAAGCAGCGTTGGAGGCTGTCAATACTTGGAGCGGTGGTCGCTTGCCCGTGCACTGGTTTGCGCCTCCACCTCTGAGCGGGAAGCAGTTTGTCTGAGTTTCTGATGGTAATACAACTGAAAAGCGGCGAAATATAGCCGCCTGTATCGGCCCAGGTTTTCCGCAGCTTCCCTTGGCCCTCGTGCAAATGCGATACAGGGCGTTAGGAAAGAGTGGGTGCGGTCAACACTCTGGGGGGGAACTCTGGAAGGAATGTAGGGAGATCTGGAAAGATTGTGAATGTCGAAAGGAATGGAAGGAATAAAAGGGGGGATGGTAAAAGGGCAAGGACCCCGTATCCCTGAGGAATACATATTTAAAAAAAGTTAAAAATGACGTTCTAACTTGAAAATTATGAACTTTATCATAAAAAAAATTCCAACAGAAGTTGTTGGTTTTGAGCTGACAAATTTTTTGATGATAACAAAAAGGTATACTTCCATTTGAAAAAAAAAACATGTCGGCCATCTTAACGCCGTTATTTTGAATTTTGGATCGAGCAATATTTTTTTCACACGTCCCTCTTTAACCCCTAAAACTTTTGTTATACACAATATTTGATCCGAGCAATATTTTCCGAGGAAAATCAGGTGTAAGATTAAAATGGGACACCCGGTATATGCCGTTATATATACATATATACGTATATAGGGTGTTAGGAAGGTCGATGCGAAGCCATAAGGGGGTGATAGGTCACCTCGCTAGGAACATATCTAACCTGGGTTACCTGAGTCCAAAGTCTGAGGATTTCCAGTTATGGTAAGTATGATTTTTGGAACATTTCCCAAAATTAGGTACGAACTCGTTTGCCTCTTATGTTGATGCTATTTTTTGAAAATAGCATTAACATAGGTATTTTTATTTTTTCACAAGTTTTTAAGGGGGAATATACCTTTGTGAGGGCAAAAAAAACAATATTTTTGAATTCAGTTTTTTATACATGTTAGTACGAGTCTTAAAGTAAAAGAAATTTTTTTTAACAATTATTTTGAAGCAAAATGGCATTAAACGCGTTTTTCTCGAAACTATGTTTTTCGACACGGGCGTATGCGTAGCGCCTCGAGTTTTCAATGGATTGACTTGAAATTTTAACTGTAACTTCTTGACAATATTTTCTAGTCCAGTACGTAGGATTTTTTCGATAAGTCGAAATTTAAAAATTTTATGATCGACATTTCACCGATTTTTTTACGAAAAAGAACTTTTTTTTTCATATTAACGCCATTTATTTGTAAGTCAATATTTTGAAAAACCCCTACGTACTGGACTAGTTTTTTCTATTCACTTTCAAAATATTTTTCGTTTTTTTTGTTTTAGCTTGAAAATTATGACCTTTGCGAATACGCCCGTAGAGAACTATGAAAACAAGGAGTTTTCTTTCATCGACATTGCCCCGTTATTTTTTTTTTCAAAATGATTTTTTTTTTAATTTCTTTTACTTCAAGACTTGTACTAACATGTATAAAAAAGCGAATGTAAAAATATTGTTTCGTTTTTTCAAAATAAATTGTAAAAAATGACCCTTGATTTTGCCCTCACAAAGGTATATTCCCCCTTAATTATTCAACACGCCTCAGTTAGTTACTTGTGTGGATACGGATGATTGTATTGATGTTTGTCGATTGAATACACATTAAGCTAAGGGGCAAATAAATTTGTAGTTACCAATTATTTTCTGTTTGAATATTATGAACGAGTTAGCACCTGCTTTTGGGAAATTTTCCAAAAATCATACTTACCATGGTAACTCGAAATCCTCAGACGTTGGACTAAGGTGACCTAGATTGCATATGTTCCTAACGAGGTGACCTATCACCCCCTTAAGACTGCAGGACTTTTTTAACACCCTGTATATATCGTTACTTAATATATATACATATTTCGTTATTGTATACATGTACAGGGTGTCCTGTTATGAATGGATAATCCTCCAACTGTGGATAGGTCAGATCATGTCCTACTATATGCTGAAATTTCAGTTTAGTAAAAGTCCCACGGTCTTCGAAATAAACATCATCTGCTTTATCACATACCATTTCTACAAATGATAACTTTTTTGACCCGGTTTTGAAAAAAATGGTCTCGCTTATTTATTTTGTCTAGAATCTTTTTTTCAACCTTAAATGTTGAGGAAACTTTGTGAAAAAAGATCTTATGCAGAGTTTTCGTACATGTGGGAGTCCAAATTAGCGTGATATGTGATGACGCGCCGAAGCAAGCGAAAATATTAAAAGAAGGAGATAGAGAAAAAAGAGGAGAACGAGTTAGGCGCCTTAGAAACCAACATCTGTCGTGTAATAATGTCGTCCGTTCATTTCTTAATTGAAGTAATATTTCCAACAACGTGTGACTTCGAATTTATTATCGTTCGTACATCAGCCTGCTGTGTAAAAAAATGTACAACGCATATCGCGCCAATTACGTGAAAAAGTTGCTCAGTTATTGTCGATTCGTATCATTCGTAGAAATGGCACGCGAAAAACGAAAAGCAGATGAAAAAAAAAATGACGCGCTAAATCTAAGAGACCGTAGGACTTTCACTAAACTGAACTTCCAGCATATAGCAGGACATGATCTGACCTATCGACAGTTGCAGGATTATCCGTTCATAACAGGACACTCCGTATACATCGTTTTACTATTCCGGTCTGGAAAAGTACCTCGGCGTTATTAACGATCGCGCAAAGATGCAGTATCAAGTTGAACAAAATATCGATCTTTTTCGAGACAACGAACGAGCAAAAGAACATGCAAAAGAGCAGTGGTAATGATAATAATAAGACTAGCGATAACAATGATCTGTCGCTAGTCGCTGAGGCGAGTTTCCTCTTGGCTACGAACTACCGGAAGTTCCGGAGGTGCGGACCAAGAAGAAACAAAAACGCAGAAGCAATGCCAAAAATCAACCTGCGAATTGCGATTGAACAATTGCCCGACATACATATCGCTCTGTGTGCAATTGATATCGAATATGGCGGATTTTTATTCAATCGATGTCGAATTTTTATCGTCGATTGGTGTTAAAATATCCATTTTGGCGATTAACGAAGGCGTAATGTTGAAATGAAAAGAGAGGTGAGGACGTTCGAGCGAAACTGAACTTGTCATCCGATGCGGCCGAATTATCAATTTTGCTCTTAGGTGATTTTGACGAGGTTGAACGGAGCTCTGGGGGAATATTTATAAAATGGAGGGGCAAAAGTAGCAGGCGACAGGCTCGGCCTTCAAACATGACTCAGACAAACAGATCCAAACGATCGTTTATAAGAATATCGTTTGGGGAATCTAAGGATGAGAATAATTTTAAGCTAGAAGGAGGCGGATGGAGGACCCTCGTGTACTGATCGCTCGATTGTTTCCGCAGACGAACAAAGTGGCGGGAGGACCACCGGGAGGCAACGCGCCGCCACCGCCGACTCTGATAAACAAGATCAAGTATCAACCAGGTGGCCCGGTAATCAAGAAGGACAAGCGACAGAGCAGTTCGAGATTCAACATATCGAAGAACCGGGAACTTCAGAAATTGCCATTCTTGAACGGTAAGAAATCAAATGACACGCAAGAAATGAGGGAGGGTGGAATGGAGACGTCTTGGACGTTCGACAAAACGGAATTCACGTTAACGGGTTACGTGGGTTTCGACGGCAAAAAAACATATTTTCTGTATTAAAAAAAAATATATATAATACATAAACGATTGGAAGTACAAATAAGTCTCGACCGTTAGGCAAAAGATGGCGCCACCAGGAGGTTATGGTGGAAATTGTCAGATGTAAAACGTCATATCGTAAGGTTGGACATCAGGCAAGACCTTGAACCTTGAAATATTAGCGATTTTGTATCAGCATCGTATAATTTTTTTCGTGTGAAAGTTTCGAGTTTTGAGCCGAACAAGCGTCATTTGCGGGAACTTTGATTTACTTCTTCAATTTGAAGAAATGTGCAGCTGAGGCGCATCGATTGCTTGTAGAAGCATATGGTGAGGCTGCTTTAAGTGAGAGAAGTTGTCGTGAGTGGTTACAAAAGTTTAAGAACGGTGAGTTTGACGTCGAAGATAAAGAACGTAGCGGGTAGTAGGTGCATAAAAAACGGCGAAGACTCATTTGTACTCCTTGCGGCCTAGCAAGGGTGTGGCGGTTGGGGTGGGCCACCTGGGGCACCAACATTTTTGGAAGATATGACAGTATTATCGCATATTTTGGTGATGTAAACATTTTTGCCCACAAATCATTGTAAATAACTGTTAATCCTAATAAAATGCCAGGCAGCTAAATGTTCATAACTGACTCCATGCTTCAAACTTCAAATAGCCATACAGTAATGGAAGTCGAAGTTGAAAAGCCGCGCGAAAGGTCATTGGTGGCGTCATCGCCTCACAGTACAGCAACGTTCCATTTGAAATGAACGGCGGTTGAGTAATAATTCGGTAACGGATGAGCATGGTGATCAAAAGTTTGTTTGGGTTTGATTGGGTTCGAGCACTCTTTTGGACCTCAGAATCAGCATCGATTCAAGCAAGCTGGATGCTGATGAAAACAACAAGAATGACCTGCTGGAACGCACAAGGTTGATTAAATTCATTGACGCTTTTCCAAAACCTGAACATCTTGAATCACTGAAGACGGAAGGGCCCTTACAGCTTCTGCGCTTTATTGAAGAGTTCAGCCTAGCTGATTCAGTCCCGACCATCATTGTTATGTTACAAATCTTCCTTAACGTGGCCATCATCGTCGCGACTTGCGAGAAAACTTTCACGAAGTCATAACTCATAAAGAATTATCTACGGTTAACAGTGGGTGAATCTAGATTAAACAATCTGGCGATTTTGTCCATTGTACGAGATCTGACTGATTCAATCGATTTCGAGAGTGTGATCAACGACTTTGCTCGTCAGAAAACACGTAAAATAGTTTTGTAAACATTTTTAACTCCATCTTTCTAGCATAGTCTGGGTCAAAATGCAGATTCTAGTTGATAACAAGTTTTCATGCCAGTTCCTGTGTTGAAATTTTTCATAGCACGGTAAAAATTGGGGCACCAATTTCACGGTCCGCCTTAGGTCCTAAAAGCCCTTTTTACGCCACTGCTCCTAATATTTTATTCAAAATGTTAAGCACATAAAAGAGCAACATTTGAACGATATTTAATAAAATTTTCATCCGAAAATTGGGGAAATTCAGCCGGTGGGATCTGGTTTCCGGAGACCTCTCAAAAAGTGTCCTCGTGGTGGTCAGGACGACTCATGATGGCTTTATCTGACATTAAAATTTTCTGTTCTTAGATAAGTATAGCTCGTGATTCAACGGAGAATTAAAAAAAAATTGAAATTGAAATTTTTGGCAGGGTTGCATGCAAAATAGTTCAATTTTTGGTACAATTTACACTACGTGTAGCCTTGTAAAGTTAGTTGTAATCGTAAAAAAGCCTTCGTTCCATCACTAGTCAATGCTATTTTGAAGAAGTGCGCAAAATTTCAATACGATCGGTTCAATAAGAGCATTAGTTTTTGAGAAATCGTGTCCACCGACTTCAAAAGTAGTGTTTTGAGAAAAATGCGATATACCTCCGTAGCTCCCGGCCGGTCTTTCCCAACAGGGGGAATTCCCAAAGGGTCTCCCTCCTAGACTTTTAGTCCGATCGACTTAAAACTTTGGGAGCATATTCTAGACCAATTGTACTATTAGATAATAAAATATAAAAAATGGATTTCGTGACATTTTCAAACCTACGTAACCCCTTAACGAAGTTGCGTACCAAATTACATGGAAAATATTAATAATTAATCAAGAAGTTATAAACGAGCTCGTGAAGGACCTTCGAACTGAGGTGCCCAACGGTGCACTTGATTTTGGTCATCCGGTTGATCTGAAACAAAAACACGGGCTTTTTCTTTAAAATAGAAAATATTGGCGATGACTTGACCGAACGCATTTTTGGTTATCGTATATATCAATCGTCAAAAGAGATTAAACATTTTTTTTTTTCGATTTTTCGAGAACGAATGACATCATTATTGTTAGTAACTAATGATAAAAATGTTAAGAAGAAAAACGTCAGACGATACCAAACTACTAGCGTAAACCGGGGTAGCTTTGGAACAATTTTGGGTCACTTCGGGACACGCAGTACAACTACAGCTTCAGGGTAGACAAAGTACTTGCGAATGAGTACCTTTTTGAAAAATCGACCTTTTTGACCTACCCAGTCTGATTTTTTAATGTCAAATCAAAGCACTCATCAAGAACAAAAACGAAATGTTTGAACGTTTATTTTCTTTTTTACATTTTTTAAACGGTTGAAAGTGTCTTCGGAAAAAAGGAGTCCTCACGGTGAACATGGTTGTGGTCGTAAATATTATCTGAAACAAAATTTGTACAAAAGACAAAATGGCGGTGGTTTGGAAAAAAAGTATCGAATTTAGCGTATCTTTTGACAGTTTCTCGTTAATAAAATATGGAGATTAAAAAAAGCTTCCATAGCAAGATAAAGAATGGCGAGAAGAACGTTGGGTCAAAATTTGAGACGGATAGCTTGACAACTCTTCCGTCGAGAATTTACACTGTTTTTAAAATCGACATTTCGAAAAAAACGCGGTAAAAGTTTCGAGCGCGAAATTTTCATATAATTTGTTTACTTACGTTTATGTAAATATATGAACAGCATGTTTATAACCGTCTATACTTTCGGATAATGCGAAAAAAAATCGATTGTAAAATCGGGTCATTGTTACACATTTTTCAATGAGTAAATTCTGAATGAATATTCACTTTATGGGGAATTGCAAAAGATCATCAATAGTCAAATTATTGTGACATTTCTCGGAGATTAAAAATAAATGGATATTCACCGAATTGAGAACTTTAATGCAGCATGAAGAAATCGGGTTATATGTTTTACATTCCTCACGGCGGGAAATCACTTTAGATGACCCAAAAAATCGTTTTCTTTTTTAATTCTACAAATTGTTAGTAAAACTATTCAAGAATATACCGGTAAGCAGTGGAAATAACTCATTAGTGCCTTCAATTTTTAGTTTACGGTCTTTTTTTTTCAAACGCGTTTTTTTTAAAACGACTTTCTTTTTCAATTAGTGCATACTTTAGTTCAAAAAGTTCCTAACCTATAATATCATAAAGTGATAGATCGTTTCGTTCTATAATTACGCTCTATATGAATGTAAATTTGGAGTAATATCATTGCTTAAAGAATATTTTTTTTCTACAGTAAAAAAGGTTATAAAATAATGGCAAAAATTATAGCCTTTTGCTTAAATGTTTCTTAAAAATGCAATATTCAATTTTTTGGTCAGAGTCAGGTTCATATAGAAGGAAAACATGTTCTTAAAGTAATGTTCAAACCGTATTGATTTCCGATGAAAACTGTGGCCTCCAGAGGGTACACAAACAGCAAACTCTGATGGCGACCTTCGATGGGCGGCACGTTATATGTTCCATATTTTCAGAGGAAGTGCTTCGAAAAAATTAACATATTTGTTTGAGAATATTTATAAAATATTCCCAAACTCGAAATAAATGCTATCCATTTATCCTTGTAAAAAAATAATGAAAATCAGTCAAAAAAAAAACATACGCCTAAACTGCTTTCCCGCCTTAGTAAAGTAATATTTATCATTCGGAGAATTGGAATAAACTACAAAAAAACACGTCGATATATATTGCTCATTGAATCCAACGAAATTCATACGCAATTTCCATAAACGCTAATGGTCGACGATAAATGAGGCTAACACACTTGTCCGTACCGTGATTATTACAAATCGACCCACTTCTAAACCATGCGTGTATCGGATAGAACAATTACTTTATTGTCATATGTGTATTCAATCAAATTAGCATTCCACCAAATAAAATCTTGCCTACTAATTAATATTCGATAAAACGAAAACTCAACTAAATACAAATCGAAACGAATTGGAATTCAACTAAATTGAGATTCAGCCAAATTAAAATCCTTTTAAATTGATATTCAACTAAATGAGCGTTTAACTTGATGTAAACTTAACTAAGGTGACATTTAATTAAATTAACGTTTGCCCTCAAAAAAAATGTCAGTAAACATTGTGGGCACAAGGGATCATAATAATGATTAATCTTTAGAATGCAACGTTTGGTTCGTTAAAACAAAACGAAATCGGATTTTCGTTGTTAATTTCCCAACTTTTTCTTCGGCATTTGAGCTGCGAAAATTACGCAATTGTTTTTTTCATTCGTTATGTCGAGAGCCACAACCGAAATCGGCAAACAAAAAAATTGTAGGCTAATATTTAAAGTAGAGAAACAAAAAGTGAAAATTCCGTTGTATTTCAACGATCCGAATTTCGACATCAACATGATGTTGAAGTTTATTGGAATTTTCATTGGAACGCAACGAAATATCTTTCTTCCGAAGTTCCCAAATTTCTCTTTACAGATTTGAGCTGTAAAAATCACGTGATCATCTTTTACGTTATTCATTCAGCGATCTAAAGCCCGATACTAAAAAATATGATTTTCGACCATGATGAAAATAAGGATTGAAAAAAAATATTAACAAAAAATGAACATGAGTGAGAAAATGCACAAAAGTGCAAGTACAAAAATAAATAAACATTCTATTAAATTGAAATTCAACCAAAGTAGCATTCAACTAAATTAAAATCAAATAGTATTGAAATCCAGCCGTCTGATCGATGTCCCGAAAAATGTCAATAAATGCCGCGACCTCCGTGACCACGACAATTATTAATCGGCATGTGTAAAAAATCCACGTGTATCGGGCGACCCCCTCGAAACGATGATGACTTTTCGTTACGCGTGCGTAGCCAGTACAGCTTGAACTTTGCGCAACTACAGAACGAAGGACAAGAGGAATGAGTGCGAACGAAAAACCAAGCGAACGAAGTTAAGGGGGGACATACCTTTAGGCTAGGAACAATTTGCTGATTTTCACGATTTTTCTTAAAAGAAAAGATTTCTTCACCTTTTTCTAACTAAATGGTATTTTTTGATCAATCTTTAAAAATGGTCGAGTTAAATGGCTATACTTTGCAATAAAAAAAAAACGCTTTTTAAAAATGTTCAGACACTTAGAGTCATGTTGTAGAAAGTAAGGTTAGAAAGATTTATACCAAATGTCATCAGAAATGATCGATACATTTTTCAGCTCTAGTCACCCCAGTTTTGAAAATGCAGTTTAAAAGATCGGTTTTTTGAAAATTTTACACCGTGATGATCCCTTAAAAAAAAAATTATGAACATCAGCAAATCTATTCCTCGCCTATAGGTATCTCCCCCTTAACGAAAAAAAAAAAAAAACGAGTAGCGTACACACGAGATACGACGGAGTAGATCCTTCAGTGGATCAAGGCATTAGAAAACGTATGTGGTCAGCCTAGATTTGCCGTAAAAGTCCGTCGACGTTATTCGCCCCGTGAGTGCTTCTGTCTCTCTCTCTCTCTCGCTCTCTCTCTCCGTCCGCGTGTCGATTAATGGAGCTCGGTTATTATCCGAGCTGCGTCATTCGTTTCGCTGCCCAATCGATATCGACGCTCAAATGAATTATCATTTATTTTTCCACCACTCGGGGTGTGCTCGGGTCGTCGAGACTTGCCACGTCCCCCTCTGCCTCCCTCCCCCCTCGCCCCCCTCTCTCATTTTCTCTCAGTGGCCGAGTGACCAGTTGACTCTTTACCAGCATCGCGGTATCCGCGTGAACTCCATAAAGAAAGGTTGAAAAAAAACACCGATAAGTAAAAAAGAAAACTCATTACCGCTTTCATGTGTCACGCGAGTTTTTCTTTCTTTTTAAAATCTCATCCGAAACGTGGGCACTGGTAAAGTGAATGGCCCCCAACGGTACAATGAGTACGCGAGAGAAGCGAGTGACCCCGCTTCGTGCCCCGGCACGGTTTCCTACCCCGCCAATGGAGCACCTAGTCCCCCTCTCTCTCTCTCTCTCTCTCTCTCTCTCTCTCTCTCTCTCTCTCTCTCTCGGCCCGCATTTCATTCATTCCCGTCTCTTGAGCTCGATGCAACAGCCCAGACGAAGCGATTGTTTGTTTCTTCATCAGTTTTCTTTTCTAGATACCATGATGAAACTGGAGGCCGCTTTTTTTGGCTGCGAGACGCCAAACCGTGGAAGCATTCTTCAAATTTGAATGGAAAATCCTAGTTACGCAGGGAAAGATGATGATTTATCAATGCATTAGCACTGATTGTCCTCTGACATACAATAGACGGTACAAAAAATACAACGTCCAAAAAAGATTGGGAGTACAAATAAGTCTCCGTCCATTGGCAAAAGATGGCCCCACCAGGACGTTATGGTTGAAGATGTCAGATGTAAAACGTCATATCGTAAGGTTGGACGTTTTTCGTGCGAAAACAAGCGTCATTTGCGGGAAGCTGTTAGGAGGCAGCAGCAACCGAGAAGAGAGAGAGAGAGAGGGAGAGAGAGAGAGACGATGCTCTCAGGCTCGCGACCAATCTCCTCAAGTTTCCCTACGCCTACGTCAGAGGATATCGATTGTCCTTGGGGTCGCGCAGGCGCCCTCGTGTTGTCTCACATACACACAGACGCACTCACAAACACACAAACACTCCTCGACACACATAAACGCCTCCGGGGTTGCGTCTCTCTATTCTTCATCCCTTCCATCTCCGGAAGGGTTGTGCTGGCCGCACATATTACGACGTAAACAGTAACCACCGAGCGGGCCCGTTCTTTCGCCCTGTCGCACGCACCCACTCGGCTCGCGTCCTCGAGCCTGTGTGATTCGCTCTCGCGCCGGTAATACGAGGGAGAGTCTCGTTGAAAGTGTCTCGTTTCTGAAACAATCGGCCGGTTCGTTCGCTGCTCTCGAGTTTTTGCTTCGAGCACTCTTCTTCTCGTTTGAATCGCGAGGCCAGTGAAAAAGTAGTCACGTCTATGTGGGCTCCAACGTTTCGTTGGGATACGCGAGAGTGTCTACGGAATTCGGGGCGTTTCGAGGCGCCACAGGTGTAAGGAAGGCGAGAGAGGATCGCCCCATTTGGCAGATATTAAGAATCAATCGAAAGGAGAAAACGTGACTGGTGTGTGTTTGTGTGGAAAAGGTGGTAACGAGATCTAGTGAATATCGTCGATCGGTCGTCAAGGGAAAGCCTCGGTGACACTTTGCCCTCGGTCTCTGCTTTCCGAGGGGATCTATCGACAGGTGCGCGACCTGCTCGGGGCTCGTTCGATCCCACTGCGGATCTCCTTCCCCGCACCATCGCCCTCCATACTCGACACCCAAATACACTCGCAATGATATTCCCGGCTTGACCGCGCAAATAAGCCCGCGAATTTATATCGAGCATATCGATCCAAGTGAGCAACGAGAATAGAGCCAACTGCGGGCGCTTTGAAGCATCGAAAAGGCGGCCGGCTTTCATCCTATTCGCTCTTACGATCTCCTCGCGAAGCAACAGATTGCCCGCGACGAAAAGTCTCGAGGTGCCGTTATTCATCCGTGACTGAGAGACGCATTTTTCCGTCCGGCCAAAAACGGCTGATCGAGTCGTTGGACTCGAAAGGTTGACGCAGGGCTCTCGACGGCGTCGCGAACGTTGAAAAAATGGTTCACGTCGGCGAAATGGGCCCCTCGCTGGGCGGCGGACTGCCGAAGAGCCCCAGCTTCCATCAGGGCCTCGCGTTCGCCACTGTACTGAGAAAATACGAGAACAACAAACCTTGCCCGTCCGCCTCGGCCCTGCAGTATCAACCACTTCAACCCCTGCTGATCGGTAAACTCGGCAGCTATCTCTCTTTTGCTCCGGGGTGTTTATCATACATGTCAGTGACTGTATACAATCATTTTTTTTTAAGCGATTCATTTCAAAATGGCGGCCGTGCAGCGTTTTTGCGATGACGTCTCCGTTTTTCCAGGGTCCACGGCCGGACAAACAGCTCCTGCAGTTTTTTAATTACAACGAGCCAATGAATGTTTTTCGATTATATATAACTCCTATAGAAGTACGTAGGATTTTTTCGATATATTGATTTTTCGTCAGATAATCGTTAATAACAAATGAACTATGCAATATAAAAAAAAAAATCCTACGTACTTACATAGACAATGTATTTTTCAAGATATATTCAACCTTTCGAGTGATTCGGTTGAAAATTGTCCGAGTTATGTTTCCGGCCAACGTCGAACGGAGACGTCATCGCAAAAACGCTGCACAGCCGCCATATTGAAATTAATCGCTTCAAAAAGATTATTGTATACAGTCACTGATATGTATGATAAACACCCTTTTCTGTAACTTCGATTTATTTTGTAGTTTTTCTGAAAAAAAATTCCCAAAAAGCCTATTTTTCCGGCCTCTAAAGTAGCCTAAGGCCTTAAGGCAGGATTCTACTTTGAAACCATGAAAAAAACGCTATTTTCGTGAATTTTTTCTGAGAATACTATTAAAGATATCGATATGGGGTTAAACTGTTCAATAAATACACTCTTTAAGTACATAAAAAAATTTTTTTAAATGTATTTTATTCATTTTTTGTACACGTAAAATATGTTTAAAGCCAACGCCTCGAGAAAGCAGGTACCGTTGCCGTGGTCGTGAAATCTTCCCGACGGATGGTCTGAAACAAAAAAATCAAATAGTGTCATGTTCAATATGTCTTCAGGAACCGACCTAACTAGAATATTTTATATACGTGCAAAATTAACAAAATGGCGGCTAAAATACGAAAAAAATGCGTTTTTGGGTCTTTTTTTGCAATAAAAAAATAGTTCTAATCAAAATTTTAAGTTGATTGTAGTTAGGTCGGTTGGTACACACATATAGAATATGTGTTCCAAATTTCATAAGGATCGGTTCAGTACTTTTTGAGTTATCACGACCACGGTACTTGAAAATGTCGTTTCGAGAAAAACGTGTTTAAAGTTTTGGTGAGTGATAAATCGTAGAAAAAATTATCTTACCCTCAATCAGCGATGCCTGGGCCATATAATATGCCTTCGACGTGTTCCTGGTGGGTGTTTTCATCCAATTTAGCCTTTTCAAAGTTTCAAAGTAGAATCCCGCCTTAAAGAGTCTTTTCACTTCAGACGCTAAAAACGGCTATTTTCATGAATTTTTTTGACAGGTTTATTTTATAGATGTTGATATAAAAGTTGTTACACTTAATACGTACACGTTCGACATACATTTGCAATTTTTTATTTATCTATTTAAGTCACTGTTTATAGACGAAAAAAATTGTAGGCCCGCGCTGTTGATGAAATCTCGGAGATGGATCGTCCGAAATAAAAAATCAAACGGTTTCCGATTCAGTATGTTAATGGCTATAGCGAATATCATACGATTTTTGATACAGGCAAAAATAACAAAATGGCGGACATTTGTCGAAAAAACAAAAAAAAAAAAACGTTTTTTTAAACCGTTTTTGGCAAAACATAGTAAATATCAAAATTTAAAAAAATCCTTGATACGCGCTATAGCTATAGTTGTAAAGCATATGTGGTTAACATTTCATAATGATTGGTTCAGTAGTTTCAAAGATTTTATCAACAAGCCGTCGAAAAACGTTGTTTCGAGAAAAACGCGTTTAAAGTTTGTTTGGAATGCATAAATTCATTTAACAAATGTTTTAAATGTATTTCGAAAGTATATTTATTAAGTGCAACAACTTTTGCATTAATATCTATGATAAAAACCTATAAAAAAAATCATGAAAATAGCCTATTTTTAGCGTCTAAAGTGAGAAGACCCCAATAAAAGTTTATTGGGGCAATAGCCTCAGTGAGTGTTTATGCCGCGTCTTGCACTGCCGCAGTTTTCGAGCCGCTCAAATGTTTACAGCGTTGACAGGTTGTTAAGGACGTATGGGGTCGTCCATTAATCACGTGAGGTTTTTTGGGCCACTTTTTGATTCCCCCCTCCCCCATGGTGATATGTAGTGAGGTTCTAGGGTACCCCCCTCCCCGCCTGCAACATCACGTGTATTTGTTTTGTTAGGAAACGTCAGACACAAGCTATAGAGAGGACGGTATTTATTGTCAAAAACGAAGTAATATGTTGTCCGTATATTTTAATGGTATTGTCCGCGCAGTTACCAAAAAAAATATACCTGACATGTCACAACACCCCCCTCCTCTCCAGTTTGCGCAATCGTGATGTTATCCAAACCCCCCCCCCCCCCCCTTATTTCAGCCTCACGTGAATAATGGACGACCCCTATGGAAGAGCTGAAGGAGAAAATAATCAGAATTTTATTAAGGTACAATTAACTACATTGCAATTAGGTAGTGGGTGATTGTGGAATTTTTCTGAAGGTTTCTTACGCATTTTGCAAATTACCCACACAGGGAATCTAAAACATTTCGGATAATTTTTTCACTTCGCCTTTCCTCGCTATATTCGAGAGCCGAGCAATGTCCTATTGAACGCATGGAAAGTACTGCAAATTAAAAGCGTTATAATTATTTAACGGGTTAGTTGATAGAGCCAAATTTTTGCACTTGCGCTCAGAGCAAAATAAGCAATGGTGCGTTCAATTTTTGTCGGCATGGTAGCATTTTGGTAAGACTCCCATACGCTCTTAATATTGAAAGTACAAAATTCTCCTTGTTCGCATCCATAAGGCGGGATATACATTCAGACGGGAAACAGTTGAGGCGTTACCCCCACTTGTAACGCAAAAAAAGGCCTTTTTCATGAATTTTTTTTTAAAGAAAACTACAAAACTTTTTTAATCGATCAATATACCAACTTAAAGAACACATCTTGAAGAACTTTCAGTAATTTTTTTATTGAAAAATATTAAATTGTTTAGTGGCAAATGGCCGTCAATGAAATAATGTTTTTATATACACGGTTTGCGGTGACCAACATTGCGGCGAAGTGGATCATCTGAAAAAAAAAATGCGGGTGGATTTAGTCAAATATAAGTATAAACTAGTCTTTAATCGAAGGATTTTAAAAAATATTCATTTTTCACAAAATGGCGGACAGTCAAAGTTAATGGTTCGATTTTAACGAAAAAAAACGACCGTTTTTTGGCTATAAAACAGCCATTTTTTTTCGAAAAAAAAATCGAACGATTAAAGACTACATTTTTATGTATTAAATAAGCCTGCAAAATTTCAAGAAGATCGGTTCATTAGTGTTCGAGTAATCTTGGTCACCGACTTCAGAAATGCCATTTTGAGGAAAACGCGTTTAAAGTTTACTATCCGGTCGTTTACACAACGGATTCTTCTCTTTCAATGCTCATATCTCAGTCAATTTTGTTCGGATCGACTTGAAATTTCCAGGACATATTCTCAGATACTTATACTTCAAAAAAATGCAATAAAAAAATCGATTTTTTCAAAATCGCAAGCGGGGGTAACCCCTTAAGCAACTTTAAGGGATTTTTTGAACGATGAAATAATTATTCTACATTTATCAAACTGTACGTATGCTTTAATAGTATATTTGAGTATACGAAACAAATTTTTGTATCAGAGTGTTGCAGCAAGTCTAGCTTTCCGTAGACTTCGATTTGCAAAAAAAAAAAATCGATTTTTTTCAGTTGGAACATGTATAGCCTGTATTTGATGTTGAGGAGGCTGCTCAGGGTCTTTGCCGGGCAGGTGGCAAGAGGGAACGCTCATGCTTAAGGGCAGATATGCACCCAGGAGCCGAAAAAAGGTCATTTTTGTGAATTTTTTCAAGGAAAACTATTTGAAATTTTGGATTGGGGTTTTAATTATCTAAAAGTATATACATTCAAAAATATGTTTGTTTTTCTGTATTTAAAAATATCAAAAATATACAAGGATATTGTATGATCCTTGGAGCGTCGTAAAAAAATCGGTACCCAAAATTTCTCGAAAACCAATGAACCGATTGCCTTGAGGTTTTTTGTGGTTATTCTATACACCATTATCTAGTACTTGACATAGGATTTTTTTCCGTTATTTAGTTTTTATTTTATAGGCAAAATAATAACTATTTTTTGGCCCAAAAATCACTATTTATCTTCAAACGTCCGCCATTTTGCCATAATTCGATATTTTCAAAATCGGCTATGACAAGTACTAGATAATGGTGTATAGAATAACCACAAAAAACCTCAAGGCAATCGGTTCATTGGTTTTCGAGAAATTTTGGGTACCGATTTTTTTACGACGCTCCAAGGATCATACAATATCCTTGTATATTTTTGATATTTTTAAATAAAGAAAATTAAACATATATTTGGATGTATATACTTTAAGGTAACTAAAACCCCAATCCGAAATTTCAAAAAGTTTACCTTGAAAAAATTCACAAAAATGACTTTTTTCCGGCTCCCAGGTGTATATCTGCCCTTAAACACGGGCGCCTGTAACGCCTGCCAACCCCGAATAATCGAATTTTCGGTTACGTAAAATAAATAAATTTCAGCCAATAGATATGTCGTTTAGACATAAACTGACTGTTTAGAAATGTTATTAATCTTTTTTGTTTATTTACATCGCGAATAAGTTATTAACCACGTTGAAATGTGGCAAAGGCGCAATTTAGTTCTCAGGGACTGGTATCACTGAGCTCAGATACGAACGCCACATCGTGAGCGCGTAGCTGTCAAACATTCGTCGTGAATTCCGTTTTTTTGCTGGGCGAAAATGCAAAGATGGAAGGGAAAAATGCAAACCGAAAAACAGTACAATCGACGGTTGGAGCAAGTACAACCTGGCAAGGGGCGGAAAAATGTAGTTGAGCCGGAAAAAGAATGCGCAGCCGAGTGACGACGCGAAATTGATTTGAAGGTTATGTCGAAACACGTGCACTGCAGCTTCTGTAAAGGATGATTCAAAATATTAAAATACTCTTTATGAAACGGCGGTGAGAAATTTATAGCAAGGAAGCGATAGTTTGTGCGTTTTAAATTTTGGCGCCTATTGAAAATGGCCGACTTGACAGCAGCGTTGCCACGTGCCGCAGGGCGCTTTATCGTTTCACGCGAATCAGCTGAAATTTCTTGTTTTATTTCACGAGTATCTCGATAACGATACAAATGAAACGCTGTACTCTTCGTCGAAATCATTTCCATTCAATTTCTACTATTTTTATTATTTGGCGACAGTCATATTAGAGTTCTCATGAAGCTTTTGCTGTGTCGCCCGTGTATAAGAGCCTAACTCGAATAATTAATTGCTCAACAAGCACGCGGACGAAGAACTTGAAATTTTACACGGAGTCGTAACACCTGTTAGCAAATATCCTCAATAAATTCCAGCAAATTCTTACTATTTCGCGATAGCTGAGTAACCTTAATCAAAATAAAGAAAATCCAAATTTAAAAGAATGGCACGCATCCAAAAGAGAATCAACATTTCAAGGAAAATTTCTGTCAGATTTGGATTAAAAAAGTCGCTTTTTTTCTAATTTTTCGAAAACAATTTTCGTCAAGTAGACGGTAGAAATATTGACAATATTTCCACCAAGCTTCGACTCAATCGGCTTTACAGTTTCTGAGTAATCCCGCACGCCAATTTTGAAAATGCTGATTTTTATGGCTTTTTTTTAAACGAAAGATTTTTTCACCATTTTTTAGGCTTAGGGTGTGTTTTACTCCTTTTGGCTGTTATAATGTATTTTTTGTTTTTATTAATCTTCAAAAATAGCGCAAGTATGGCACTTTAACGGATTGCGGAGGATGTTTTTCGACGGCGTGACATGTAGCGTCGTCGAGATTGATCTGAAAAAGAACCAACGAAGATTTTTCCTTCATTGACACCCATACGCAGAATGTAAACCGAGAAAAAGTGAGAAACGTTGAAAATCGGTGGTTATTCTTTAGATAAGTGACTGTTCCGAAAAATGAGACCAACTTTTTTTTCGTTTCTATTTTTTCATTTATTGGATTATAAATGATGATATTCAGTTGGGGGGAGCTGAAATTCACCCCTTCCTCAATAAAAAGTTATGGGGTTTTGAAGTTCACGGAAACACGTAAACACATAATAGTAAAACACATACAACAAAACACAATAGTGAAACACGTAAAACACATAAAATAGGGCATTTTTGAACATTTCGCCGCCTCATTGGGTTTGTTTGGGTTTTTGAAAAATTCATAACTATTTTTTACGATTTTTTGGTCGCAAAAATTGGTAAACAAAAAATTTCACCTTCGCCCGACTGAATATCATCATTTATAACCCGATAAATGAAAAAATTGCCAAAACATTTTTCGGAAAAGTCACTTATGTGAAGAATCACCAAACATACTTTATTTTTATTTTCATAAACATTTAGGGTCGTGTTCCAGACAATAAGGTTACAAAGACTAATACCAAATTTCATCGGACTTAGCCGATTTTCAGTTTTTCAGCCATACCTGAAGACCCCGCCGTACCTCCGCCATTTTTAAAGATTAATACAACAGAATACCATCTAACAGCCAAAGGTAATAATGAAACACCCTAAGTCTCAAAAATGGTGCAGAAAAATTACCTTTTGACAAAAAGAATCACGAAAATCAGCAAATTTTCCCTCGCCTGAAGGTGTCTCCCCCCTTAATGTATGTCCCTGGTTTATTTCTATTCGTGGGAGACGAGCAGGATGAGCAATAATATATATATATATTTACTCGCTGTATTGATAATAGTATTTACTATTCATAATAATAATATGATTGTGCGTTACGAAAAAGAACAGGCGGGCCAATGAACAGTTCACCAGTGACTCGGTGTCATCAAAATTTCGTCACGTTTTGTATATTCCGAAATTTTCCGCGCGTCCGTTTTTTTTTCTCTCAATTGTTCTTTTCAATTGTCCCATCGCAGATACGGAGCAAGGCAACGAGAGGGAGGAACTCTTCATACAGAAGCTTCGACAATGCTGCGTACTGTTCGATTTCGAGTCGGATCCTTTATCGGACCTAAAATGGAAGGAAGTGAAGCGCGGCGCGCTTCTCGAGATGGTCGAGTACGTGACCAAAAACAGAAACGTCATTACCGAGGCTATATACCCCGAGGCGGTCAATATGGTAAATCGATTCGTCTTCTCGGCCAAATTCGTCACTCCCTTTCTTCATAGAACTGCAAAACTTCGATCTCGAAGTATTCGAGTTTTTCAATGCTAACGCGTCGCTCACGCGACGAGCTTGGAACGTCGAGTAATTGCGAGTCAATTAAAACGTCAGGATGAAACGAGGCGCGTGTGCTCGGCTTAGCGTTATGCAAAGCGTTATTCAGTTCAGTAACAATTAACGTCACGAGTTCTTAATGCAGCATTGGGATTTTAACGAATCGGGGACACTTTTGTACGAGCTGGGTGTGGGGGACGGTTCTGGATATCGGAAAATTGAGAATGAGAAAAGAGGAAGACAGGTAGAGAGGGTGCTAATTGAACGGCGATGTCCGGTAGGATGAAAGGATTAAAAATATATTCTCGAAAATTCTGATATCATTATATCATGCGCAAATTTAACAATTTTTTTTTCGTTTGAAAAAGTGATTCACTCGTAAAATTATTTATACATCTATTTAGTATGAATATCAAGTTGTTAGAAAATATTTCTTTTTTTTTTCGATGTACACAATCGCCGACTACTGATATTTTCTTTTATCTTTTTTTAGGCGCTCCGCGGCGTGACATTTAGCATCCACAATTTTTTACCTAGAACAAAAAACAAAAATTCTCGTCAATCTATATTAGAATACCTAGAGAAGTACGTACGGAATTTGAAAAATATTGTTTTATTCAAAAGTTGTAGGTATTTGAACTTGAGAAATGAATTTTCAGTGAAAAATTTCGTTATAACTGCTCATAAAAGGAAAATTTTCGATTAATCAGAAATTCCGTACGTACTCTTCTGCGAAATGCAATTAGGAACATAACTTTAAAATTTGAAGTAAACCGAGTGAAAATTGTCGAAGTTATTTGTCACGCGAATTGGAAAAATGCTGTTTCGAGAAGTTTCGCGTAGTCGGCCATTTTGTACATCGAAAAAAAAAACAAATTTCTAACAGCTTGATATTCATACTAAGTAGATGTGTAATTGATTTTATGAGTGAATCACTTTTTCATACGAAAAAAACTTGTTAAATTCGCAGATGATTTTATACCCGTTACTGTGGGCTAAGGCCTTAAGGTAACGGGTTAGACCTACTTCGTGGCCGGAAAAAAGGAATTTTCTTCATTTTTATTGGGAAAACCAGCTTTCACGTCTTTATTTATATTAAGGAGTAACATTAACACTAATTTTGACATGCTTTCAAGTAGGTTTGACGATTTTTGACATGCTTTTAAGGCGTTACCCCCACTTGTAGTGCAAAAAAAACGCCTTTTTCATGAATTTTTTAAAAGAAAACTACAAAACTTTTTTAATCGATCAATATACCATCTTAAAGAACACATCTTGAAGAACTTTCAGTAATTTTTTTATTGAAAAATATTACATTGTTTAGTGGCAAATGGCCGTCAATGAAATAATGTTTTTATATACACGGTTTGCGGTGACCAACATTGCGGCGAAGTGGATCATCTGAAAAAAAAATGCGGATGGATTTAGTCAAATATAAGTATAAACTAGTCTTTAATCGAAGGATTTTAAAAAATATTCATTTTTCACAAAATGGCGGACGGTCAAAGTTAATGGTTCGATTTTAACGAAAAAAAACGGCCGTTTTGTTTCTATAAAACGGCCATTTTTTTTCGACAAAAAAAATCGATCGATTAAAGACTACATTTTTATGTATTAAATAAGCCTGCAAAATTTCAAGAAGATCGGTTCATTGGTGTTCGAGTAATCTTGGTCACCGACTTCAGAAATGCCATTTTGAGAAAAACGCGTTTAAAGTTTCAATTTCAGTTCTTCAATTCGCGGATTCTTCTCTTTCAACGCTCATATCTCAGTCAATTTTGTTCGGATCGACTTGAAATTTTCAGGGAATATTCTCAGATACTTATACTTCAAACAAATACAACAAAAAAAAACGATTTTTTCAAAATCGCAAGTGGGGTATCTTGCCCCTTAAGTATCTTTTACAATTTTTTGAGGAGTAATGTTTACAAATTTGGTAGATACAAACGTTTGTCCAGTCCGCTGTTTGAAAAACGTCCTTCGCGCTGACCACTGCTGCTTGGGAACGTATCCGAAATGAAAAAATCAAACGGATCCTGTTTTTGCATGAAATTATCTAGTGCTTGGACGAAGTATTTAATAAAATACTGATCGTTAAAAAAATCGCCGCGGTCCAAAGTGAAAGTATCGATTTTCGGTGGAAGGAACCCACTATTTTCGATGATAAAAATCTATGCATCGAAGAAAAAAAATCGTTTCAAGCTCTCCTTTTTTATCTGTAAAAGAAGCTTCCGAACAGCCCATACCACCGATTAATTTGGAATTTCGTGTACGCGTGTATTTTAACTCGCCGATCACGAATATGATAGTGAAAATACCCGCAACTTTGATTTTCAAGGTAAAAAATCACGGAAAGTGATTTTTTAAAAGTTTTTCTATTTTATTTTAATAAATGTTGATGTCAGAGAAAAATGTGTTGTAGAAAGATTGTAGCCTATAAAAAGATTGATATTTTATGTTCTGTACAGTTTTTGTCTTAAACCATCTTGTTTCGAGAAAAATGGGAGTTTGGTCTACAAAGCGCATGTTTATTTTTTGCTTTTTTTTATATTTTATTTTATTTTTTGCTACTTTGTATTTTATTTTATTTTTTGCCATTTTGTATTTTATTTTATTTTTTGCTACATTGTATTTTAGTTTATTTTTTTAAATTTTTATACATTTTATTTTACGCTTTTTTTGTTTGAGTTTGTTTGGATTGAAAGATTAAACTGCACTTTCAAGACTAAACTCCAACCTTCCCGCGATAAAGTGCGTAAGTAGATAACGTCGAAATTAATGAAGTTTAGCAAAATGCACTTATCGGAGCATTATCCCATTTTTCTCGAAACGAAATGGTTTTAGACAAAGCCTGTATGGAGTATAAAAGATCAATATTTTGATAGGCTACAACTTATGCGTGAAACATGTTTCTCTAAGATCAACATTTGTTAAAATAAAATAGAAAAACATTTAGAAAATCAGTTTTTGTGAGTTTTGACCTTGAAAATCGAATCTGCGGGTATTTTCACTATTATATACATGATCAGCGAGTCAAAACACACGGGTACAACTTTATCCGAAGCTTGTAAAAATGTGAAATCGATCGGTGCAGTGATTTTAAAACTGTCGTGGTCATCGATCCTGAAAAGAGTCATCTCGAGAACTCCCCCAATTTCAAACGGATCGACTTGAAATTACCAGCGAAGATTTTTCAAATTTTATATTTTGACAAATCGCCGAAACAAAAAAATCGATATTTTCAAAAGTGTCAACTGGGTGTTGATCATCAAGAGCAATAATACCTAGACGAGGCACCGATTCAATTTACGATTGCTAAATAACAAACCGACAGGAGATTACAAATGAAACTCAGTGAAAATATGGCCGCCTGTAACTTCTTAGGATTTCCCAAGTTTCCCTGTGCCCTCGTGCAAATTCGTTAATGTCACAAGAGTCGCTCAATAGTGCAGAATAATTTCGTTAAAACAATCAGAGTGAATCGATCGATATTAACTCGCGCTATCCTTCGTTTCCTTCTCTCTCCGCGTTTCGTGTTTGTCGCGAACGATTCGAATGATAATCTCTACGTGTTGGCAGTTCGCGGTGAATCTGTTTCGCACGTTGCCGCCGTCGTCGAATCCGAACGGGGCCGAGTTCGATCCGGAGGAGGACGAGCCAACGCTGGAGGCCGCGTGGCCCCATTTGCAGCTCGTCTACGAATTCTTCTTGCGCCTATTGGAATCACAAGATTTTCAACCTACTATAGCGAAGCGCTACATCGACCACAAATTTGTTCTTCAACTGCTCGAGCTCTTCGACTCCGAGGATCCCCGCGAGAGAGATTTTTTGAAGACTACTCTCCACAGGATTTACGGAAAGTTTCTCGGTCTCCGGGCATACATAAGGAAGCAGATAAACAACGTTTTTTATCGATTTATATACGAGACTGAGCATCACAACGGAATCGCGGAGTTGTTGGAGATTCTTGGCAGGTGAGGCACCTTTATCGTCATCGCTCGCGTGAAGTTCGGAACATCGAGCGAGCGTAAGCAGTCGGTCGTTTCAATTTTATCTCGTTGCAGCATCATCAACGGCTTCGCCCTGCCGCTGAAGGAGGAACACAAAATATTTCTACTGAAAGTGTTGTTGCCGTTGCACAAGGCAAAATCGCTGTCCGTCTATCACCCACAACTGGCTTACTGCGTCGTACAATTCCTCGAGAAAGATCCTAATCTTACCGAGCCCGTTATCAAGAATTTGCTTAAGTTTTGGCCAAAGACGCACTCGCCAAAGGAGGTTATGTTTCTCAACGAGCTCGAGGAGATACTGGACGTCATCGAGCCGGCGGAATTCCAAAAAGTCATAGATCCTCTGTTCCGGCAACTAGCCAAGTGCGTCTCGTCGCCGCACTTTCAGGTGATGACGGTGGAAATATTAGCTAGCGAATATCTTTCAAATACCCAATGGAAATGTTTCATTGGGTGTACGAATAAGTGAGCCTTCGTTCGTGAAAATAACGATTTATTTACTCAACATCAAGGTACAGTTTAATCGGCAAAGTAATGTCAGTTTGCTTCGGCACATTTGCCAAACCTGTCAGGCAGATTGCGAATCTCCTGGGGGTAAAAAGATGGTGGTTTTGAGTCGATATAGTCGGCAATGGAATGCGTAAAGCATACAGTGCCTAATATGCGCGTTATTGCAACTCATTTTCATCGCCGTGCTCATGATGTATATTTTGAGGTTACGTTGAGCTGTTGGTCCGGAAAAAGAGTCCGCTTAGGTGGCATTACATGGTGGTATTACAGACACCAGACTTGGAGTCATCGTTTCCACGATGTTTATCTCTACAACGTTGAAAGACCGTTTTTCAACATTACAATGACTTTGTCTCGCATCGGTATAAACTCGGAAACTCACCAACTGTACAAGAGTCTCAAGTTTGCAATATTGAACCTCTACAACGATCTAGCCTCATGATTATCCCTGCAACGTATTTATTCGAATTTGTATAAACTGCACAATGACGGATTTGCAATATGCATCAATTTTGCAATGTGTCAGCTCTACAAAAACTTTGAGTACTCAACGTTCAACGGGGCAATATTTTTGTTGACTCTACAATAGCTGATATATATGGTGTATGAATCGAAGAAGAGATATACTAGCCCATTAACGACCAAACGACTATTGGACACTTGAGAGAAAAGGGATGTTTTTTGCAGTCTACAGCAGAAATAATGTCACCCTAAAGGTGAAATCGTCCGTTCTTCCGATTTATGGCATCACCGACTCGTGAACTTACCTAAGGGGTGAAAAAGGGGTTTTACCTTGAAAATCGGCGTAAAATCAAAACATTCGTGGACAAATGCATGAAAATTTTCTTTTTAATCGTCAAAAAACCTTGTATTACTCATTTTGGTATAAGATTCACGAATTTGGCTCATACAGCGAAATGGCAGAAAATTCAACCCCTTCCCAGGGGTGAAATAGGGATACGGCTGCTGCGTATCACCTGCATATCACGGGCTTAACTTATATTCAATATATACAAAATAAAAAGACAAGGTGTAATAGAAGTAAATACGAGAAGAATAATCATTTATTGAATATTTTTATTTTTGTATCTGATAAAGTTCGGAGATATTAAGGTAGTATGTGCACGAAGCTGCTTATTGGAAAGAAAATTGATTTTTTTATATGCTGTAGTATAGACATACAGAATGACGGGCGCGAAAACTCTGCATGCCTTACCGACTAAATACAATAGTCATTGATTCACGAAATCAATGCATTCAACTCGCACCTTATAGAGAATCCGTGCGGATCAAACATTGGAACGGAAATAATAATAGTTCGCGATTAGATCGGAGCTATGCGAAAAGCGATAAATAACAAGAAAACGGTCGCGGTCACGTATGTTCCATGGAAACTATAGGTTACGGGACATTTCTTATTAAATCACTTATTAAATCTATTATTCTATTATTAATAATAATTTATTATTAATTATAGGCTATTTTAGTTTTGTAGTTAATAACAGACTTTTAGCATATCATAATAACGCACCGTCAGTGCTTTTACTACCGATCGATGGAAAATCATATTTATTTGGCATAATTAAGAGTAATATTCATTTGGGAACAGTTAGAATGGCACCATTTATTAACAAATATTCTTTTATTGCCTATTCTTTTATGAAATTTAATACAAAATGTAAAATATCTTCAATGTATATATTTATATTCTTATATATGTATATCTCTTCTTTCTTCGTCAATGAAGAATACACCTGATATATCAGCTGTTGTAGAGCTTACAAGAATATTGCCCAGTTGAACGTTGAGTACTCAAAGTTCTTGTAGCGTTGATACATTATAGAATTGAGGGGCCACTTTGGAGCCACGAAAAAAAGCCTATTTTGCGATTTTTATTGACGATTTTATAAAAGGTAATATAAAAGTTGGTGGGCTTGATAAATAGAGTCTTGAAATACATTAAAAATAATTTTTAATTCATTTTTATTGGTTTTAAGTACAAAAACTATAGTTTAACGTAACGCCTCAAAAATAGGTGGGCTAGGCAGCTCCATTACAACTCGGCAGTGGCTTGCGTGAAACAAAAAAAATCGAAGTCCATTAGATTCAGTATGACACCAGCTACAAAATGACCCTCGGATATAAAGTTTTATCAAAAAATTAAAAAAATCCAGATGAAAAAAGTAAAAATCAAAATTTTAAAACCATCGAGGGTCATCTTCTTCCGAATCATGTTTACAGTATGTTGTTTCAATTTTTACGAGAATCGGTTTATTAATTTTAGAGATACGATGGAGCTAGATTTTGGAAACGTTGTTTCGAAAAAAACGCGTTTGAAGTTTATGCTATGAAAAACTCTTGCCTAAACTCAATCGGCAATTCTTGCACCGTACAAAATCCCTTCTGATTGCTCATCATCGTCGATTTCTTCGAGTGAAATTTTCAAATTGAAAATTTGACATTTTCAAAGTGTACTAGCCCCTTGACGCGATATTGCAAATCTGCATTGTGTATTTAATGCAAATCCGAATAAATGCGTTGTAGGGATGATCGTAAGGCTAGAGGGTAGATATCGTTGTAGAGGTTCAATATTGCAAACTTGTGACTCTTGTACTGTTGGTGGATTTCCGACTTTATACGGATGAGAGATAAAGTCATTGTGAAGTTGAAAAACGGACTTGCAGCGTCGTGGAGATAAACATTGCGGAAACGAGACCCTTCCAATGTGTCCACCCAATAATGGCGACCCAAGTGTGCCTGAGAGACGAATAATAAGTGAATTCTCGTTTGGGTGTCGACAGGTGGCCGAGAGAACGCTTTACTATTGGAACAACGAGTACATAATGTCCCTCATATCCGACAATTATTCGTTCATTCTGCCGATAATGTATCCGGCCTTGTACAGAAATTCGCGGAATCACTGGAACAAAACGATCCACGGGTTAATTTATAACGCCCTCAAACGCCTGATGGAGATGAATCAAAAAGTTTTCGACGAATGCACACAGCAGTACGTCCAGGTAGGTTGGCGTCGTTTTCGTCGATCGGCGAATGAAGCGGGTCGGGAGGTTCGTCGTCGCGTCATTGGTGACGAAACGGCTTAATTGAGTGTGCTCCTTGTGTTCAAGGATCGACAGAAGGAGAAGCGAATGCTCAAGGATCGCGACGAGGCGTGGAATCGCGTCGAGGCACTCGCGATGAGACATCCGAACTACAAGATCATCGCGAAAGGCACGACGAACAGCCCGTACACGCTGCCGCAACATCTGGACAGTCCACCGCCGGACGACGACCCTGAGAACGACCAGATTCCCCTCACGTTGGAAAAAATCGAAGCTAAAGCGAACGAGGTGAGGCCCCAGGTTCGCTCGGCAAAATAAGGCATCGTCGAAACTTTTCTATTGTTTTCAATCTTTCGTTTGTTCTTGCGAGCTTTCGCGGTGCCGGCTCTGTCAATTTTGTCGCACACTTGTTGCTTCTCGGTTTTCGGTGCCTTGGAACTATGCGCTTAAGGGATCACCCCGGAAATCGCGGAAATTACCTCATTCTTGCGGTTTTTTTCGGTCGTTGAAATACGCTGAACGGTCTGACTTTTTTATGTCAAGTCAAAGCACTCGTGAAGAACGAGTTTATTTTGTAGTTTTTTTTACATTTCTTTCAACTGAATATTATCTGAAACAAAATTTGGACAATTATTAATCAGTATGGAAGCCGCCATCTTCTTATGGGAATTGAAAAAAATAAAAATCGCCAAAATGGCGTTGGTTTGAAAAAAAGTATCGAACTTAGCCTATTTTTTCGACAGTTTTTCGTTAAAAAAATATGAAGATTGAAGAAAAGCTTCCGTGGCAAGATAACGAGTGACGTGAAGAATGTTGTGTCAAAATTTGAGGCGGATAGCTTGAAAAGTCTTCTTTTAAGAGTGTACACCGTTTTGAAAAACAACATTTCGAGCCTTAAGAAATCCACTATAGAATAACTGAAAACAAAAATTGAATTAAAGGGTGACACGGCTTTGAGGGATCGTGCCCCCCTTAAGAAGTTTTTCCGCAGATAAAAAAGATACGCGTCTAATAGTTTTCAATGCTCTATCGCGTATATGAGTTTCAACAAAATCGAAGGCGGGCACTTACGTGACGTTCCTTATTAGAAAAATCCTGCTTTTTTCATTTGAAATAATCCAAGAAGGTGCTACGGAGTACACCTTTTAAATCTCTGAGCAGCAGCTCCACTTCCCTCACCGTCATATTTTTGATAAATCAATTTTGTTAATTGTTTTTTTTCTCACTTTCTCAATATGTCACAGCGATATTCATGATGGCGTTTCAATAAACAGAATCGTTTTTTATTTTTCCTAACATAACTGAAAATAGTTTTAAAAAGCCTCAACTTGACCGGATGTTTGATTTTTTTGTGGAAGCTTCGGTACACGTAATTTCTTCGTGCCCGCGCAATATTCTAATTCCTCAACGTGCCACCCCAAACACCCCGTCGAATCGCTTTCTCGATTGTAATATTCGCTTCCATCCCTCGCAGTCCTTTGGCCCGATTTCGGGACAAGTTGGTACGCTATACAAGTACCGCATGTTCAACAGTAACACGACGTGTGTGTATTTATCGTCGAACAGGTGAAGATGACGGGCGTTAACAAGGGAAAGCCGCTGCTGCGAAGAAAGAGCGAATTGCCACAGGATACGTACACGATGCGAGCGCTCTCCGATCACAAGCGGGCCGACGAGTACCTCGTGACGCCGCCGGATCCCAACAACTGCTAGTCCCTACCCAATTCCCTTCCGATCTATCCTCTGTTCTGTTGCAGAAATATCAGAACTTAGCTGTGTATTCTCGTTCGATCCGATACGTCGCCGCGACGATGATATCGTTGCGGGGTGCAAAACGAGAGAGTGCGGGACGAGAGAGAGAGAGAGAGAAGGAGAAGGAGGAACCAGAGGTCCACATGACGTGTCAAACGCCGACTCGTCAGAAGCTTTGACCGGAAACTCGGATGCGGGATATCCGCTTTCTCGAAGATTCCACCAGCGGAAAAACTTGGACTCGTAACGACGCAAAGACTTTTGACAAACTTCGGCAAAACATTTGCCGTGTATGCTCGATCATTTATCGTCCTCTTTCCCTCTGTCTCTCTCGGGAATGGCCGGGGTGTCATCTCGCGACGGTGCGGCAGGAAGATCGATGAATTTTCAGTTTTGTTTTTCTCCTCTTTTCCTTCACACCAGACGATTCCGTCGACGCCGGTTTAACGGGGAGAGTGAACGAACCAAACGAACGCGAGTGACGATAAACTCAGCTCACTCGCGACAGACAGTTTTTTGTACGAAGAGAGGGAGCGATGAAAGAAGAAGAAAAAAAAACGAAAAAGGAGAGTCGTTCCATCGCGTTTGATGGTGAAAACGTTATTCCAGATCGTTGAGCACTGAGAAAAAAATTATAAAAACGGAAAAAAATGAAGTTAGAGACGAGAGACGAACAAATAATGACGCGATCCTTACGTGTACGGACTTACTCCGAACGCGCGACGGACGTAACCTCGCACATTAATCGTACAGCGTGTTTTCGAAAAGACGTAAAGTACGCGAGTGGGGGGGGGGGAGAGAAAGAGAGAGAGAGAGAGAGAGACCGAAGGAAGAGTGAGAACAAAGGAAGAGTGAGAGGGAGAGACGAGTCTCGCCGATTCGCGAAGCACCGCGCTTTGCTTCGTCCCTATATAGGTCGTACGAGGTGCAAAAGTTATCGAAGCCACTACGATCGTAGAGTTTCAGTTGTAGCCTCTAGAGCCGTCGAAGACGAAAAATTCACGAAAGGAACGATATTGGCGAGAGAGGTGAGAGCGAAAACGGGGAAAAAATTATATATATACACACACGTACACATATGTATACGTATATGGGCGGGTGTTAGGTGCAGGAAACACTTTTTTTTCGCTTTTGTTGAGCTGAACGTTTCTTTACGACAGTACGAGAAATATTTTTCCGCTCAATCTGCTTTCCACTTTTAGGTCGTCAAAAATTGGGGAGATTACTTTTTTGAATGAAATATTCGTTCTTTGTAAAGAAATTCTGAACTTTATACAAACAAACACGAATTTACAATGTGCAAATTACTTTGTAGCGACTATTTGTAAAATTTGTTAATTTCTTTGCAGAAGTACGTCAAATATTTCAATTGACAATGTACCTTACATTATCAAGGCTATCGAGAACTACGAAGATTGTCGAATAAAACCTTTCTTATGAAGAAATTTGGAACTTTACAACGAAAAGCACGAAATCACATCATGCACCCAATGTGTATGCATTTGTGTGTGTGTGTGTGTGTGTGTGTGTGTGTGTGCGCGTGCGCGTGCGTGTGTGGGGGTGTGTGGGTGTATACATGCATATATATGTGAGTGTTAGGTACGCAAGTTCTTGCCGTTTTTCGTAAAGTTACAAATTTCTTAACAAAAGAGCAGGGAATATTTCAATCGATAATGTCATCTCCATTATCAAGCCCATCGAGAATTACGGAGATTATTTTGTCGAATAAAATCTTTCTTATAAAGAAATCTTGAACTTTACCAAAAAAAGCACGAAACTACATTATGCACCTGATATACGTGTATGCATGGTATGTGTGTGTGTGTGTGTGTGTGTGTGTGTGTGTGTGTGTGTGTGTGTGTGTGTATGCCTACGTACATACGTAACCCACAACATACGGCAGGATTACTTTCCACTAGATGCCTTTCGTCAGCAACACCAGGTATTATTCGACAATTAAAGCATTGTATCGTCAACTATAATCACCGTTCATTGAACTTTAGAACCGCTCGCAATGTCAATCAGTCGGTCCTAAGGTCGAGAAGAGAAAAATTATTGTGCTATCGCGAACAAAGTTAGCAATGAGAGGCGAAACGATAAAAAGGAATACTGTGAAGAAGAAGAAGAAGAAGGTAACGAGCATGCATGTGAAACGGACAAAAGAAGAAATAAAACGAATAAAAAGCGGAAGGGCGAATGGGGCAGGGTGTAAAAGAAAACAAGTGAGACACGTAAGTCTTTGCGCTGCTGGCAGGCTGTTATGTTAATATTAACGATATACCTTGTTGAAGATAAATATAGTAAGCTCTTATATTGAATATTACAAATTAAAGCTAAAACGAGAGAAAAAACAGAGAGAGAGAGAGAGGGAGAGAGAGAGAGAGAGAAGGAAAGAAAGGAGGTACGAACGAAATTGATTTAATTACTGATTAATGCGATAAAGAGTAAGCGCCGGTAAGGGGGCAGGAGGGAGGGAATGATGCGACGAGTCGTGTCCGGCTCCGCTGAACGTTGATTATTGTTAGTGAGCATTATTAACACAACAATTAACGCGAGTAAATGCGAAAGAGAGGAGGCGGAGGAGAGAAAACGCGGAGCGGGAGAGGAATAAAAATAATACAAAGATACGACAAATTTATATGAGACTCGTCGATTGCATGAGCAAGTAGAATTCGGCGTCGAATGAATATATCGAGTGGGCATTGGTAAACTGGCGTATGAAAGTGCATCGCGTCCGCGACGAAGAAGTAAATATTAAAAAAAGAAAACAAAAAAAAAACAGTGAAAAACAAAATTAATACAAAATGCTTCTTTACGAGAAATCCGTAGGCGGGAATGAGAGACCGGAAGTACGACAGAATGAGAGTGCGCGTGAGAGAGTGAGAGAGGTCTGCTCGTCATTTTATATCTACTAAATACTAATGTATGATTGTACGTCGCGGGAGTTTTTTTTTTTTTCATACGTAGCTTTACGTTCAAGTGCAGATACGAAGAATATTATACCGAGGCCGGATGTTCGTTCAGTAAAAATAACGGACGGCCTCGAGATTACGTTGCGAAACACAACAGAGGAAGAAGAAAAAACGAATAAAAATACACAACACGTACACGTACACACACAGACACGTTACACACAGAGCTGCTCTCCGATTGACGAAAGACTCTGAGGCTTTGCCAACTCTGTACTATGAGTGATTAATAAAGGAACGAAAGCCGTAGTCGTTTACGCAACTATGTAAATATCATGGAAATAATATGATTCTTGTTTACGAACATTCGTGATCGAATCTTACAGGTGGCGCTTGTACGTTTTTCCTCGTTCGTTAGGCAATAATTTTCCGTTTTCGTGTTTCGTTTATGCAACGGAATTTTGGCAATTGGAAGTAAACCGCAAACTTTGGTTCCGAACTTTGAATGCTCCGACGGCTTAAAATTCCGAATTTCAATCTTTCGAAATTCAAAATGGGGGCCGCGTTGAAATTCGGAATGTTGAATGATCAGAACGACAGAACGACGAAAGACGAAAACTCCGAAAACTTAACACCGTCAAAATAATTCGCTTATGGAAGTTTTGAAAGTTTCATGGTTTTCAACAAATTGACGAATTATTCCAAGATTTTTTTTTATTGTTAAGAAGTGATTTTGCGTCAATTTTAAAATTTGTGTAGCACATTGTTATACGTCCACATAATTTACAGCCAACTATGATGTGGAACGTATAACATTGTGTGGGAAATTTCAAAATTGGCGTAAAATCACTGCGATGAAAAAAGTTCTTGAAATAATTCGTCGATTTATTGAAAATTATGAAAGTTTTCAAACTTCTGATTTTTCGGAGTTTTGGTCTTTCGGGTAAAATTCTTTCGGAGTTTTGAGCGTTCTGATAATTCAAAGTTCGGAATTTTAACCCGGCCCCAAACTTCGGTAATTAGAAGGCAACAAGTTTCCCGAGTGCCAACGTATGACCTTGCGGGTTTTTACGTGCTACCTTTCCCAATTGACCCTTTTCTGTCACTCCCTACCCGCACGTGGCCAAACTACCCTAACTTCCGCTGCATCCACGGACGTCTTAAGGGCGTTGGAGCGTTAGCCGAAATCCAAGAGTTAAAAAAAATATATATATTATTGTCCAAACTATACTGAGTCTTCACGAATCTTTTGAATTTTTTCACCACCAAACATCAGATGAAAAGGGCAAGACGTTCAATCTGGGGTGATGTACTTTTTTTTGGATATTTAGCACCGCGATGGTCCATTTCTAACAACGGATTAACGCAAACTAAACCTTTGCAAACATTTCGAGAAAAAAGCCATCTAGCCAATCGTAAATAATATATAGGGTGGACCATTTAACGTGACCACCCCAAACGTATCCGTTGCCTTTAGAGTGACGAAAAAAATGCCAAGAGGTAATTCGATTGATTTCGAAGGGCTGATATAGTGGTGGAAAAATCATTTTTGTCAAGATCATAGTTTTTGCGTCCTCAAGGTCATCAATGGTTTTACAGTTGGGAACATGTTTTTTTAAATTTTTATTAAGGCCTTAGGCCACAGTAACGGGTATAAAGTCATGTGCGAATTTAACCATTTTATTTTCGTATGAAAAAGTGCGTCACACATAAAATTCATTACACATCTATTTAGTATGAATATCAAGCTGTCAGAAAATACATATATATATTTTTATCTATGTAAAAAATGGCCGACTACTCGAAACAGCTTTTTTCCAATTGGCGTGACAAATAACTTCAACAATTTTCACTCGATTTACTTCAAATGTAAAAGTTATGTTCCTAATTGCATTTCGCAGAGAAGTACGTACGGAATTTCTAACTAATCGAAAACTTTCCATTTTATGAGCAGTCTATGAGCAGTTATGACGAAATTTTTCACTGAAAATTCGTTTTTTAAGGTCAAATACCTACAACTTTTGAATAAAACAATATTTTTTAAATTCCGTACGTACTTCTCTAGGTATTCTAATGTAAATTGACGAGAATTTTTGTTTTTTGTTCTAGGTAAAAAATTGCGGATGTTAAATGTCACGCCTAAAAAAAGATAAAAGCAAATATTAGTAGTAGGCCATTTTGTGCATCGAAAAAAAAATATATTTTTTTTGACAGCTTGATATTCATACTAAATATATGCACTGAGAATAAGAAATCGTGGAACGTGCAAAATGCATTTTGTTGTCTCGAAATTTTGTTGTTTTAACAGTTGCTCAAACATGCTAAACAAGCTACAGTTCACACCACTATACTGTTTTACCACCAACTATACTGTTTTGTTATGCCAATCAAAAATCAAGTTGAACGTATTTAAAGATACATTTTGCTAAACCAACTGAATTTTGGATGGATAAACGAATTTTTTTTTCAGTGTAATTAATTTTATGAATGAATCACTTTTTCATACGAAGAAAAATTGTTGAATTCGCACATGATTTTATACCCGTTACTGTGGCCTAAGGCCGTAAGACGTTGTAGCTGATATTCGGACGAATCCAACGACCTATGATGTGACCTTGAAATGATTTTTCACCAAATGAAAAAAAATCAAGTTGCAACAATGTTTTTTTTTTTTTTCGTGTATACATTGGATATGACAACGATAACGTTATCGACGAAAAACACCCCTATTTTCGAGGGTGCGTTTCACTCCTTAAAAATCGGTTTCGGACGATATAAAAACAGTACGTGTCGCCTATTTTTAACCATTCTACAAGCATGCCAAGTTTAATCGAAATTGGCGAGATCGACCTTGCAACCTTTCCCTGTTAGTTATGTCTGATACAATTGATACAAACACGCACGCGCAGAACGTGAGTGGCGTGTATGCCCCTCGTGTACCATTGAGGTACTATGCACGTCAGTCGATTTCGCACCTCCGAAAATAAGAGGTGACTGACTAGATATTCGGAATTTTAATGTTACTAGATATAATTGCCCGTGAAAGAAATTACGCGTTACCCCCCACTTGTAGAGAAAAAAGGCCTTTTTCATGAATTTTTTTAAAGAAAACTACAAAACTTTTTTAATCGATCAATATACCATCTTAAAGAACACATCTTGAAGAACTTTCAGTAATTTTTTTATTGAAAAATATTACATTGTTTAGTGGCAAATGGCCGTCAATGAAATAATGTTTTTATATACACGGTTTGCGGTGACCAACATTGCGGCGAAGTGGATCATCTGAAAAAAAAATGCGGATGGATTTAGTCAAATATAAGTATAAACTAGTCTTTAATCGAAGGATTTTAAAAAATATTCATTTTTCACAAAATGGCGGACAGTCAAAGTTAATGGTTCGATTTTAACGAAAAAAAACGGCCGTTTTTTGGCTATAAAACGGCCATTTTTTTTCGAAAAAAAAAATCGAACGATTAAAGACTACATTTTTATGTATTAAATAAGCCTGCAAAATTTCAAGAAGATCGGTTCATTAGTGTTCGAGTAATCTTGGTCACCGACTTCAGAAATGCCATTTTGAGAAAAACGCGTTTAAAGTTTCAATTTCAGTTCTTCAATTCACGGATTCTTCTCTTTCAACGCTCGTATCTCAGTCAATTTTGTTCGGATCGACTTGAAATTTTCAGGACATATTATCAGATACTTATACTTCAAAAAAATGCAATAAAAAAAATCGATTTTTTCAAAATCGCAAGTCGGGGTAACCCCTTAAAATAGGGTATAATCGATGGGACACGGGGATAAAATGCAGTAGGCAGGCTCACTGATTCCATACAATTCGTTTGTTGGTCACGAACTTCCAAGTCTTATCTTCGTCCAGGCCTTATTCAGCCCGGAGTTTTGGTCCGATCGAATACTACCGGGAAAAATTGTAACCAGTCGATGATTTGTCATCGATTAGGGTGTCGGGAAGTGGATTGGACCGCTAGATCAACATGGGCCCTAATCGATGGGAAGAGCGGCCTGAAAATATACCTTCTTTTATTTCTCGCTAAAGTGGATTGGGCAGGCTCTTATTCGATGCAAAATCGTTTGCTGGTCACGAATATTCAAATCCCATTATCGTCCAGGAGTCGATCGAAACGATTGATTAAAACTTTAAGGTCCCATTCTCGTCCAGCATTCGATTAGTACAATTTACAGGTCTTGCACTTCATTGATTAGGATCAATGAATTTTGATATCTTTTTTTATATGTTGGTAAAGTGGATTGGACGGGCCTTGTCGTTTGCAAAATTATTTGTTACGAATTTTCAAATCTCATTTTCGTCCAGGCGTTATTTAACTCAGGAAATCGATTCTTTTAAATATATGTGTATGCATGTGTATATATATATATACACGATTCATAAAGATATGTTATTATTATTTTTGAGGGAAGAGTAAAAGGTCTAGTGAGTAAAAATGAAACGTTTTTCCAAGACGTTTTTTAAATAATTTTTTAATATCTTATTTTTATTCATTAAAAAAATCGGTAACTGATATACACAGTAAATGATTTCATAATATATTATCCTTGGATGGTGAATTCGATTTTATGTGTGTTTATTGACACTTGGTACAATTACCGTTATCGGTTAAAAGCGCTCGTGAGCTTATCAGCTCAGATGAATTATCCCAGCTGGTAGAACGAATACCAGACCTCGACGGCCCCGGCAGTCGGCAGATCGACATTCTGTCATCCCACATATTTCTACCTCTCTTTCCCAATAGCCATAATCGGGTCAAATCCTCAATAAAGGTATCAGAGGGGTCGAAAATTTCATGTATTTGGAAAATCACGCTCAGTCTCGGTAATTCACAATTCTTCGGATACTTTTTACCATCGATATTTATTTAGCACCGATATGAGCCAACGCATTGATTTTTGCCGTTTCGGTATTTATCGAAAATGGAAGGCAAAAGGGAGAAAATTGTTCAGCAAACCCCGTGGGGATTGTCGGATAGAAGCTTCGTTACGAGAACGATTTAATCACGCGTATTATCGTGTTTTATTATTTAATGGAGTCGAGGGCTCGATTTAACGTGAATTTGTTCATACGAAATTCAACATGCCGGAGAAATTCTACAGCTCGCAATGCAATTTGCCATTTATTCGCGCAGACATCGCTATGTGCCAATGAATATCCAATGCATGGTTGATCCAAGTTTAGGGGATTTCACTATTTCGTGGCTGGTGCGTTTTACCCGATAATTCCGTGCTCAATGATGCTGGTTATGGAAAGTTTAATCGATTGGCAGTTCCGATATTTTCCATACTATTACATTATCATTATTATTCCTAATGTACGATGGGAGGTTTCGCTGTCTAGAACATCCCAAAGAAATCGAAAAGCGGAAATTAAAACATCGACGGACAAATTCAATGAGGAGGTACGATCACTTCCACGGGGTCAAAAAAAAGTCTAAATTTATTTTACCCACAGCTGCTCCGATTGATGTTTACTTATGTTGATTATTCGTATTATCGATTATAGTGTGCCAAATATTGTGGTCAATTATGAATTTATTGCACGTGAACAAATAAAAACTGAAAAATTAGATTGTCAACGACTCGGTTGTAATCTTCCTAATAATAATATTAACATATCCACCATAAAAACGGACTTGAAAGACAAAAAAAAATCAGCCGGGAACCTATTAAAATAGGCTTGAATTACCTCAGCCGAATTAACACGATAGGCAGAATATAATTATTTCTTTCTTTCTTGTACATAACTTAGATAATATATCTAAGTTATATTGCTATAGATTATATATATATATATATACACCTTGTACATACCTTATATATAAGGTATATAAGGTATGCCTTTATATACCTAAATATACTTATAATTATATCTAATTATACATATATTTTATCACACAATTATCACATATATATATATTCGCACAAACACACACAAGAAATACTTTTTTATGTACGATATATTTATTTTCCAATGTTGGCGTTCGCTCGGATACCAACTATTAAGGATGTTGAGTCCCAAATTGCAAATGATGATAAAATTCTGAAAATTTCGGTATGTTTTTGTATGAAGTATTTCAGAGGTCGTGTAAAAATTTCACGACAATTAGGAAGCTCGTTATTGAACAATTAACATTCACAAATTAAATGTTGTTTTATGGAAACTGATGTAACTTTGCAATAAGTTTTTTTTTTTACCTCTCAATTTTATAATATCTACAATATACTGAAAGCAACGGAAACAAAACGAAGTTTATTGATAATTTTTTTAAATTTCTTTTAAAAATTGTTCTTAACAAAATGTTAATTTTTTAATAACGAGCTTCCTAATCGTCGTGAAATTTTAACACGACCTCTTAAATACTTCATACAAAAACATACCAAATTTTCAGAATTTTCTTATCATTTTTTATTTCAACCCTTAAGGAGGTTGAAGTAATGATGATAGAATTCTGAAAATTTGGTATGTTTTTACATGAAGTATTCAGGAGGTCGTGTAAAAATTTCATGACGATTAAGAAGCTATTTATTGAACAATTAACATTAACATGTTTCATAGGGACTCGACATCCTTAAGTATTTAAAAAAAAATACAAATTAGTTACGCGTGCACAACTGCTTTCTCAGCCACATCGGTTCACATTTGCATACTTAACGACTCAATGTCCGTCGTACCCGAGCTCTGCCAAAAGCGCCAAAACTGCAGACGCGCGAATTACATGTAATTTGAATTTTTTAATTTTCGCGTTAATTTCAACCGAGATCGCTGCGTAATATTGAACTTGGCTGGGGACCATGATAATGGCGCAAATCCGAGACGAGCACGCGCGAATAATCCCGCAAACACGTGCGATGCGTCATAGCTGTCTAATTATATAGATATTATCCTGTCCAATTTACTCGATCTGTGTCTTGAGTAAGGAGACTTCACTTACGCGACTGTGTGCGTTCCTCGGTGTGCACGACGCACGGGTGTGACACATGTACGACAAATGCATGTGTGTGGGTGTATACAATATACACACATACCGGGTGTCCTGTTACGAATGGATAATCCTGCAACTGTCGATAGGTCAGATAATGTCCTACTATATGCTGGAATTTCAGTTTAGCAAAAGTTTCACACCTATCGCTATTAAAATTATCTGCTTTTGGTTCTTCGCATGCCCTTTCTACAAGTGATACATATTTTTACCCGGTTTTGAAAAAAATATTCTTGGTTATTTGTTGTATCTAAAAAAGTATTCTTTTCATCCTTAAACGTTAAGGTAACTTTATGAAAAAAGATCTTATGTAGAATTTTCATACAAACCAATTCGAACAGCTGACTTTGATAGCTCGCGGTGTAAAAAAATGTACTACGCATATCGTGCCAATTACTTTAAGGCTCTAGGACACAGTAACGGGTATAAAATCATGTGCGAATTTAACAATTTTTCTGCGTATGAAAAAAGTGATTCACTCATAAAATTCATTACACATCTATTTAGTATGTATATTAATTATTTAGTCTCTATATTATTTAATTAGTATCTATATTAATTACCTATATTAATTATTTAGTATCTATATTATTTAATTAGTATCTATATTAATTACACATCTATTTAGTATGAATATCAGACTGTTAGAAAACATTTCTTTTTTTTATGTACAAAATGACTGACTACTAATATTTTCTTTTATCTTGTTTTTAAGGCGCTCCGCGGCGTGACATTTAGCATCGTCAAATTTTTAACCTAGAACAGAAAGAGAAAATTCTCGTCAATCTATATTAGAACACCCAGAGAAGTACGTACGGAATTTAAAAAATATTGTTTTATTCAAAAGTTGTAGGTATTTGAACTTAAGAAATGAATTTTCAGTGAAAAATTTCGTTAAAACTGCTCATAAAATGAAAAGTTATCGATTAATGAGAAATTCCGTACGTACTCCTCGGCGAAATGCAATTAGGAACATAACTTTGAAATTTGAAGTAAATCGAGCGAAAGATGTTGAAGTTATTTGTCACGCCAAATGGAAAAAAGCTATTTCGAGAAGTTTCGAGTAGTCGGCCATCTTGTACATCGCATAAAAAAATATTTCCCAACAGCTTGATATTCGTACTAAATAGATGTGTAATTAATTTTATGAGTGAATCACTTTTTCATACGAAAAAAAATTGTTAAATTTGCCCATGATTTTATACCCGTTACTGTGGCCTAAGGCCTTAAAAAGTTGCTTAGTTATTGTCGATTCGTATCATTTGTAGAAATGGTATGCGAAAAACTAAAAGCAGACGATTAAAAAAATATATATATCATAACGCCCAAAATCTCGAAAACCGTGGGACTTTTACTAAACTGAAATTCCAGCATATGGTAGGACATGATCTGGCCTATCGACAGTTGCAGGATTATCCATTCATAACAAGACACCCTGTACACGAATATCCCATTCGCATCGGGAATTCGCCGATAAACACACCGTTATCAGCTCGTGAGCGCGGGCAGTCGCTCTGCACAGTTTATGGCAGGAGTCGCCTCGAATCGTCAATTGAACGTATTCGGGGGAGCTTTGTAGTTCCCAAATTAATGGAATTGCGACAAGTCATTCCGTTGGACAATCGACACATCCTGGATTAACAGTTGTACCAGAGCAACAATTGTTTCCGCGTTCATCCAATTTTGTATGAGCCTGCGGTTCGACGATTGGACGGAATGACGATTTTCGTTTTTTTTTTTCGTCGCCCTCCCTCTCTCGGTCTCTCTGGCCTTTAAATTAATCGAACCAGTAGTTTTATTAGTCGCGTTGTAACGCATCAATTGCGACGGAGAGATGATTGCCAGGTCGAAAGATCGAACGATCGATGATCGGTGGGACACGTTTATTTATATCTCGCTTGTAGCCCGATGTGCCAGGTCATTTACGTCGAGTCGGATTATCGCGTTGAGGGCTCTGTGTAAGCTTGGAATTGGAAAAAATGTTTTTTTTTTTTTTTTTCGTTTCACGGTTTTGTAGCCTAGGGTCTTAACTTTAGTTCGGAGCAAGGGTTTTGTAGAAATTGGAAAAACTGACCGATTTATCACGATTTTTGTAAAGGGTCACGATCGCCCACGATTTGAACTTTTTAAAGTGTTTTTATCGAAACTATGTTCTATGAAATGGTATCGTAAGTAATGGTAAGTCGTATTCGAAAATCTAGTCGTTCGATTTATTCCAAATTTCTATCGTATTACTGGATGATTTTTAAATATATTCATCCATTTTTAATGACAAATGATTAAAAACTTTTTTTGGCTCGGAAATCGAACTTTTTTCTGAAGCTTGCTATTTTCGTAATTTTCCAAATTTCAAAAGCGTATCCGGTCTCACGAAAGGTTTGAAATTGTACTGAGAGTACACTAAAAAACAATTATTTTAGGTGACCCTATACGGCGGCACTTCAAATAATAATAACACTAAAAAACAATTATTTTAGGTGACCCTATACAGCGGCACTCCAAATAATAATAACTATATTTTTTATTCGTGCTGTTCAGTAAAAAGAATTCCTCAAACTTGGTAAGACTATGTGTCAATCGTGCGGAAAATGACAACCTCGTGATCCCGTTACCATCGTCAAAAAAGAAAATGGAAAACCGACTTTTTTTTGGGCCCCAGGCTTATGCGGATCCATCAGGTGAAATGGACAGTGGGCGAGAAAATACTATAGATCAGAATAATTAATGGAGAAGCGGGATGCTGGAGGAAAGCGTGGCCATGAATGGAATTATTTGCATTTGCATATTGGAGAGTGGAGAATAAAAGTACCGACTGTTTTGGAGAACGAGACACGATCAAATAATTCACCATGTGTTTTATGATTATCATTATTAATCCCAAATTGATTAAAATTCACTATTAAAATTCGAAAATTCGCTACGTGCTGATTCATCAGGATTTAATTAAATCGTGACTGTTAATTAAAAAGACATTGTAATGACAATTAGGAATTATGATTGTTAATTACACAGAACAAGTATGAATAAAATCAGCTGTTCATAGCAATGTAGTCTGGAACAAAATAATGAACGCGTAAACTTTAATGCGATACATCAGTGCACTAAAAAAGTTTAAAATGAAAGACAACTAGAAATAATGAAGTTTCGGGTGTGGCGTGCGAGTTTAAGCCAGTATTTTAGTCTAGAGGCCTAAATTTCGGACGATGGTTCGGACTTGATAAAAAAAAGAATATATGTTTTTACCATTCATTTTTTTACTATTCAGTCTTTTTATTGACATTTCAAGAAGTTACAAAAAAGTTTGTCTAGACAAATAAAAATGAAAATTATATTATCTAAATATGGCCGTAACAACATGTTGCGGCGGTTGCCATAATTCCGAGGCTCCCATTCATCTGGAACAGAAAGAAAACCAATTTTCTTGATCAAGAATGTCATTATAGTAGGTATCGAAGAGAAAAAAAAATTCAATCGTTTCGTTTCAAACCCCTATAACCATCTAAATATTGGCAACTTCGAAATTCCATTTTGAGGACATATTCTCAAGGCTCTATGCTTTAAGAAAATATCAAAATAAAATCGAGTTCTTTAAACTTCTAGACTAGAATACTACCTTAAGGAATGGGATCTAAAATTCCGCAAGGGCATGAAAAAAATCTAAAAAACTCGGCCAAGTGTGAGTCGGGCCACGCTCTATAGGGTTGCTATATCATATCAATTTTTTTTTGGAACCTAGATATTTAATTAGGTAATGCTTTCTTTTTGTCGTAGTAATTTAGGTAGTACTAAACTGAAACCATATGGGGGGATGATAGCCAACGAAAGCATTGTGTACTCCTGCTGTAAGCTAATCACGAAAATGTATTAAATAATTGTTATTTAAATATTTACAATACCGAATGACCTATTTTTGGAGTCGGTGACAGCCAATTGCCAATATTGTCACATTGGTCGCAGAGAAAGGAGAGAGGAAACATAAATGACGTATACGATCTACAGACTTTTTGAAATTTGCAATTTCGTTTCTTCCGTGGCGTCAATCTCTCGTTCTTGGGTGGCACCTACTCCCAAAATGAGTCATTTAGTATTGTAAATATTTAAATAACAATAATTTTATATATTTATATTATCAATTTATTGTACAATTTATGTATTAATACAATACACTTATTATACAATAAATTTATTGTATTATAAACTAATTTAATATAAATAATATTGAAATAAACAAATAAGCAAATTTATTATACAATAAATTATTATATATACTACATTTTGAATCGGCGTTTTCAGTATTTGTTGTTGGAATATAGTGTATGGTACATAATATATAGAAATTCCAAATTTTTAACTAGTTTAGTTTTTGAAATAGACCTCGTAACAAAAGTGGTCCAAATCTGACAAGTTTGACGCCTCCCCATTTCTTTATTTTTGAAGATAACAAAGAAAAAATATATTCGCACTCTACTCAATGAGCTTCAGACAAACCCAAACAAACCCAAACAAACCCAAACAATAATTTTATATATTTTTATTACAAATTTATTGTATGATTTATTTATTATACAATAAACTTATTATACAATAAATTAATTTAATATAAATAATATTGAAATAAACAAATAAGCAAATTTATTATACAATTAATTATCATATATACTACATTTTGAATCGGCGTTTTCAGTATTTGTTGTTTGAATACAGTATATGGTACATAATATATAGAAATTCCAAATTTTTAACTAGTTTAGTTTTCGAAAAAGACCTCGTAACAAAAGTGGTCCAAATCTGACAACATTGACGATCCCCCCCATTTCTGCTCTTTTTTCGTGTAGGGACCCTCATGAAAAATAATTTTAATGAATTTCTGATCGAATATTCGGTTTTGGGTCAACATTCAACACAAATTATCCAAATTTCTGGCTTTTGGGTATGAAACCTTAAAAACATCAAAGGACGAAAATTATTGAAAATACATCAAATAATTCGTATTTCCACTTATCCAAATGGACAATAAAGCAGGCAGTTCAGAACGTAGCGATAGAAATAACAGATAAGGTAAGAAGGATGATCTCGATTAATTGACTCGCCCTAGTACGAAAGCAAAAGTATATATGTCTTGCTGGTAATACTCTTATCCCCGGGAGGCCGAGACCAAACCAGACAGAAGGGCCGAAGTCCAGCAGCTTGAAAACGACCAAAAAGGGGCGCAAGAGCGAGCGATAACAAAAGCGGAAATGGCATAAGAAAGCAGAGCCCGAGGAAAACGAGATTACGAAAAAAAGGTATATTTGTACATCTGTATGAGGACAAGGGCCATTCGGGTTTTGATACGTAACGAAGGGCGGCGGGTTCAAAGTTGGAGACATTATACATCCGCGGAAACTGCGTGCTCCGTCATTCTGGCACAAGTGAGAAGTGTCGCTCGTTTTACCCAACGTTTTTCAACTCCGGAGGACCATCTGGCTTCGAGATAAAGACGTGTGCTCTCGAGAGTATAAGAGGGAGCTCGCGAAATGGTGCCGAGAGGACAAAATGGTCGCGAGAGGTCCTTCTCAACTTCTCTCTCTCTCTCTCCCTTAAGGGGAAGGGAGAGAGAGAACTCTCTCTTTCTCTCTCGCTTGCTCTCAAGGGGAGAGAGAACTCTCTCTTCCCCTCTCGCTTCCTCTTAAGGGGAGAGAGAACTCTCTCTTTCTCTCTCGCTTCCCCTTAAGGTAGAGAGAGAGGAGGAGAGAGAGAGAGAAACGAGGTGACGCCGTAGTAATTTCGCGCTCGGCAGAGACCATAGCGGCAAAGACATCCCGGTCGGTTGCACATCCGGACGACTATTATATAGCGAAGCCGGAGGTGGATGAAGAAGCGGCAAAGGTATATACTTGTATAACCCGACGGCTTCTGAGGCCGAGGGAGAGCACGAGAGAATAAGAACAAGAAGAAGAACAAGAGAATATTACGCCGAGAGTGGCGAGGGCAAAGGGCGACGACGACTACGACGACTACACGAGGACACTGCGAGGACGAGGACGAGGACGAGTACGAGGATGATGCTGCTGCTGCTATGTGGAAGTACCAGAAGTACGGGCGTACGACGAACCCCTGGCAAAAAGCACGGAATCCCGTGATCGTTTAATTCCATCCTCACGCCGGTGTAGCTTCCGGGTAACTTCTCGCCTGAGATTTATTAATCGTCCTCTCTCAGGCTCATCCTTTCCTCCCTCTATACGTATGCACGTATACGTGGTGAAGAAGGACGAGCAGAACGGGCGCTGACTGCGTATGGCAACCTACCTTTGGGTATACGTATGGAGGACGTCCACGGATGCCGTGAGGGAGAAGGATGTTTTTTTGAATCCTTGTATCTTCGTTATGTTGATTATTTAGGGGTTACATGGGTTTTGAAATTTAAAAAAAATCATTGAATTAAAAAAAAATTTTATTGTACATGTTGTGAATATTTTCCCAATGTGGCTGGAATCGACGATTACATGGAAGTTAAAAAAATACTCCGTTTTATTCTTACTTGAAACTTTAATCGCTTTTTCTCCAAACTGTATTATTGAAGTTGGGGGACACGATTTCGCGAAAATTAATACACCGATCTTGTTGAAATTTTGCACACTTTTTCGAGATTGTATTGACTAGTGATTGAACGGAATATCTTCGTTTTATCACAACTTATTTTGCAAGGCAAAGTCATTGTCTAGAGTTGAGCGAAAATCGTACTGTTTTGCATAAAACTCTACCGAAAAGTCAAATTTCAATTCTATTTCAAATCCTTCGTTCAATCACGAGCTGTACTCACTTGCCAATCAAAATATATATATTTTTTTAATTTTTCGGATAAAGCTATCGTGATTTATCCCGACCACTGCGAGGGTACTTTTTTCTAAGGGGTCTCCGAAAAACAGTTAGCGGAGGCTGAATTAAAAGAAAAATTTATGAAAGTTTTATAAAATATCATTCAAATGTTGTACTATCCTAACAGTTCGAATGATGTAATTATTTGACTATATTTGAAAAAATTACAGAAAATATGTTTTTTCTCCTTCAAAACCCATAAAACGTATTATTTATTTGAAAAGTACGAATATTTTTATTTTAATATACGGTACAAACATGGAGGTTATGTGCGGGACAGAATATCCGATAGATGGCCGCCTCGTCCCAGTTTGCAAACGTTCATTTTTTGACGAAATTTTCGATAACATTTTGGCGTAATTGCGAACTAAAATCATTAACATTGCGTCCAATTGTCCTTCATCTGCAAAAACTGCTTTGCTTCGGCCGCAGTATGGCAGGTTGCGCCATCTTGTTGAAAGAATGTCTTCCAAGTTCATGCCGGTTATGCCATTTATCGGACATTGTGTTCCACACATAACCTCCATGTTATGTGTGTACCTTATATCAAAATAAAAACATTCGTCCGTTTCAAATAAATAATACGTTTCGTTAGTAAATAAAAATATCAGGTCATCCGAGACACCCTTCGCACGTGCTTGCGCCATCTTGTTGAAAGAATATGTCTTCCAAGTCCATGCTATTTATGCCATTTATCGGACATTGTGTTCCACACATAACCTTTGTACCTTATTTAAGTACCTTATATTAAGTTTGTTCCTTATATTAACGGGTTACCCCCACTTGCGATTTTGAAAAAATCGATTTTTTTTATTGCATTCTTTTGAAGTATAAGTATCTGAGAATATGTCCTGAAAATTTCAAGTCGATCCGAACAAAATTGACTGAGATATGAGCGTTGAAAGCGAAGAATCCGTGAATTGAAGAACTGAAATTGAAACTTTAAACGCGTTTTTCTCAAAATGGCATTTCTGAAGTCGGAGACCAAGATTACTCGAACACTAATAAACCGATCTTCTTGAAATTTTGCAGGCTTATTTAATACATAAAAATGTAGTCTTTAATCGTTCGATTTTTTTTTTCGAAAGAAATGGCCGTTTTATAGCCAAAAAACGGCCGTTTTTTTTCGTTAAAATCGAACCATTAACTTTGACTGTCCGCCATTTTGTGAAAAATGAATATTTTTTTAAATCCTTCGATTAAAGACTAGTTTATACTTATATTTGACTAAATCCATCCGCATTTTTTTTTTCAGATGATCCACTTCGCCGCAATGTTGGTCACCCCAAACCGTGTATATAAAAACATTATTTCATTGACGGCCATTTGCCACTAAACAATGTAATATTTTTCAATAAAAAAATTACTGAAAGTTCTTCGAGATGTGTTCTTTAAGATGGTATATTGATCGATTAAAAAAGTTTTGTAGTTTTCTTTAAAAAAATTCATGAAAAAGGCCATTTTTTTTGCGCTTCAAGTGGGGGTAACCCGTTAAGTTTGTACCTTATATTAAGACAAAAATATTCGTACTTCTTAAATAAATAATACGTTTTCTTGATAAATAAAAATGTCAGATTATTTTGAGACATCCATTACACGTGAAATTTGTATGTACACGCGATGCACGCACTCGCAACGTATTCTGCTCGTCCTCTGCTGGTGAACGGAGACTACGGCCCCGTACACGTTTTCACAATATAAGAGACAGGATAGAGAGCGAGCCAGAGAGACGGAGATGGAGAATTTCACCAACTCTGGATACTGGTATTATGGCAGATACGAGGCTAGCTCTTAGATACCTATACCATGTTTGAGGGCCATATATAGTTACGTTTTCCCAAAAGACAGAGAGCGAGAGAGAGAGAGAGAGAGAGAGGAGATAATTCTGTACGGTATGTACGTACAGCGCATGTAGATTGGTCCCAAATATACACATGAAACGTTGGTTTCCAACTATATCCTTCTCCTCCAACTCCTCCGCTCTCGCTTCATCCCAGTAGCTACGGTCCACCTGCATATATAATCCTCCGCCCCCTCCTACCTGCACAATAATCCCTTTCGCCTTAATACGATTTCGCGTAACCGCATACCCAGGCAGATTTACGCCTCACCCCTCCCCCTCTCAACGCTCTCTGCCCACACCGTTCGGTGCTCTGTTTTTTTTAACTTCGCCTATCAATGCACGAGCGACCAATCGCACCGAGATCGCAACCAAATTTTTCATCTTGCTCGTCCATGTGCAAGCTTTCGGCCCAAAGAAAGGTCGATTTTCGATTTTTTTTTCCAGTGAGAGTTTTGAAATGGGAGGTCGGGATTTTGGACACAATTAAGGGCGGGGTAAAGTTAATTCGGCGAAAAAAAGGCATGTTTTTAAGATTTTTTTTGGCGTAACGAATAGTGTTCGTTTATTGAAAAATTTACATATAATAAAGTAACATTTGAACAACATTCTCCTAAATTTGCATTGCAAAATATTCAAAATTGAGCGAGTGAAAATTAAACCCCGGAGGCGCCTCGAAAAAAAGTTGGTTTGCGGTGTGCACCATAACTCGCAACAGAATCATCTGAAACAAAAAAATCAAAATGCATTTGTTAAAGGAGATGTTTCTCGAGGTAATGACGGGAGGATTTTTTTTTTCGATTTTTCGTAGCACTTGGGAGCCAAAAACCCGATTTTCGCTAAAAAAAATCTGCTAATTTGTTGTTGAAAAATTAGTAATTATTTAAAAAAAATAAAAAAGCTCTCGACAATGCCTGGTGAATTATGTGAAGAAGTACTGTGCAAAATTTCAAAGCGATTGGTCCAGTAGATTTTGAGTTATCGTGCACACGGACTTCAAATATGACAAGTCTCAGAAAAACGGTTTGAAAAACGCAGAAGAGTTTGGTCGCTTAGCGCTCATTGCACATAAGTTTGAGAACACTTCTCGATTGCATAAAAATCTGAGAAAATTCATGCATATTAAAGGTACTCAAAAGATTAATTTTGCATAATAATAATTCCAAAATGTTATTAACAAAATGATGAAAAAAAAAAATTAGTCAACAAATTTCCCCGCAACCCAATTTTTTTTCATGATTCGTTCATTTTTCTGAATACGTATATGAATTTTTTCAGATTTTTCTATTATCTTTGAATTTTTAGAAATTCAAAATAAAACTCGATAATTTTCTTATACTCACTCAAAGTCGTCGATGCCAGGTCCGTAGAGCAAAAGGCTTCCATCAAGATGATCAAGAACATCTTTTTGCGTTTTTCTACGCAAAACTCGCAATAGCGCGCCGCGCAGCTGCCGCCCAGGTATAAAACCCGGCATGGAGCAATAGACGCTCAAATACTTATAACTTCGTCAATTTTACTCCGATCGACTTGAAATTTTAACACAATATTCTTGATATATTATGCATTCATTAAAAAAATTTTTTTTAAATGAAAAAAAAAAATTTACATACTTTACACCGCCCTTAAAACATAGTCTTGCCAAGTAAGAGTTTTTTTGAAATTGAAAAATATTCATAAAGAATTAAGTAATTACTGCTTAAACAATGTTCCGTCGTTGCTGCACGGTCGATCTGTGTAGATGGTTCTAGCAACTAGGGTGATCGGAAATTGAAAATGAAAAATGTTCTTTTGGTATGATAATGAAATTTTCGTATCATTGGATACTTTTATTGAAATTTTCAACATTACGGGAGTGGAAGGAATTACGAGAATGGAAGAGTAGGAAAAGTTCGATTTTCGATCGAAGAGACAATTTTAATAATTTGTTATTAACGAATGGATAATGATACGAAAAAATCATTCCGTCGTGCGATAAAAAAAGTTGAAACCTCTGTTTTGTCCGAATTTGAAGTGAATCTGACGAATAGATTTGGAGATATGACTTACACCGTTTTATAAAACAATGTTTCGAGAAAGAAGCAAAAGAAAAAATTCACATAAATCGTGTTAATTTGGTTAAGGTGGGAGGAGACCGCTGTGACGGGTCAAAAATCGATTTTTTTTGCATTTTCTCAAAGTATACATGTTCAAGAGTATGTGAACAAATGTTGAAGTTAAAATATTAAAATTGATCAAGTTACAGACGGCTTAGTGAAAGCAGACGCCGCAACGATTAACGTGTAGTAAAACTTTCAATCGCGTTTTTTCTCGAAACGAATTTTTCCGATCCGGCCGGAATCATAACTTGAGGTATAATTGTGCGATTTCCAATTTCAGGAAACGAAAATTTCGTAATTGCTGTAGCTATCGTCGTACATAGCTGTTTTTTTAAATTGTGTATTCTTTAAGCCCCTTAATATGAGTAAACATTTCGCCACAATTACACTTTTTTTTAACACCTGCTATATTATGCTTTTTTCCCTAAAAAAACGGACACATGAACCGAAAACTACAGTTATTTTGATTATAAAAATTTCTTATTTTCATTTTGAAGGTTGGTAATTTGTTATTTTTTAAATAAAAGTTTACACGAAATAAGTCAATGGATGCTTAATAAAATGCCTTTTTTTGCTGATTCCAATGAATAATGTGATGAACAGAAAAAAATTGAATGACCTCTTTCGGCTGGTCACGGTGAAGTCCTCGCTTAATGGTCGGAATTTTCACAACATTTTTGTTGCTATTAAAGTCAAGACTCCACAACCTTAAGCTTATGCAGACCCCTTAATGTAATGCATGAAAAAATTGTATATTTTTTCTTCGTTGTCATATCAATAAGTTGCTCAATAATTATTATCATTCGTAAGCTCCTCATTCTCAATTGTTGTTCTCGGGTCCTTTATTTTTAGTAATAATAACTATTCGTTGACCCATCGATCTATACCGTAAAACAGGGTTAAATTGACATTAAGGGTTACTTTGACAGTTTGTTTGGGGCTACTTTAACAAAGCGCCAAAATAGGGTTAAAATGTGTGCGCATTTAAGTGTGTTTAAATTTGTTGTTCAAGTTTATTATAATGTTGCTGAAGTTGGTTGTAATGTTGCTCAAGTTGATTTTGATCCCAATGATAATTATAAAATTGATTAAGTGCCCATAATAGTACCCTATAGGTACTTACTATTTTTATGTAACATGTTTCCCTGATAAAGATGACAATGTGATTGTAAAAAATCGTTGTTTTTCATTTAATTCCATGAACAATATATACAATTTCAATTTTTTAATCAAAATGATGTCAAGGTAACCCTTAAGGGGTCTTCGCACTTTAGACGCGAAAAAAGGTTATTTTCATGATTTTTTATAGGTTTATATTATAGATATTGATATCAAAGTTGTTATACTTAGTAAATACATTTTCGAAATACATCGAAAAAATTATTTAATGTATTTGTGTAACCCAAGCAAACTTTGAACGCGTTAAAACTTTCGAAACTACTGAACCGATCCTTATGAAATTTTAACCACATATTCTTTACAACTATAGATATAGCGCATATCAAGGTTTTTTTTTATGTTGATATTCACTAATTCTTTTTGCCAAAACGGTGAATAAGACACGTTTTATTTTGCTTTTTCGAACAATGTCGTCGGCCACATTATTATTTTTGCATATATAGAAAATCGTATGATATGCGCTATAGCCATTAACATAGTGAATCTAAAACCGTTTGATTTTTTGTTTCAGATGATCCATCCCAAGATTTCATCAACAGAGCAAACCTACATTTTTTCAAGAATTTTTTTTAACTGACCTTTTTGTCTTTGATTTGTCTTTGAAAATGTTTTTGTTGTATTTCGAGAGTATATTTATTAAGTGTAACAACTTTTATATCAATATCTATACTATAAACGTGTCAAAAAAATTCACGAAAATAGCCTTTTTTTAGCGTGCAAAGTGAGCAGAGTCCTCAATCATTGACATAACATGCATTTCGAAGCCTTGACGAAATAAACCCGACACATTTGATTCTCATACATTTGATAGCGAAACGACATATTGTTCTATTAGAGCAAAAAAAGTTTGAATTTAGAATGTTAAAAAAATTTACCTGCAAAAAACTTCCAAAACCTGTTCGAAGATACTTCATCTTACGGTAGCTCGTGATTACACTCAAATGTGCATTATTCGTAAATATACGTAAGGTCAAAGAGCGTAGAGTAAACTAATCGCCCGATGAATATTCGCCAAAGTCCATTTTCTCTTAAGATTTATGGGCGTTCGACGAGTTTTCTCTTTCACACGTATATAATTGTAAAACGTCGGATCAGACAGCAAATTCGATTTCAAGTACTGGGCAGAGTTCGCAAACTTGACGTCTCGTGCTTCGAGTCGTTTTTTCTCCTACTCGCGAAGTAATCCGTGTGTAAGTATAACCGTGCGGATAAGACGTTTTGCAAGGTATTTAAAAAAAAACTCTTTTCGTGTTCCGATACGATTTCGGGGCAATTTCAAGACCTCGAGGGGAAAGCCGCGATTGCTACCGATACGAAACGAACTACTCTGCGGTTGTACAATCCGGGCTATTTCGAAAAGTGCAGGCACGGGAAGGGCGCTTCGAAGCCAGTCGAAGGGAGACTTTATCTGAGAAGTATTCGAAGCCAGATTCGCCACCCCGATCTCAGAATGAGCACTTACTTCGAGTTTATATATATTACTGTCGAAAGAGCACCGGGGAATGGGGAATTCAATTAATGCAAAAAGACAACCTAAAATATTATTTATAGTGAAGCACTTAACAGATAAAAAAATCAATCTTAGCTTTTTTTTCAATTACCATTGAATTTTCACTACTACGACGGACCGAAAAAAGGTCGTTTTCTTCTGATTTTTTTTCGTCTACTAGATTATTTATTTGGGATTTGGGACAAAGGCGTGTTATTAAGCATATGTTGAACTAATTTTGTGTACATTTTTATTTTGAAAAATTTCAAGTTACCAACCTTATTGACGTACAATGGAGCCGCTATATAAAAAATTTGGACCAACAAAATATAAAAAAATTGGCCCAACAACATATAAAAAATTTGGCCCGATCGATAACTCGACAATGATTAGTCTGAAAAGAGGATAAAAAGTTTTATATTCTATATAAATGTAGTTCTCGTTGTACGAAGCAGTTTTACAAAAAAAATAATCTTAAAATGGCGAATTAAAAAAAAAGTTTTCTTACTTATTATAAAAAGAAGTTCTTTACTTATATGAAAAAAAAAGTTTTTTTACTTATATTTGGGAGCTTGAATAATAGTAAATGCAAAAAAACGGGCACGTACAGGGATTTCTGCGGCAAATAGCGAAATTTTGGTTTTCAAAAATTGAAAATCGAACACTTATAGTTAGAGTTATGATTCCGACCAGGTCTAGAAAAGTCGTTTCGAGAAAAACGCGATCAAAAGTTTTAGTATACGTAAATCGTTGTGCTACCTGCTCTCACTGAATCGTCTGTAACTTGGTCAATTTTCAGTATTTTAACTTCATTTTTGCCCACATTTTCGTGCATATTCACCCTTTAAGAATATGCAAAAAAAATCGATTTTTTTTACTCGTCACAGTAGTGTTCCGCCTTAAGGGATCATCGGAGTGTATAATTTTCAAAAATCGATCTTTTTTCTTGCTGTACCCGATAATATAGACGGTTATAAACATGCTGTTTCAAACTTGGGCTACTTTTTTGGCGGACTGTGTCTCCTACACATCCTCAGGAATGAGACAAACTCGTCCACTGGATATGCTCCTCGAGGCAAACAATGAGACAAGTTTGAGCTTATCTGATCAGCGATGCACACAAACCCACCCACACACACACACTGGATATATCCGTGAATTATTCACCGCGACATTTATTAATTGATTGGATTACCACGGCGTAGCACGGCCGCGGGTTATTCCATAATAGACCCTCCCCCAGGACACGCACATGGTAAAAACTTTTTCATTCTTTTCGGAAACTTTTCATCGCGAATATTCTGCGAAAAGAGCTCCGCACAAAAGAAAACTTTTTCCATCGCTCGTATAGATAAAAAGCTTCTTTTCAATGACGCATAATCCAAGTAAAAGTGATTTTTTGTGGGCGTTGTGGGCAATTCTTTGCGGCAAGCATTAAAAACGAAAATTCATTTGAATTTCGTATACTGATAATGCTGGGAACGTTTGTGTTAATCACGGAGGGTTAAAGTTATTAATTTCTTGTTGATATATATATATATATATATATATATATATATATATATATATATATATATATATATATATATATATTAGGAAAGTATATTTTGAACCCGTTGTATTTAGGTAATGTTGACTATTAGCACAACGAGCCCTTTAAAGGACAGTCCTTCAAATCGTTTTCAAAGTATCGCTGATTTTGGAGCAGAACGGTTCTTGAAATAAACTTTTTATTAACGCCTTGAGCGGCAAGAAAATTTTCCCTGTTTGTGCCCCAAACGCGGAAAAATAAAATGCATGTATTCAAAATGGCGAACCAAAATGGAAAAATGTACTTCATTCGCATGAAATTTGGTATTAGAGAGCTTTCGAGGTCGCAGCACTGATAGAAACGTGAATATTATTTACAAAAAACGTGCGTGGTAAACGCATATGGTTAATTCGGCTATATCACAAAATCGGCGCACAAATACTAATGCTGCACTGAGAGCAAAGTACATGGTATTTATGAAAGACGCCCACGTCAAAAGAGGAGATAGTAAAATCCTGTATAGTTTATTGGCACCGTAATCATAATCACAACTATAAGCGAAAAATATATCTAAGCATGCAGCTTTGGTGGCGTGCTCGACTATCTATTATCCCCGAAAAAAACTACTATTATAAAAATATTAACTGAATTAACTATATCGATATTGTAAAGTCTTTCACAGTAGTTAATAGTTATTTCAAGGATACTAGATAAAAAACACACTACCAAAACGGCATGATAAGATAGACGCTTATAGTTGTGTTAGCCATATTATGATTGCGGTAGCAATAAGCTATATTAAGGATGTTGAGTCCCTATGAAACATGTTAATGTTAATTGTTCAATAAATAGCATCTTAATCGCCATGAAATTTTTACACGACCTCCTGAATACTTCATGTAAAAAGATACCAAATTTTCAGAATTCTATCATCATTCTATCATCATTCAGAATTCTATCATCAACCTCCTTAAGGGTTGAAATAAAAAAAGATAAGAAAATTCTGAAAATTTGGTATGTTTTTGTATAAAGTATTTAAGAGGTCGTGTTAAAATTTCACGACGATTAGGAAGCTCGTTATTAAAAAATTAACATTTTGTTAAGAACAATTTTTAAATGAAATAAAAAAAATGTATGAATAAACTTCGTTTTGTTTCCGTTGCTTTCAGTATATTGTAGATATTACAAAATTGAGAGGTAAAAAAAAACTTATTGCAAAGTTACGTCAGTTTCCATAAGACAACATTTAATTTGTGAATGTTAATTGTTCAATAACGAGCTTCCTAATTGTCGTGAAAATTTTACACGACCTCTGAAATACTTCATACAAAAACGTACCAAATGTTCAGAATTTTATTATCATTTGCGATTTGGGACTCAACATTCTTAATTTTACTATGCCCGCTTTTATCATGGGTGTTTTTTTAAATAAATACTATGGATATTTTCTCAGTGCAAGTTTGTACTATTTATATGGTTGACATTAACACTTGTTGCGTATAAACTGTTACAAGATCTTAGGAAAAGTGACTATAGGAACAACATTATGGTACAACAAACAAAAAAACAACAGTTTTTAAAATTTGATATTTCGAAAACTATCGGGCTGCGCTAAAAAATCTATTTAAGCAGTGACATATATTATCAAAAAGGCATGCCAAATCTACGATCGAAATACCAGAAGTACCCGTGAATGTAGACAGGTAGGTCGTAGGTTCGAATCTCCATGTAGGTGGAATATTTTCTTCGATAGGAATCATTTCAGGAATTCAGGGAATAATCATGATAAACAAATCATACAGGTAGTATGATACTCAATTGAACATTTTTGAATATATGAAATATTATTATACACTTAGTAGGCATACCATTCAATATGGCAAAAAACCACTATTTTTTTATAGTGTAAGGAATCATTCACTTTATGAAAACCTACTATATTATATAGCATTGACAATCAACGTATGCTTGATGAAGATTGTTGGTTGCGGTTAACATATGAGGATAGTTAACAGAACTGCTAAAATATCATAAGCAGTACTATATTTTAGGCAGTAACCATGACTATAAAATATTGTTGTCCCCTCAGGGTAACATAAAATATGGTTGAAGTTACCATACATTTCTCTCAGTGTGGTTACGAATCTCCACTAAAAAATTGGAAATTGTAATTGTTGGATAAAATATGGCGGACTAAAAGGCAAAACTGATTCAACTTGAATGAGCGATAAGGGCAATAAGTATCGACAAAACATTCGACTTTCTGGTAGCTGAAGAAACAACACGTGTATCCTCGGAGAACATAACCTGACTTTTGTTGTAGTCGTCTTGGCCGATTCCTATCACCGATCATCCCAATCATTTGAAGTTTTCAAATTGCGTCTGCCATATTCGACGGGCCATTTTGAATTTATATATTGTAAGTTTGGATTCGTAATCAGCGGCATTTTGGCCTAGCATATTGGATGCGCCATTCTGAATTTCTCAATTTTGGAGGCAGATTCCTAATCAGCGAACCCGAAAACCCCATGGCAAAAATTTTTCATGCGAATCAAGTAAATTGTTGTATTGCGGTCCGGAATATTGGGTCCGCCGTTTGAATTTCTAAATTTTGAGGGTAGTTTCGTAATCAGCGACCTCGAAAAGCCCGGAGTACCAAATTTCGCGAAAAACGTTCGACCGAATCACGAAATAATCGATTTGCGCCATTTGGCGTCAACGCCGCTTTGGGCACCACAAAAATGTGCGCCATATGGCGTCAATGCCGTTCAAGACGTTAAAAAAAGCAAACCCGTTCTTAATTTGAGAAGCTTCGCGATCTGCCGTATTTTCTACTGTCCGAACCATCCCCCTCGAAAAGTATCCCTAATAATCGGCTTCGTAAAGAGTTTCAAACGAGCCAATTTTTTTTTTCCATACACTACTTATTTTGCACTCGGCTCTCATTGACTTGCAAGTTTACTGCTCGCTTTTTTGTTCTCCGCTCTCGGGCATCAAAAAGGAAACTTCCTCTACACACGCGGACCCGATAGTCACCTCATCAATGTATCAAGTTACTGATCTTTGAATGTTTAAAGTAATTTATTCGAAGCAATGTTTTTGGCAGGTTCGTCAGCTTTAATTTTCATAAATTCTAAGTATAAGTCAGCTTTAATTTTCAGAAATTCTAAGTATAAGTCAGCTTTCATTTTCATAAAATCTAAGTATAAGTCAGCTTTCATTTTCATAAATTCTAAGATAAGTCAGTTTTAATTTTCATTAATTCTAAGTATAAGCCAGCTTTAATTTTCATAAATTCTAAGTATAAGTCAGCTTAAATTTATTCGAAGCAATGTTTTTGGCAGGTTCGTCAGCTTTAATTTTCATAAATTCTAAGTATAAGTCAGCATTAATTTTCATAAATTCTAAGTATAAGTCAGCATTAATTTTCATAAATTCTAAGTATAAGTCAGCTTTAATTTTCATAAAATCTAAGTATAAGTCAGCTTTAATTCTTATTAATTCTAAGTATAAGTGAGCTTTAATTTTCATAAATTCTAAGCCTAAGTCAGCTTTAATTTCATTATTTCATAATTCTCAGTATAAGTCAGCTTTAATTTTCATAAATTCTAAGTATAAGTCAGCTTTAATTTTCATAAATTCTAAGTATAAGTCAGCTTCAATTTTCATAAATTCTAAGTATAAGTCAGCTTCAATTATCATAAATTCTAAGTATAAGTCAGCTTCAATTTTCATAAATTCTAAGTATAAGTCAGCTTTAATTTTCATAAATTCTACAAGCAATCCAATTCATACGTACAGTATAAGCTTGCGGCTTTCACATAGTTCCCTCCCTATATACATTGATACTTCTTTACACTTTTCCTGCTTTTTTTCTCTTAACCGTTGTTTTTCGTCCTTTTTCTCTTTTATGATTCTTACTTTGCATTCGAAGGCTCTCATATACCCACACAATTCTTCGATCGGTTTCCCTTTCATTTCTTTATTAACTTTTCCTTTTAGTGCCTCCCCCTTGTAGCCTCTTCGACACTTTTCAAAACGATCCACCACTTCCTGATTCATTTTTCCTTTTATTTTCCCGAAATTCGAGTATGTGTTCCAAACTTTCTTCCTCTTCCCTGCAACACCGGCATTGAGTGCCTGCGTATCCCTTTTTACCTCCTGTCCCTATATTTTCACATCTTCAGCCCACGACTCTTCAGTTTGTCCCTCTACGCCCTTCTCTTCCCAATACTCCTCCATTTCTATACGTTCCCTACAATACGTAGAATTCTCAATTTCGCTCCAGTCTTGTTGTATTTCCCAGTCGGTTTTTATTTGTATAGCTCTTTCGATTATTTCTCTTACTCCCTACAAATCTTCGTCTCTTATCCTTTGCCATATTGCTCCCACTCTTATCTCCTCCATGACTTCCTCCATTCAAACTCCTCATCTGGACGAGTTTGTATTTAAGGGGGGAGATGCCTTCAGGCGACGAAAAAATTTGCTGATTTTCATGATTTTTTTTTAAAAGGAAAGATTTCTTTACCATTTTTTGGACTCAGGGTGTGTATTGTTACTTCTTTTGGCTCGGAAGCACGTGTCTCGAGTGAGAAAATAATATCAATATTCTACCAAAATGATGCAATTTTTGCTAAAGTTTAACATCGTTTCAGTTTATTTGAGTTGCTGACATTGATTAGAGACAGGTAGGTAAACACAACGAAAGTACCAATTATTAATATTACAAGAGCGATTTGTCAGGAATTTTCAAGGTTATTGCATGATTTTTTGTTAATTCGTTAACCGTCTAATGGGGCAAGATGAACACAACGTACCACTTACTTAGGTTAGAAAGGGTGAGATGAAACTAGTAAAGTATTTGGTTCCTCTTCAACCGGTGTTTCTACCAGGGGAAGAAGAAGAACTTGCAAATTATCAGATTAATATGGAAGCAAGATTATTCTGACTAATCCTACAGACCTTATACGATTGGCTTATCAAATTGCTGGTACTGAGAACGTAACCAGTTTGATGTGCGTAAGATGCCAATAATTTGTGTCCCATCGTTATCCCAGCGCTGTTTCATCTTGCCCCGCATACGGCTTAAGATGGGGAAAATAAACGTTTAATTAAAAATATACATTGTACGAAACAAATAAGAAAGACTGTTTTTTTTGCTTCTCAAATTAAAAGATCAATAAATGTTGATTAGTTTGAAAAATAATTAAAGTTGACTGACTCGTATGTGTATTGTTTTATTTGAACATGACGTTTCATCTTGCCTCGACTCCCCCTATATATTAGGGTTGCAAGCTCCGAAGGATATTGAAACCTCTCGGTCTCCCTTTCGCTCTCCCTTTTTCTTCTCGATGCTAGTGACTCTGGAAAACGGAAGCTTTCGGAATATCTGTACAAATCTTTTTTATATCTGTGCTTTTCATACCATTCTGTACTTATCTATTGGACATAATGCAGTTTTTGAATGAATATTAGGTGCAGTAAAAAGAAATCCATTATTTTTTGCCTTCAATTTCATGCAAAAATAATGGATTTCTTTTACACCTAATATTCATACGAAAACTGCATTATGTCCAATAGATAAGCACAGAATGGTTCGAAAAGCACAGATGTAAAAAAGATTTGTACAGACGTTCCAAAAGCTTACGTTCTCCAGCATCACTAAGATCGAGAAGAAAAAGGAGGAGCGAGAGTGAGAGCGAGAGGTTTCAATATCCTTCGGAGCTTGTTTTTGTATTAATATTAGTTGCAGTAAAAAGAAATCCATTTTTTTTGCCTTCAATTTCATGCAAAAATAATGGATTTCTTTTACACCTAATATTCATACGAAAACTGCATTATGTCCAATAGATAAGCACAGAATGGTTCGAAAAGCACAGATGTAAAAAAGATTTGTACAGACGTTCCAAAAGCTTACGTTCTCCAGCATCACTAAGATCGAGAAGAAAAAGGAGGAGCGAGAGTGAGAGCGAGAGGTTTCAATATCCTTTGGAGCTTGTTTTTGTATTAATATTAGTTGCAGTAAAAAGAAATCCATTTTTTTTGCCTTCAATTTCATGCAAAAATAATGGATTTCTTTTACACCTAATATTCATACAAAAACTGCATTATGTCCAATAGATAAGCACAGAATGGTTCGAAAAGCACAGATGTAAAAATTATTTGTACAGACGTTCCAAAAGCTTCCGTTCTCCAGCATCACTAAGATCAAGAAGAAATAGGGAGAGCGAGAGTGAGAGCGAGAGGTTTCAATATCCTTCGGAGCTTGTTTTTGTATAAATATTAGTTGCAGTAAAAAGAAATCCATTATTTTTGCCTTCAATTTCATGCAAAAATAATGGATTTCTTTTACACCTAATATTCATACAAAGACTGCATTATGTCCAATAGATAAGCACAGAATGGTTCGAAAAGCACAGATGTAAAAAAGATTTGTATAGACGTTCCAAAAGCTTCCGTTCTCCAGCATCACTATGATCGAGAAGAAAAAGGGAGAGCGAGAGGTTTCAATATCCTTCGGAGCTTGTATTTGTATAAATATTCGTTGCAGTAAAAAGAAATCCATTATTTTTTGCCTTCAATTTCATGCAAAAATAATGGATTTCTTTTACACCTAATATTCATACAAAAACTGCATTATGTCCAATAGATAAGCACAGAATGGTTCGAAAAGCACAGATGTAAAAATGATTTGTACAGACGTTCCAAAAGCTTCCGTTCTCCAGCATCACTAAGATCGAGAAGAAAAAGGAAGAGCGAGAGGTTTCAATATCCTTCGGACCTTGTTTTTGTATAAATATTAGTTGCAGTAAAAAGAAATCCATTATTTTTTGCCTTCAATTTCATGCAAAAATAATGGATTTCTTTTACACCTAATATTCATACAAAAACTGCATTATGTCCAATAGAAAAGCACAGAATGGTTCGAAAAGCACAGATGTAAAAAAGATTTGTACAGACGTTCCAAAAGCTTCCGTTCTCCAGCATCACTAACAATAAGATCGAGAAGAAAAAGGGAGAGCGAGGGGGAGAACGAGAGGTTTCAATATCCTTCGGAGCTTGCAACCCGATCGCGGTCAGTCGCGGCTTATACCGATCCTTCTCCCGTGCACAGGATCGCCCCGACACAATCCCCGCGTTCTCCTGTATATACATGCAGTTCTGCGATGCTTTCGAATTCGCTCCGCGATCTCCGCAAGTATCCGTGGTGAAACACGCGGACGCAAAGTTGCGGTTTAACATGTACACCCATAAAGGTGTTTAACGTGGTTTACCAAGACGCGGATCTCTCGCAGTAATCCCGCGGAGCTTCGTCGAGATCCTTGCGGTTTTCCGTTTCGACGAGAATTTCCACATTATTGGGACGGCTCACTTACTTTGCAAAGATGCACACGCTGCGCGCTTCGCCCATACGGCGGGTATCCCCGAGCTAACTGTATTGAGCTTTGAGCTCTATATATCTCTGATATATTTCGCAAGGGATCCTATTCGGGGGACTCGACGGATGAATTCGGAGCTTTCCGGAAATATTGGCGACAGCGCCGGGACGAAGATTGAAAAAAACGCAAGCACGCGCGTACATCGATGCAGGGCAGTGTTGGATGTTGATGAATTAAATTTTCAATCAGTTCATTAAGGCCTTAGGCCACAGTAACGGGTGTAAAATCATGTGCGAATTTAACAATTTTTTTTCGTATGTAAAACTGATTCCCTCATAAAATTAATTACACATCTATTTAGTATGAATATCAAGCTGGTAGAAAATATATTTATTTCTTTTCGATCTACAAAATGGCTGAGTATTAATATTTTCTTTTGTTCTATCTTTTTTTAGGCGCTCCGCGGCGTGACATTTAACATCCACAATTTTTTACCTAGAACAAAAAACAAAAATTCTCGTCAATCTACATTAGAATACCTAGCGAAGTACGTACGGAATTAAAAAAATATTGCTTTACTCAAAAGTTATAGGTATTTGAATTTAATAAATGAATTTTCAGTGAAAAAATTTAGTTATATCTGCTCATAAACTGCTCATAAAATGAAAAGTTTTCAATTAAGCACAAATTTCGTACGTACTGCGAAATGTAATTAGGAACATAACTTTTAAATTTCAAGTAAATCGAGTGAAAATGGTTGAAGTTATTTATCACGCCAATTGGAAAAAGCTGTTTCGAGAAGTTTCGAGTAGTCGGCCATTTTGTACATCGAAAAAACAAAAATTTTCTAACAGCTTGATATTCATACTAAATAGATGTATAATTAATTTTACGAGTGAATCACTTTTTCATACGAAAAAAAATTGTTAAATTCGCACATGAGCTTATACCCGTTACTGTGGCCTAAGGCCTTAATTGACTAAAAAAGTAATTGCATTCAATTTAATTGCAATTGACATTAATTGCAATTAACATTAATTGCAATTACACTGCTAATGGCATGCTGCAATTAATTTATTTGGATTATTCTATGGTAATTGCAACTCGCAATTAAGGGGTCTTCTCACTTTAGACCCTAAAAAGGCTATTTTCATGATTTTTTTTTGATAGGATTATATTATAGATATTGATATAAAACACCTTACACTTATTAAAGACACTTTTGAAATACATTAAAATTCTTTTTACGTATTTAAGTCACTATTTATCGACGACAATGTTGAAAAAATGTCCTAAACATTGTAGTACTGCGCTGTTGATGAAATCTCGGAGATGGATCGTCGGAAACAAAAAAATCAAACGGTTTTAGATTCAGTATGCTAATAGCTATAGCGCATATCATATGATTTTTGATATATGCAAAAATAACAAAATCGCGAACATTATTGAAAAAAACAAAATAAAACGTGTTTTCTCACCGTTTTTGGCAAAAAAAGTAAATATCAAAATTTAAAAAGGTCCGTGATATGCGCTACAGCTATAGCTGTAAAGAGTATGTTGTTGAAATTTCATAAGGATTTCAGAAAAACGTTGTTTCGAGAAAAACGCGTTTAAAGTTTGTTTGGGTTACATAAATCAATACATTTTTTAAAATGTGTTTCGAAAGTGTATTTATTAAGCATAACAACTTTTATATCAATATCTATGATGTTAAACTTTCCAAAGAATTCATGAAAATAGCCTTTTTCAGCGTCTAAAGTGAGAAGACCCCTTAAAACAACTGCAATTATCTTTTTTTGATTGTTCTAAGAAACAATTAAAATTAATAATCAACCTATTTAACATTACAGATTTCGGATAAAAAAGATTTAGATATCATTGTTGATTTTTATGTATATAATTGATGATCAATATGAGTAGTTTATTTGTTACTCATATACGCATTTCAATAACTTACACATTTGTTCTGACGCCACTCGGCGCCCTATATAATACCCAGTTTTGACCGTTAATTTTTAATCAAATACGTTAAGAAGATAGAAAATGTCCAATTGTGGAAAGTCACGATAAACAATTGGGTAATTGTTAATTGCGACTACAGCAATTAACAATTGATCAATTGTTAATCGTGAGTTTTTACAATTCTAATTAATTATTTGTTCATTGTCGTAGTCGTAATTAACAATTCATTTATTGGTAATCCTCAGTTACCCTAGCAATTAAATTTTGCCCAACACTGATCCAGGGTGGTTCGAATAGAAGTGACGTCCAAAAAGAGAACCTGGATGCTTCGTATCACTACCTATCCGAATTAACCCCCATGTTCTATGATCTTTTTTAGTTTTCGAGAAAAAAAACGTTTTTTTTTCTGTTTCGTATTGGTCTCAAAAGTTGTGAAAAAAAATTTCTTTTAAAAAGAATGATGAAAATCAGAACATTTTTCTGATTTTTTCTTCGATTTCTTCCGATTTTCTTAAACAAAATCGGTGTAAGAGGATCAGTCACTGAAGTTCAGAAGATAAAAAACAATACTTCATGCAGTATTCTAGTCTGGAAATATGGAACAACTATTCTTTTTGCTTCTTTTCTTAGAGCATAGACTCTGATGAATGTGTTCTCAAAGGAACATTTCAAAATTGCCAATATTTACTAAGTTATAGCGATTTGAATACGGCCCAATTGAGAGTTTGCAACGGCACGAATCGGGCCCCAGAAGGTTTCAAGGAAGCTACAAATGTTCGCAAGAAAGAATAAGCTTCAGAAAATCATCATTTCGAAGTCGAGGAAGGCACACTTCACGAGGCAGGAATAGAAGATTAATGTAACGCAAGTATAACGTGCCATTATACTAGTTAGATAGTTACGGTTGTCGGAAGTTGTACTTAAAACCAAAATGCGTTTTTCTCGAAATTACTTTTCTCAACCTGGTTGACATAAAATCTCGAGTTTTATTCATCTGATTGATCTCGTCCCTTTCTCGTCCCTACCTCATGCATTGCGAAGTTGTCATTATTACTATTTATTATTTATTTATTACATTACTTATTACTATTTATTTCTTTATTATTATTGATTACTTATTTATTACTATTTATTATTATTCAATTCAGAATAATATTTATATATAAGACTATTTATTATTTATTTATTATATTATTTATTACTATTTATTTCTTTATTATTATTTATTACTATTTATTATTATTCAATTCAGAATAATATTTATATATAAGAATATTTATTATTTATTTGTTACTTATTTATTACTATTTATTAATATTCAATTCAGAAGATTAAAACTTTGAAAAGAATAGGGCGAAAAATTAACTTTCTTTCAAACAGTCACCATTACAATTTTGTCTTTTCACTTTGGTACCTGCCATAGTTACATTCTTATTGATCAAGGAAATTGGTTTTATCGATTTTATCTTTATCCAAAGCTATGTGAACCGCTTCAACCCTTTTATATGACGGCCATATTTAGAGGCCCATAACTTGTCCGATTTTCTTGCACAATTTTTTTTCCTGATTTCTCAAACTTTAAAACATCAATATAGAGAGACTAGAAAATGGATGGTAAAAAAGTATATATTTTTTTTATCAAGCCCGAAAGAACGCCTCAAATTTAGGCCTCAAGACTAGAATACCCCGTCAGCTAGTCTAAATGACTCCCAGTTACTTTTAAACAATTCTGCGAAGAAAGTAAGCACATACACAAAAGGGAGAACAAATATAAACCTATGCTTCATGAAAACTCGAAAAAACATTGAAAAACTTCTCAAGAACTGAAAAAGATCGTAGAAAAACCACGGAGGTGAATCGAACCCGTGCCCAAGACATCTAGATTTTTCTTTTGGACGTCACTTTTCAGGCTACCTTGTGTATATGAAATACCATGCGAAAATCATCGGAACATAACTTTCAAAATGAAAAAAAGCGGTATAAATCTGACGTTGGCCCTTTTATCTCTGGACTGTCGATATGGTCCCCGCATACATAGGTATTTTATACTGTACCAGTGTGCCACGAACACTGGTCTGCTCGTATGTGTACCACACGGGGGAACTATCGGACGTGCAGCACACCTCCTGCCGGGGCCTTCGGAAAATTACGATCTCGCTTGGAAATTCATGACCGGCAACTCCGACGGAAGAATGGAGCAATTAATGGGCGTCATGAGTCTGCAGGTGTGGGTGTAAGCGAGAGGCGATCTAAGATGCGTGTGTGGGTGTTCGTACGTGTGTATATACACGTAACGTCCCCAGCTTTTGTCTCTAGTGCGAGGGGCTTAGCACTGACCCTCCAAAAAGCCCGAAACACCACACCCACACACTGACACCCACATAGTTAAGAAAGATTCCAACTTGCTTCGATAGAATTCTCGTTTTTCCGAACGTGCTCCGACTGACCGATCAAAAATTGCAACCTGCTCATATCCTCATCCAGAAATAGCGCCAATTTCTATATACAGGGTTGAAATAGAAATGATAGGTATATGTGGAGAAATAGATTTTTCCATGGATAGATTTGTTTGAGTATTCGTTATATATATATATATATGCCGGGTATTCCAGCTCAATTCAGACAACTATTTGTCTCATCATTGTTGGTTATAGATTTCTATAGTGGGAAACCTCCTTGTGTCAAAAAAACTATCTTTTCGACCCCCCCTCTCTCCACTCCTTGCTCTTCTGCGGCTGCAATAAATCGAGAAGTCCACTGAGGCTGTTTCTAAAAAACTGAATAAATTTACATATGTTTCAGACCTGTTTTGTGCATTTTTTTTTACTGAAGGTCAATTTGTGCTTTCGATATCTACTATTATTTGTTGTGAAATTTCGATTTTGGGGATGACGATTCGACGGTTCGGAAGTCACAAGAGGACCTCTTTGGTCCTGAAAGTAGAAAAAAAATTGAAAAATATGGTTTTGGGTGAAATTCAATTCAGCTGAGATGTACACTGTAAAAAAAGATATGAAATTTACAATACATTTAAGATACAAAAGAATTGAATTTTACGAACTCAGTAGATGAAATTAAATTTAAAACACTTGTATCGTAAATTTAAAATAGGAACATGAAATTCTAACGTGGATATAGAATTTAATAGATGGAACATGGAATTTCAAAGACAAGTTTGTAAATTTGTGGTAAATGTATTGCATTAACCCGTGCCTTAAATTAAAGATTACACAGTTGTATATTAATTCAAATACAAAAAACAGAGTATTGTAAATACTAAACGCGCTCAACCCACTTCGGCCGCTCGCGACGACCGATGGTCGCGCGTAGTTCGCGTAGCGTCCGAGGGACGGCGCCTTGTTCCGCACTTTCCCATAGCCACTCGCAGCTTCGGTCGGGCATATAACCCGGCCACCGGCTACGATCGTCCTGGGAAAAACAGACGCGTTTGCAACTCGTGCACGCGTCGGAGAGTGTCACAAATTCGTTACCTCTCTATATCCACGCCAGAGACGCAGTTCTTGAACTCGCCTTTCCGGAAGGAAATTATTTTTCCCTTTTTACGCCGCCAGGTATTGAAGAAAGAAATTTCACAAAAATCACCTTTTTTTATCTCTAGCTCCCCCCCCCCGTCGAGGAGGATAAATACGAGTCACATTTTCAGTGGGCTTAATTATCAATTTCTGAAATAAACTTAATACTTAGGATCAGTCATTTTAATACACACCCGTATGTTGATATTAGCAAATGGTTCTTGAATTTAATATACACTCGTATATTGATATCACCAAATGGTTCTTGATTTCAATATACTTGGATGTGATTATTTCTTTACACGTGCATTATTTTTCAAACGCACAAGTATATTAATATTACGGAGCTACACTTTCATTTTTCAAATAACCTGTTTTGGATTTTCAAAGTCGTATCTGAAATTTCATAAGCGGTATCCGCATAAAAACTTCCTATACTTGTGTATTAATTTTCATACAGAAATTTTTTACAGTGTATATGTAGACGTGCTATATACACTATTATGAGTACTATGTACTCTTTCGGTAGTGAGAAGTCAGATGAGTACATAGTACAAGGGTCCATAGTACTCTTCTGACTTCCAAACTGTCGAATAATCATCCTCAAAATCTAAAATTCACAAAAAAATTGTAAAATCAGAAGCACAAGTTGAGTTTTGGTGAAAAATGCACAAAACATGCAACAGAAGGGTAAGGGGCAGGAGAAAAAATATGAAAAATGAGGTGCTTTTTTGACATCAAGCGTGAGGTTTCCCACTATGGATATCTGTAATTAACGATGGTGAGGGCAATAGAAGTCTGAGTTTAACTGGAATACACTATATATATATACAGACACACACACACACAGATGTATTTAATTTATCTATTTGTACATATATTCAAACTCTAGGGTCCGTACGTTCGTTTACAACTCGAGAACTACTGAATGGATTTCGATAAATGTTTTAGAGAAACGCACCTTGAAGTCTGGAACAGGATTTAGACTAATGGGCATTATGTTATGCAGTTGAATACAATTACAATAAATAAATACAACGAAAATTATATTTTTGTAAATGACGAGCCTATTCCAATAAACAAATGAACAAACGCACAAACAAAACAAAAATTGACAAATAATCATGGGTTCTGTGCAATTTTTCAATTGTCAAAAATCGTCTTTATTATTCGTCGTTATTATTTCTAAAAAGGAATGTACTTATATGCGTGCGTGCGTGCGTGCGTGTGTGGGTGTGTGTGTGTGTGTGTGTGCGTGTGTGTGTGTTAAAAAAACTTCAAACAAAACATCAAATTAAGTAATTGACCAAAAATTTCAAATAATGAGGCGTAAATCTTTATCTCTAAATAAAATAAAACTGCAAGGGGTGCGTTGTCTTTAATTTTTGAGATTTTCGAAAAGTCCGTTACAGATTGTTTATATTGAGTAAATCACGTGGCAATGGACGTCCAGAGGGGAGGGTTGGGGTGGAATTTAGTGGGCGAGAATGCAGCAAAGTGAGGTAATATGGACATTTCTCATCATCCGATATAAGGTGTTCGACTATCCCGCGGGAAATATTAAAAACATGAAGTCATAAAGGGTAGTTAGTCATTGGGTTTTTGTGGGATTTTAACGCGGGCGAAGTCAAGGGGAAAACGAGTTATATATATTTATTAATTTCAACCCTGTTTTCCGTTCACGCCATGCGACTGCCAGCACGTTTTTTGCGATGCCATATAGAAATAACCGACACCGTACAAAGTACGCTTTCCGCACTGACGTCTTGGAAGTAGAAAAAAATTAATCGTTTCCGGTCTCGGCTCCGGCGAATTCGAGGAAATTTGAAAAATCGAGAAGTACCATCGAAAATCGCGAACGACAAGATTGGCACTTTTCTCAGTCCGCACTATTGATTCCTCGAGTAATTTCCACGATTGTCCTATTTTTTCGCCTCGAGAGCGTTCCGCTTCCTACGAGTAAAGGAAACGTGTGCGTGAGTGGTTTTGCGAGCGGTGAAAAGAAAAATACCGGTACATATAGTATACGGCCAGGAACGCGCGCGTCTTTGGCCCCGGTGCTCGTGACCGAGAGTTTTCATACACCATCACCTCGAAGCTTTATTGCTCTCGAGGCAGCGGTATTCGCACAGTCGCTCCGCTGAATACCCGTTCACTCCAAAGACTCGTTTTGATGGCGTATACATTCATAGCTTTCTCTCCTTTCCTCCTTGCTTCCTCTTTCGCCGTCTTCCCGCTCCCGGGTCTATTTTTTCGTTTTTTTGTTGCCGGGGAATTTCGTTTCGCAGAAACCAGAAGGTAAAATTCCCGAAGAGAATAAGCACGTTTAAAGTATACGTCGTAATAAGTAGAGGAGCAAACGAGTAAAATCAACGCGAGACAATGAAAAATCGATCCTCTGGACGACCCGTATTGCACTTTGTGATATATATATGGGACATTCCACGCCATTTCACCCAGCCTGCGACCCCGACCATTTTTGGTTTTTCTGATTTTTTTTTTGTAAAAGTGCACCCCTTGAAGGTATTTCCACACAGATTTTTAAATTTTTATTTCTTTTCTGTTAGGAATTATAATTTTCCCAAAAATGTCGATTTCGGAAGTTTTGGAAACGTTTAAACGCTGCTAACTCCTGAAGTAATTGGGATATCGACAAAATGATACTATATCATTTTTTTTCACTTTGAAGCATAGTTTCATTAAAAAATATGAAAAAATTATCTGTTATCAATGTTAATGTTTTTTTTGCATCTAAAGTTAAAACTATTTGTTTTAAAGATGATCGCGTTTTTTTACTTTTTTTAAAAAATTCTCTAAAATAGAGTGACCCATTCCATGATTTTTAAGACTAGTCTCATCGTGGGCCCATTTTTCCTTTTATTTTTTTCGAATTAACCATGTTTTTTTAAAGAAGATTTTGACGAAATGAATTTAACGAAAAAATGGTTCTTTTAAATAAAAAATCATTTTTTTTCGTTGATTTATGAAAAAGTATGATTCAAAATGAAAAAAATGATATTGTTAAATTTGTCGATATCTCAACTAGTTCAATTTTCTATTTATTCGTGCAGACATCGCTATGTGCCAATGAATATCCAATGCATGTTTGATCCAAGTTTAGGGGATTTCACTATTTTGAGGCTGGTGGGTTTTACCCGATAATTCCGTGCTCAATGATGCTGGTTATGGAAAGTTTAATCAATTGGCAGTTGCGATATTTTCTATACTATTACATTATTATTATTATTCCTAATGTACGATGGGAGTTTCGCTGTCTAGAACATCCCAAAGAAAACGAAAAGCGGAAGTTAAAACATCGACGGATAAATTCAATGAGGACTTACGATCACTTGCATGGGGTCAAAAAAGAGTCTAAATTTATTTTACCCACAGCTGCTCTGATTGATGTTTACTTATGTTGATTATTCGTATTATCGATTATAGTGCGCCAAACGTTGTGGTAAATGATGCATTTATTGCACGTGAACAAATAAAAACTGAAAAGATATATTGTCAACGACTCGGTAGTAATCTTCGTGATAATACTATTACCATATCCACCATAAAAATCCACTAAAAAGAGAATAAAAATCAGCCTGAAACTTATTAAAATAGGCTTGAATTACCTCAGCGGAATTATTATAACACGATAGGCAGAATATAATTGTACATATTATTGATACGTGATAAATGATAAAACTCCATAAATTGTTGTTTGCATATTTTGTGGCGGCTTCTATTCAAATTAATTCTAAAGCAAAGCTGGGTTATGTTCGCCAAGCGCATCAGCTGTTACTCGCGACGTTGCTAAGTCTCTGGGTGCTATTTCGGCATTCTGACCACTTTCAACCGGAAATTGAAACTATCTCGTAATGTAGTGCTTTAAGGGGTTACGCCCACTTGCGATTTTGAAAAAATCGATTTTTTGTTATTGCATTTTTTTGAAGTTTAAGTATCGCAGAATATGTCCTGAAAATTTCAAGTCGATCCGAACAAAATTGACTGAGATATGAGCGTTGAAAGAGAAGAATCCGTTGTGTAAACGACCGGCTAATTGAAACTTTAAACGCGTTTTTCGCAAAATGGCATTTCTGAAGTCGGTGACCAAGATTACTCGAACACTAATGAACCGATCTTCTTGAAATTTTGCAGGCTTATTTAATACATAAAAATGTAGTCTTTAATCGTTCGATTTTTTTTTTCGAAAAAAATGGCCGTTTTATAGCCAAAAAACGGCTGTTTTTTTCGTTAAAATCGAACCATTAACTTTGACTGTCCGCCATTTTGTGAAAAATGAATATTTTTTAAAATCCTTCGATTAAAGACTAGTTTATACTTATATTTGACTAAATCCATCCGCATTTTTTTTTCAGATGATCCACTTCGCCGCATAGTTGGTCACCGCAAACCGTGTATATAAAACCATTATTTCATTGACGGCCATTTGCCACTAAACAATGTAATATCCTTCAATAAAAAAATTAATGAAAGTTCTTCAAGATGTGTTCTTTAAGATGGTATATTGATCGATTAAAAAAGTTTTGTAGTTTTCTTTAAAAAAATTCACGAAAAAGGCCTTTTTTTTGCGCTACAAGTGGGGGTAACGCCTTAACTACACGGTGAAGATTAATTTTCTTATTTTTTACAACATCTATTATATCTAATCTACCGAATTTCCGTTTTCCAACGGGTTTAGTTGGATACGTGAGCAGAAAAACCACGATCACCGCACTTCCGGTTGACCGTCTCCATAAGACGACGTTCTTCGGTAACTCAAAGTGCTCGACTTCGCAGTTTTATTGCGAAAAAACTAAACGGTCAAAATAGCTCAAATTTTGGCATCAGGCGCATTAAGTATTCGTCAAAATTATATAAAAATTTCAAATTCGAAAGTTGGATTCGTAGTAAGGATCGTACCGCCTTAAATGGGCTGAACAGGCCCGATAAAACATTACTGCCATCGAGATCCTAATGGAATGATGAAATTGCCAGAAGTGAGTGTTGCAAGGGTTATTGCTTGGTCTGCGGTATAATTTGAGGTGATGGTGCAAAATGTGAAACGGGGCCGGGGAAGGATCGGAAGACCGCGTGCACTCTTTGCACAGGGAGTGCCACCAACATTCACTAAATTACGGACGAATTGAGGAGCAGAGGCGTATGGTCTTATGAGGTGTGTGTTCGAGGGTGTGTGTGTGTATATATTTATACGTGTATGTACGGCAGGTCACAATTACATTCTCGTACGTTGTGCAGGGGTGAAACTGCAATGAAAATGTTAGGATTGAAAGTTGCATGCAACATGGCAGTACACCAACACCTACACATGGATGCATATACATATGTATGTCGTTGTACAGGTGCGTACGTGAGCTTGAGCTTTCACGGACTTCTCTCGTGCCTCTCGGGAACGATGAGTGCACACCAGGTAGCTAACGAACTGCGCCGGCAGGCAAGCACAAAAACCATGGTACGAAAGAAGTACAGAAATAGAGAGAGAGAGAGAGGGGGTTGGGGGAGAAAGAGAAGGAGAGTGCATGCAGAAAGAGGTTAGCTTAGGTAGTTGCCCAACCTCCGTGAGTGCCTTAAAAACGTGTCGCTCGATAAACTTGTCAGTAGCGAGGGGACCCACTGACTGGCCTCCTGAAAGAACACGAACCAAGAGAGAGAGAGAGAGAGAGAGAGCAAGAGAGTAAGAGAGAGGAAAAGAACAAGAAAAAACAGGACATGAAGGAAATGGAAAACAAGTAAAGTGCTTGGCTCTGAACAGAAGGAAAAGGTTCGTGTGGGGATTGCTAAGAAATGCAGCAGGGTTTATGGGTAAGTCGGAGGTAGCGAGGTAGCGAGGTAGCCTCTCGCTACCGTTGAGGTAGCGAGAGGCGAGGGGGCGGGAGGCATTTATTTCTGAGCCCTAGAAAATGGTTAAAATCCGAAACGAGAGAAAGAGAAAAAAGTTCATAACATCAGAACGTCTCCTATGCACTTTCAATCAACTCGATCTATTTTTCGCTTTGTCGACCTTTCCTATCGGCTTATCGTTCGCAATTTTGCACCACCTCGCATATACCTGTCACGTAATACGTTCACATCCAATTACTATTATTCACTAGATTTGTCTCCGATTCGATGAATCTATAAGTCGCCACCATTCGAACCTTCGCCACCGTCGACTCTTTACCGTTTATACGCAGGAAAAATTTTCAACGCGTTTCCATTATTCGAAAATTTCGCACCATCATTTTTATTTCCTCGCTGCATTGGAAGCGGATTGCAGACGTCTACTAGGCGAAAGAGCTTTTTTGATCAGTAGGGTATTTGTCTGGTGCAGCACGATTTTTTTTTAAGTTTGGGGCACGTGGGAACATTTGCTTATTCGCGTTGATTCGGCAGAGGAAAGAGATGCTGGAAGCGGTCGGATACTGGGTATCGACGTGCGCAATGGTAGCAGAGAACTTGGGCGAATTTCTGAAAGCTTCGCCGGAGAGAAAGCTCGCCGTGTTTTCGTGCGAGTAATTATAGAGAAAGCATAGTAACGCAAATGTGATGAAGAAAAAGCGGCGGAGGCCAAAGATGGGAAATTTTTCTTGTGAGAATAATTTCGAAAGGGGAGGGTGGAGAAATCGTTTCGCGGTTGAACTTCTGGTTGGGGTAGTTTTGTCGAGTCGGTTGTGGGATTGCATTTAAGGGGCTATTCTACTGTGACGGAATGAACAAATCGAATCATTCTTTGCATTTTTCAACTCTATGCCATGATAGGATTGATGTCCGATGCTGGTAAAGTCGATTTTCACTTTGTCGACTCAGTACAGCGCTTTAAGGCGGGATTCTACTTTGAAACCATGAAAAAAACGCTATTTTCGTGAATTTTTTCTGAGAATACTATTAAAGATATCGATATGGGGTTTAAACTGTTCAATAAATACACTCTTTAAGTACATAACATTTTTTTTTCAAATGTATTTTATTCATTTTTTGTACACGTAAAATATGTTTAAAGCCAACGCCTCGAAAAGCAGGTACCGTTGCCGTGGTCGTGAAATCTTCCTGACGGATGGTCTGAAACAAAAAAATCAAATAGTTTCATGTTCAGTATGTCTTCAGGAACCGACCTAACTAGAATATTTTATATACGTGCAAAATTAACAAAATGGCGGCTAAAATACGAAAAAATATGCGTTTTTTTGGGTCTTTTTTTGCAATAAAAAAATAGTTCTAATCAAAATTTTAAGTTGATTGTAGTTAGGTCGGTTGGTACACACATATAGAATATGTGTTCCAAATTTCATAAGGATCGGTTCAGTACTTATTGAGTTATCACGACCACGGTACTTGAAAATGTCGTTTCGAGAAAAACGCGTTTAAAGTTTTGGTGAGTGATAAATCGTAGAAAAAATTATCTTACCCTCAATCAGCGATGCCTGGGCCATATAATATGCCTTCGACGTGTTCCAGGTGGGTGTTTTCATCCAATTTAGCCTTTTCAAAGTTTCAAAGTAGAATCCCGCCTTAAGGCAGGATTCTACTTTGGGCGCTCAATAAAGGCTATTTATAGGAATTTTTAATGAGATTATGAATAAAGATATTGATGTAGACTTTGTGAGGCTTAATCACTCTTGTAATACATTTAAAAAAAAATTATTCTATATTTTATGTATTTTTAACATACAAAAACAGCATTTAAATACAACTCCTCGATTAGTAGGTGGGTCTGCGCTGGTGTTGAAATTTAAAAAATGGACAATGTAAAGCAGGAAAGTTTTGAATTTTTAGATTCAATATATCATTAGCAACCGACTGAACTAGAATTTTTAATGTACGTGCAAAGGTAACAAAACGGCGGCGAAACAAGGAAGAAAAAAAATTGCATGTTTTTTCACTGCTTGTTTCAAAAAGAAAATAGTAAAAATCAACATTTTTAAATGATTCTAGTTCAGCCGGTTGCTATACGTGTCCAGCATATGTGGTTACATTTTCATAACAATTGGTTTTCATAACAATTAGTTTCGGAAATTTTAGCACCAAGCGGTGTAAAAAAGTAGTTTCGAGATAAACGCGTTCAAAGTTGCTGACAGCAGCTGCTGGAGCGAACAAAGCTAGGTAAGCGGTTGGGTCAGCGTGTCGAATTAGCGCGCTCAGGTAGTTACGTTTGGGGGGCGGAACAATACAGTTAGACTGCTTAAATCGATTAAAAATTTCAAGAGAATATTCTTGAATATATTTACTTTCGAAAAATGTGAAAAAAATTGATTTTTTCAACGTCTCAAAGTAGAATCCTGCCTTAAAGTAGAAGCGCTCCGTGCGCGCTCGGCTCTGGTACGGCCATGGTTTTACGTACAGGTCTTGAAACTCTGACGATTTGGCTAGTACGACTGCATGAAAAATTTCTTTCCCGTAGTCGCCACAAGTAGGGCGCCACGGAATTAATACGATTTACCACTTTAAGAGGTTACCCCCACTTGCGATTTTGAAAAAAATCGATTTTTTATTGCATTTTTTTGAAGTATAAGTATCTGAGAATATGTCCTGAAAATTTCAAGTCGATCCGAACAAAATTCACTGAGATATGAGCGTTGAAAGAGAAGAATCCGTGAATTGAAGAACTGAAATTGAAACTTTAAACGCGTTTTTCTCAAAATGGCATTTCTGAAGTCGGTGACCAAGATTACTCGAACACTAATGAACCGATCTTCTTGAAATTTTGCAGGCTTATTTAATACATAAAAATGTAGTCTTCAATCGTTCAATAATTTTTTTCGAAAAAAAAATGGCCGTTTTATAGCCAAAAAACGGCCGTTTTTTTTCGTTAAAATCGAACCATTAACTTTGACTGTCCGCCATTTTGTGAAAAATGAATATTTTTTAAAATCCTTCGATTAAAGACTAGTTTATACTTATATTTGACTAAATCCATCCGCATTTTTTTTTCAGATGATCCACTTCGCCGCAATGTTGGTCACCGCAAACCGTGTATATATAAACATTATTTCATTGACGGCCATTTGCCACTAAACAATGTAATATTTTTCAATAAAAAAATTACTGAAAGTTCTTCAAGATGTGTTCTTTAAGATGGTATATTGATCGATTAAAAAAGTTTTGTAGTTTTCTTTAAAAAAATTCATGAAAGAGGCCTTTTTTTTGCGCTACAAGTGGGGGTAACGCGTTAAAGCAATATCAAAGCAGACACGTTATATTGTTAGATCATCGTCGAATGGACACAACCTCCAATACAATACAACAGAAGCGTTATAACTCTCAATCCTTAAGCGAGTGCTGTCAACATGTATCAGTTTTGAAACTTCTCTACCAAAGTGCCAATATGGCCGCATCAGTCGACGTTACAAGTCCAACTTATAACGTCGACTTTTTAGGTTCAAACCCGATAAGTATTTAATTGTTTTTTTCTGATCTACAACATACTTTTCTAAATCTTGATCGTCACTCCTTTTTCAATATCATGCAACGTTCGATAATGTTGTATTTTCGAAACGATGACTGGATTCACATGTTTTTCGAAGTTGTTCGTCCTTTGGCACGCGGAACACCGTTTCCAGAATTGTTCACATTCACCATCGCAAAAACAAACAGTAAAACAAAACTAGCGTTAATAGTACGCAGTTAATCGCTCAAGCATGAGGTAAACGCAGGAATTAAAGGTTCTGTTTGTTACCCGCGCCCGCGACACTACTGTACAACGGCGTCGAGTAGTGGCAACTTCGGGAACCAAAAAAAATTATTTAGCTGACTTCCCTCACCACCGAAAAAATTGGAGGAGTTTCAAGACCTGTATGTAAGACCGTAGATACGGCTACCCGCTGCGCGTCCCTGGCAGCTGTTGGGCTTGCTTTGAACAGCTGTTTTGAATTTATAACTGAGTATACACATATACAAGTATACTCCTAAACATTACTGTAGAGCAGCGGTTCTCAAACTTTTTTTGGCGACGGCATCCTTTTGAAACAGTAAATATTAGGTGTAGTAAAAAGAGATCCATTATTTTTGCATGAACTTGAAGGCAAAAATAATGGATTTCTTTTTACTGCACCTAATATTTTACAGAGCCCTAAAATAAGCAAATCCTGGTTTTATATTTACTTTTTGATGAAAATCGTACAAAAATAGGTACTTCGTGTATTAATTTATTACATGCATTAATGTGTTAAATGTATTTATGTATTAAGGCCTTAGGCCACAGTAACGAGTATAAAATCATGTGCGAATTTAACCATTTTGTTCGTATGAAAAAGTGATTCACTCATAAAATTAACTACACATCTATTTAGTATGAATATCAAGCTGTTAGAATTTTTTTTTTCGATGTACGAAATGACCGACTACTAAAACTTTTTTTTGGTATCTTTTTTTTAGGCGCTCCGTGGCGTGATATTTAACATCCATAATTTTTTACCTAAAACAAAAAACAAAAATTCCCGTCAATCTACATTAGAATACCTAGAGAAGTACGTACGGAATTTAAAAAATATTGTTTTATTCAAAAGATGTAGGTATTTGAACTTAAGAAATGAATCTTCAGTGAACATTTTCGTTATAACTGCTCATAAACTGCTCATAAAATAAAAAGTTTTCGATTAATCAGAAATTCCGTACGTAATGCTCTGCGAAATGCAATTAGGAACATAACTTTAAAATTTGACGTAAGTCGAGTGAAAATGGTTGAAGTTATTTGTTACGCCAATTGGAAAAAAGCTGTTTCGAGAAGTTTCGAGCACTCGGCCAATTGGTACATCGAAAAAAAATATATATATATTTTCTAACAGCCTGCTATTCATACTAAATAGATGTGTAATTAATTTTATGCGTGAATCACTTTTTCATACGAAAAAAAATTGTTAAATTCGCACATGATTTTATACCCGTTACTTAAGCCACAGGCCATAAATGTATTAATTCCACTGTAAATTGATGAAATTGTTTCCATTTATTGGGAGGTATGAAGTTGTTTTTTTTCGGTGGAGCCCTAGCAGAGGCCTTGCGGTATGACACTTTGAGTATGGCGGCTGTAGAGTAGTAGTCTCTCTTTTCACTGTGTGAGTAAAAGTGCGCTCGACCGGTTAGTATATTGCTCTCAATTTTTCGTTTTGTTCCAAGCCGTTTTCTCGAAACGACTTTTTTTTTACCTGGCGTTGATTATTTCGGAAAAACGGCTTAACCAATCGGACTAAATTTTTTACTGCATATTCAGTATATGTACGGCTATCGCCCGAACGAAAATTATTTTAAAAAATTCATTTTAACTTATACTTTCGCTCGAATTACGACGAAAAAACGTGTTTTTCGAACACTTTTGCAAAAAACTATGCCACTTTGTTATTTTGCAATAAGAAATAATAATTCTAGTTCAATCGATCGATGACACTCATGCAGATTAAGGATGTTTTCGAATTTTATGTTTCAAGTTACCTGGAGACAAATCATCAACGCTAGCAACATAATTTTTTTCATGCCTTTACACGTCTATACATTGTTAAATAAATATAAATTTTATATGCAACAGAAATGATTGTTTCCTATTCTCATAGAGTGCATATAGCTTTAAGCGAAAAGTAAGTTTGTACCGATACGTGCAACAGTAAAAATCAAAATGATTAAAAACAGCTTATTCCTTGAGCCATCACTGTAGAATAGCCCCATAAAAAATGCGTTTATTTTATTGGATAATCTTGAAAGCTAGGGACTAAATTTTAATTTGCAATGAAGATTTTGCGAGAATTGTAAAAACTGACCGAGTTGTGATTTTCGTGAAGGGTCAGATAGTCCATTGCCCTACGACGAACCATCCCGCTGTGATCTACACTTTTTTTTTTGCGTTTTTCTCGAAACTGTTTTATGAAACGGTGTCAGTAGCTAAGGACAGGTTATCGTTCATGACCATGAAAAGATCGATGTATTAACATACTTTGCACCCTCAAAGTATTTAGAACACGTGGGTAAAAGTATATTTTCATATCTAAAGTATTTTTGAATTTACACGCTGTTGAGCGGAATCGTCCGCCGGCTGGAAAATAGGAAGCTGTGGTGCTCGGAGCGTTTTTCTGAAATAGCATTTTTCAGCGCGCGGGGTGCTCTACAACTTCAACGGAGAACCGATTTACAAGAATCTCCACGCAATTGAAAGGAAATTCCATTTGCGGGGCAATCAGGAAGCGATTTTTGTCAAAATTTTATTTAGAGATGTTTTTTTTGTCCGTTGAAGCGGAAAAAGAACGCAAAAAAATTAGGGTTTTTTTTTCAAACGGTTGCCATTTTGTTATCCACGCGTTTTTTCAGAAAAAAAAAACGGTAAGGCTCTCCAAATGTAGTCTAGTTTAATAATATTTAACCCCTTTTGTTTCAGATCAACTGGCAAGGCTGTGGAGCGCGTCACGCGGACCAAAACACGTCATGCATGGCTTTTTTTACGGGAGCTGAAACCATCGTTTTGCATTTTTTTTTAAATACATAAAATTGCAATTTACTCTTCATTGATAGAATAATAAAATACGTCAAAAGCCATTCGCAAATGTATTTATTTTGTATAGAAATAAATTCCCGAAGTTCGTGCGTTTTTCATGCCTCTCGACGGTAACCTTTCCTTAAAATCTATTCGTCCGATTCGCTTCGAATTCCGACAGAGCCTAGTTTATGAAATTTTCTTTCGCATGACCGAATGATTTTTTTGATATATTTATTCTATCGTTAGTAACGAATGATTCAAGTTATTTTTTTGATCGAAAATCGACTTTTTTCTACTGCTTGCCGATTTCGGAATTTTTCAACCTTTCGAAAAGTATCCGGTCAAGAAAGAGGTTCATTATTATACTGAACGGGGACGTACATAAATTACGTAACGCAACATTTCTCAATTTTTTCCCCCCACCCTCCCCCCACGTAACAGGACCGTAACGCCTGGCCTAAAACCCACCCCATTCCAATTTTGTTACATAACGGGTGCTTTGTCATCAATAATTGCGTTTTTTTTCAAAGGAATAATTAATTATGAAATGATCGGGTTTATACTCATTTTATGAAGTATATATTAATCTAGTTATATACCAATGTTTATGAATTAAAAAAAAATTAACCCTGATTTGGCGACGAAAAAAAGTTCTCTTCATTCTCCCATGGATATCTTTATAAAAGGTTATCTGCAAATAAAAAGTCAACAATCTATCAATATCCATACAAATGGAGCTATCGTTATGCGTAGACGTTTTTTTATTTTGGTTGTTTTCACAAAATGCCGACAGTTTGGATATTTTTTTGTATCTTCAAGGCCTTTTTTTGTACTCAAGTAATATTTAAAAATAGTAATGATAAAAATTTAAAAAATCGGCTACGTACAATCGTAGTCACTGCGATTACAAAAATGCTTTTAAAAAGTTGAAAACCGGTTGATAAGTTTTTGAGTATTCGCTGAGACGAGGTCGAAAAAAGTAGTTTCGAAAAAAATCACGATCAAAATTTACGTTCCATTTTTCTTGATATAAAGTTATGTATTTTTTCTCTAGAATATTGATACTTACATTAAAGTATCAAGTCGCGGGCGATACGACGGTTTTTCATCTTAATTATATTTCTCATAATAATAAGAGCTTGCACTGCATCTATTCCAAACGATGACTTAACATTTCTTTCAAACTTGAACAACCAGAAATTTTGCTATTTCTGGCAATTCGAAAATCGTAACGTAACGCAAACCTCGGACCCCCCCTCCTCGCGTACGTAGACCGTAACGCCAGGCCGAACCCGTTGCGTTACGTAATTTATGTACGCCCCCCAAAGGGCATTTTTTCACTTCTCATTTTAAATGACCCTACTTGTCAAAGCCAATTGCACCGATTGGCAATGCAGCAACGGTAGTACTTTGTTTAAATAATAATAACTTCAATGTTTATTAGACTATGTATCAATTATGTATAAAATCCTGACCTGCTTGTCCCGATACTCTCACCGGAAAAAAATATTGAATCTCGACCTGTCTTTTGGTCCTCAAACGTATACAGACCCCTTAACGTATACAGACCGCTTCCTGCCCTCTCGTGCCAAAGAGGGCTTCGTTTTCTCGCTCTTTCTCGATTTCCCTTGCTTTCTCCTTCTACATAAAATAAAGGAGTAGCTGTGCAATGTGGATCGCGAGTGAAAGGGCCTGGAACGTAGTAGAGTATGCGAGTGGCATGTAAATCGCGTTAGGGATGAAAAAGAAAAGGCAGAGAAGTGAAGAGACCACGGAGCTTCCGTTTTCCTTCGTTAGTTGGCTTACGCTTCTCGAAAAGCGCCTTATTCATTCTCTCTCTCTCTCTCTCTCTCTCCCTCTCTCTGTCTCTTTTTCTCCCCCCTCCCTCTCTCTCTCTCTGAAACGACACTGTAAGCTCCGTGGCGGAAGGTTCGTTGGATTCTCGTTCTCTCGAGTTTACCTTTTCTGCAAAGCTGATTCACTTGCAAATAAGATCGATTATATCGGACGTACCGAGACTACCGATCGAAAGGAATTAAAATGTTAGCTGTAGTCCTCCGTTTCGTTTCCTCGATCGCTCCCCTTTAATCTCCTCTTCCCGTCCATACCGTGTTCATCTACTTTGCACCAAACTAATCATTCTCTCCAACGGTGGAACTTTCGAAGCGAAATTGCGTTTCCCTCAGGCATGCTTTGTTCTACAACATTTTCTTCCGTATTCTCCATAAATTTATGCGAATTTTCATCCAAATTCTCAGCATCGCAATATTGTCCGACGGACAATCATGATTTTTCTTTTAACTATGCTTCATTTCTAATTAGCACTCGCACAGGGCTTTGCTCGCGGCTCACGTGTATGGCGAGAGAGCATTTTAGGATCGTGTCGTATTAAGGGGTGTGTAAAAGCTTGAAATAAAAGAAAATACGATTTTCTTTATTGCGTAGTTTTATAGCCTGGGGCCTTATGTTTAATTTGCAACAATGGTTTGTAAAAATGCAAAAATTGAGTGAGTTATGACGATTTTTGTGAAGGTTCCGATCACCCACTGCGCTAGGGCGAACCGCTCCGGTGCGATTTACCAATTTTTCTCGAAACTTTGTTTTACGAAACGGTGCACGTTGGATCTCGAAATATATTCGTCCGTTCCACTTTGTATTTGGATAGAGCATAGTTTCTAAAAAAATTTATCGTGTGAATTGATAGTTTTTCCATATGTACATGCGTTTGGTAATAACAAATCGTTAAAGTTGCTTTTTGGTTGATAATCGTACTTTTTTTTAATACAGATTGCCATTTGCTTAGTTTTCAAAATAATAAAAAAAATACCCACTCACACAAAAGTTTTATTATGATACTAGAAGTACAATCCTTTAATTTTTTTCAATTATTCATAGGTAGATTATTCTTTTCCGTTTGCTTTCGAATAAGTCCTAGTTGCTGAACCACCTGCACCGATGGGTCATGAAGCACCGGCACTTTGTTCAAATAATAATAACTTCATTGTTTATCGATAAAAAGTGTAAGCTTGGCAAGAATATATATTAGTTGTGCGTGAAATCCCGACTGCGTCATCCCAATACTTTCATCAGAAAGGAATATCGAAAAACTACTCGTTTTTTGCGGTTCAAGCTTATGCAAACCCGTTCAGTATCGAAAAGGTTAATACGAACGAAAAGTTTTCTGTATATATTTAAAAGAAAACAAGTTTTCTGTATATAAAAAAAATAGTTTTCTATGTATTAAAAATGTTTTCTCCCTATTAAAAAAAAATTCTATTTATTAATAAAAAAAACCTTTCTATACATTAAGAAAAGTTTCCTATACGCTTTAAAAACCTTTTTTTTGATATAGTTTCAACACGTACTCACAATGACAGTACCAGAAAAACAATTGAGTCAAATAATGATTAAGGCTAATGAACGGTTTCACATTCAGTATTTATCAAAGAGCTTTCCGTCAAATTCCCAAGGGTAGAGCCCACACCCCTGTCCTTTTGAAACGAAGATCGCATTTTCTCAGGTTGTACTCAACGGAACCAGATGGAGCAAAGTGCACGTAAATTCTCGAAGCTTTTATTTTCATGTACTAGAGGTTCGGAAAAAAGGTTCGGCTTGCTTTTTCACGCCAACTTCAGACAGGCAGACAGCTGACATTTTCAAAAATAATACACTTATCGTCCCGACGTCGTATTTTTTCTAAGCTACGGTCGCGTTCACCATCAGGAATTTGGTGAATTTGCCTCCCTGATCGGCACTCACTGGAGCCGCAGGCCGTTTCTCGATAATGATGTACAAGCTTTACATGAAATACAGTGAAATTCATCACGCGGTGGATAACATTTTGACATTGACAACAGCTGGACGTAAATATACCATCGGATATTATTTTCAGACGGTAAACAAAGAAAAAAGTTACTCTCAAGGCCGATAAAAAACACTCTGAATATTTCGTTGTGCAATAAATGGTCAGACTTTTGTACCAGTTTTTTTCTTGGTGTTAGATCGGAGTAAGAAGAATTTTCGACTTTTTTTTATTGGCTTAAGGGAAATTCTAGAGGGGTTAAGGGATCACTTTAGACGCTGAAAAAGGGTATTTTCATGCCATTTTTTGATAGGTTTATATTATAGATTTTGATATAAAAGTTGTTACACTGAATAAATACACTTTCGAAATACATTAAATTAAAAAAAAATTGATTCATGTAACCAAAACAAACTTTAAACCCGTTTTTCTCGAAACTACGTTTTTCGACGGCTTGTTGATAAAATCTTCGAAACTGCTGAACCTTATGAAATTTGAACCCCATATTCTTTACAACTATAACTATAGCGCATATCAAGGATTTTTTGAAATTATGATTTTTACCTTTTTTTTGCCAGAAACGGGGGAAAAACGTTTTTTTGTTTGTTTCGAAAAATGTCTGCCATTTGTTCATTTTTGTATATATCAAAAATCGTATGATATGCGCTATAGCCATTAACATACTGAATCTAAAACCGTTTGATTTTTTTTCCCCACGATCCATCTCCGAGATTTCTTCAACAGTGCAGACCTACAATGTATTAGGACATTTTTTTAACTAAAATTTTTGTCTACAAAGAGTCTCTTGAAGAAATCGTTTTTTTTAAAATGTATTTCGCAAATGTATTTATTAAGTATAACAACTTTTACATCAATATCTATAATATAAATTATAATATATAATAATCTATAATATAAACTATAATAATAACTATAATTCAGTCCAGTCGTTGTAAAAAAAATATACAACGACCAACAACTGAAGACTATCAGAATGCCTTATTGGGTACACGCAAAATTCAAATGAGAGCTTCAAATTCATCGTGTGGACGATGCCCCTCTCCCCCACTCCAACTCTATAGGTGGACACTCGGCCTTCATCGTACATCCTGCCCGTGTACTGAGGACAGCTGTCGAAACAGGACCAGGGGTCGAGTCGACCCCGTTTATGCTCTAGATCGGTAAACGTGAAAACATTTTTTTTTTTGTGAAATTTGGTGTTTTATTACTACATGTAAGTGAGGTACGATAGAAAATGCTCATAGATATTTTTTATTTTGCGCTACTATAGTAATGTATGCATTTGAAATGCCGATCATAAAACTAAAAGCAAGTGTCCGGAGCACCGAATTTACTTATGCGCCGATTTCGGTAAATGTGAATGTCATTGAAGTAAAAAAATGCGGAAGATATACGTTTTCAACAATTAATCTGCCGAAGAAGTCGATTTTTCCTATTTTTCACTATCCCGAAAATGCTCAAAATTAAACCTCCCAATAAATATATACTTTTTGGAAAGACGTCTGTCTTTTTTTCGTATCTACAAACTTTTCGTATCTACACAGACTTTTTTTTCGTATCTATAAACCTTCCTCTCGAAAAACCTCAAAGAAATTATTTTTATATTTTGAAAAAAAAAATTATGAGCTTTTCCCTGCAACTGCGTATTTTTCAACGCATCTCCCACTTTTAACGAATGTTGGGGCACTCAATTTATGTTTTTCTTAAAAAATAACATTTCGACGACAAAATAAGGATAAACAAAACGTCTCTACGAAAATGAAGCATATTTACCGAAATACAACGATCTGAAAAACGTCTGGGTTCGGATCGACCCCATGTGCACCCAGAGGTTCATGGCGGTAGTGTGCAGTCGAAGGCGTTTTCCCCGAAACAAGGTTGTAATCGGGAGAACGCATAATTCGGCTAGTTTTACTCCGAACGACTTGAAATGTTAACTGTAGCTTCTTAGATAGATCTTCTAAAGAACTACACACGATTTTTGCAATTCATTGACAATTCTCGGTTTTATAAGCAAATTAAAGCCGAACTCGTAGCGACAAAAAAAAAAAATCATTCAAAACAATGCCATTTTCCGATAAAACCACATTTTTGAATAATCGTGTGTACTTGTCTAGCAAAACTAAGAGTAAATGACAAATTTTCGTCTTGTTCTAGGCACTGATCCCAAGAGTTTTGCGCCTTCCCGCGGTGAGCCTAAAAACGCTCTCAGTGTAGGTACAACTGAGCCGCTATTTTGTATTTTCTTTTCATAATTTTTTTCCCCACATACGTCAAAAAATGTAGCAATAACCCTCCAAATCTCATTTTGATTGCTTTCATTGTAGTCTTAAACTAAAATCCCAAAAAGGTCACATTTCGCGGTGAGCCACATAGAGGTAACGCCTTAATTTTGTTTGCGTGAATTCTTGGAAAGGGGCACTAAATAAAAATCTTATTCTTAATGAAGAGCAGTCGTTGGACGGCGATGGGTGTGTGGCAGAGAGAGAGAGGGGGGGGGGGGGCGAGAGAGAGAGAGAGAGAGAGAGAGAGAGAGAGAGAGGGAGGGAGGGAGAGTGGTTTACCCGATTAAAGTCGATTACATTCCCTCGGCACAATCCAGACAGCATCGCATAATCATAATTATCGCGTTAACCGTAATCTTAATCGGGTTTCGTTCCCTCTGGCGTCTTCATTTTAACTCGCCGATGGGCCTCGATGAGAGAAAATACCGAATAAAAGACAAAGAGAGGGAGGCGTAGATGGGGAGAGAGTATAAGGGAGCAGTGAAGAGAGTAAAAGGGAGCGGTGAAAATAAGGGAAGGTAATTGGCCTGACGAAGGCAAGAGAAAGAGAGAGCGAGAGAGAGAGAGAGATCCGGAGAGAAAACTAAAGCGCTGAAAAGCATACGAATAGGCTCGACTGACGAAGAATTACGAAAACGCAGGGATTACTTAGAGGAAAAGAAGATTGCCGGATCGTAGGAGGTCGCGGTAAAGGGGCAGCGCGGAGGGAGGGAAAGAGAGAGAGAGAGAGAGAGAGAGAGAGAGAGAGAGAGAGAGAGAGAGAGAGAGAGAGAGAACGTGATTAGAGGAGCGCGTCTCGAATAAAAAGGGTGGAAAGCAAAAGGGAGAGAGAGGGAAAGAAAAAACAATGAGTTCCGGATGAACAATGAAGTTTTCTTATTTTTCTTTTTATTCTCGAGGATAGGGAGTCCAAGAGTGAGAGAGATACGGCTCATCCTCGCCTCTTCCTCGTTCCTACTGCTGGGAAATCTCGGCGACATGAAAAGTTCAACGTTGTGTGTCGCCGCCGGACCATGATCGTGATATTTCGCTCGGCATAAGACGATAAGACGGTATTATACAAGTTTGCGCAGCACTCCGGGCGAGAAATCGCAGGAAGAGGATATTCTTGTAGATACACCTATAGATGTGAATATATATATATATATATATATATATATATATATATATATATATATATATATATATCGTGCTTTCCCCGCGCAGCCTCCGTGGATGGAAAGGATTCAGTCGTGCCTTTCGTAGACAGAGAAATATACACATAAAAGTGATTTTTAAGCACACTCGATTTCGAGGACCATCCTCGTAGTAGTCTATTTGTCTCCATATTCATAATTATGGAAAACCTGATGTCTCTGTGATAATTTTCGGTGGATTAAGGTGGGCATATTTATATGAAGGTGAATTTGAGGACTGCCCCGTCACAGAAAACAAAAATTCAGTTGCTATCAATTAAGAATAGTCCTGGAAGACATACGACGGGTTCAAAATATCGGTGCCTTATATATGCTTATGTCTGTATATAGGGTGACATTTTAATTTACGACATTTAACGGTTGTTCATGGTCTCTTCGAAAAAACATAGAGCGTATTTTTTCGACGAGTAATATAGGATGAGTAAAAAACGACAAGCCGTTTTTATTTAATAATGGAACGTATTATTGATTTGAAAAGTATTTTTTTTTATACGAGGTGGAGGCATGGAGGTTATGTGTAGAATACAATGTCCGATAAATGGCCGCCTCGTCGCTGTTTTGAAACGTCCACTCTTTTGACGAAATTTCCAATAACATTTTGGCATCATTGCGGACTAATTTCATTAGCGTCCAATTGCTTCCTCGAGCTTTGGAATGGTCTGTGGATCATTAGCATACACTCTGAGAGAATTGGATGGTGTTTGAAACCATATTTTAACTATATTTTAGATTTCCCTGAGGGGACAATAATATTTTATAGCGATAGTCATTGCCAAAAGTATAGTACTGCTTATTGATATTTTAGCAGCTGCATGAATTATGCACATATGGCAACCGCAACCACCAATCTTACAGACATAAGTTTATTCTTCAATGCTATATAATATAGTAGGGTTTCATAAAATGAATATTCCCTGATACTATCAAAAATTCACTTCCCCAATATTCTAATAGTGAACTGAAATGTATACATACATTGATTGAAGATGTTGCCTGTGATTTGCGACGATGTTTATACCGATTTGTAGCAGATTATAAGATAGAACCTGCTCTATGCGTATTTCGGGTGGTATTCAAGTGTTGGTACAAGGCATCAATGCCCATCTACTGAACGCAAAAATAACTTCCCCCTTTTTTGCTAAAAAATCAGCGTTACCGGAACGTAAAAATTATTTCAAGTCGTCCGCTCGAAAGCTAACACAAAACTACAACTTTTATGTACAGACATTTGTTTTCAGTTACTTATAGTTTGCGAGATATATTCATTTGGAAAAAAAGGCATTTTCTAAAATGTTGAATTAAAAAATCTGAAAAAATTCATAGTCTTTGCCTTTTAGTAGTACTTTGATATAACCAATTATGGGGCAGATCTGAGATGGTGGAAAAAAAGTGGCTGAATTGACGGAGAATCCCTCATGTATGAGTTCCAACAAAATCGAAGGCGGATGCTTAAGTGATGTTCCTTGTAAGATGCCACACGATGACACATTTCGCCATGTTTCCCATATTTTTATTGATTGGCGTGCAAAGTATGGGACTACTCTCCTGGACAGATTCAATTTTCAGCAGACGACTCCTCAGCTCGAACGAGAGCAAATTAATTTTTTTCAATTCTGTAGTGCACGAACCTCGATAATTTCGTAAATGCAACTCCCTGTCACGAAGACCAGAAATACTTCACGGCCATATGATCTGCCGAATATATTCGAATAGAATCAACGTGAACGCATTAAATTATAAATAAAGTTTCCAAAGCAAAAAAAAATTAGAAACGCGCTTTTCATTTTGACAAGGTCAGCCAAATTTTTGGCGCCATTCCAAAAAAATGGTAAAAAATTGGCCGAAACCGCGGTGTCGACGACAAGTTGCTACAGCTCAAGAAAAAAGTTGGATTTGTCGAAAATAACGTAGTGAAGTATCTACTTCACTTCTCCTCAACCTGACGGAACTTTGAAGGGTCGATTTTGTTTTCTCGACCTACCCTGCCGTTGCAAGCTCGAGCCGTCACGGGACAATTTTTTTCGCGATCGTCGAGCGAATGATTCGAGAACGTGCGCGCGTGGGAGCTCCGGAGGACAAGTATACGAAAAAAAGGGGAAGGGTTGAGAAGAGAATAGGATAATAAAGGAGGAAGAAAAAAGAGCTGTAGGAGCGAGCCGCTTTTAGTCGGTCGTGATTAATCTACTCGTTTGTCAGCTCTTCTTATCGGATCTGCGAAGGAAAAGAGGCACAGTCTTCTCTGCCGCCTTTTCCACTCGGCCCTTTTTCCTCGCGCCCTTTGCTTACGCCACGAGGATGTCACTGTCCTTTTCTCGCGAACATGCCTGCCTGCCTCGTCTCTACGCGCGCAGAATTTTCTTATCATACACTCGTACCCGCGCGTTCATCTTTCTTTCGCTTTAATTCACTTTTTTTTTCATCTCCTTTGAATTCTTCATCCAACGGATCGGTTTCCGTCGGACTGGAGGAGAAAGAAAAATAGTGAGAGAATGGAGAAAATTCCCCGCTGTAGGGAAAAGTTTAGTAGAGTAAACGCGATTAATCAACGCGCTGATTCCCGTTTTACTACGCGAGATTGAAGTTCCCGCCTTTTTTTTCTTGCTCTTGTATATTCTTTCCGACCTCGTCATCGAGGCTACGAGTTCCTTCGTACGCCTTCGTAACCCCTTGAGGGTTTATACGACCTCATCCTTTTCACTTTTTCCCGCCCCCCCTGCCCCGACGTTTGCCACTTCATTTCCGGTTTCTTTAGTGCCCCGGTAGCGTATTGGCCAAGGCTTTGCTTCTCTTTGCACTACTGTATCGCATTTGCACGAGGGCACAGGGAAATTGAGAAAAACCTGTGGCACAAGGAAAGTGGAAAAAACCCGCGGAACAGAGAAACTGGGGAAAACCTGTGGCACAGGGGAACTAGAAAAAACCTGTGGCACAGGGAAACTGGAAAAAATCTGTGGCACAGGGAAACTGGAAAAAACCTGTAGCACAAGAAAACTGGGAGAAACCGTTGGCACAGGGAAACTGGAAAAAACCTGTCGCACAGGGAAAATGGGAGAAACCGTTGGCACAGGGAAACTGGAAAAAACCGTTGGCACAGAGAAACTGTGAAAAATCTGTGGCACAGGGAAACTGGGAAAAACCGTTGGCTCAGGGAAACTGGGGAAAATCTGATACAGGGGCGGTTAATGTCACTGAGCTGTCAGTTGCGTCACTATCGGGAACTCAGTAAAACTACCTCCTGTTCAGTGGTAGGCGCACGAGCCAGTGCGTGGCTGATCGGTCTCCCATCCAAGTATGGGCCGAGGTCAACGTTGCTTGCCAGGGGAGACCATCGGGACCGTAATCCGACCACGCGTACACTAGTGCTGGTTGGTATTTTATTTTATACGTTGGAATGATGTGATCGAAACCAATTTGACAGTTTTCGGTCTGAATAATGTCATTCATTGGAATGAACAACGACAAAAGTATTCAGACAAATAAAGGCTGATTCGTACGAGGCCAAATTAGGCCAAACAAATTTAACCCTATCAAATGTACAGCCCTAAAAAAATCCTAACCTCATGAAACAAATTCAAACTCTATATAAGAGTGCATGGCGCAGTCTTCGACGCTTATTAAATTTTTTTTTTTTTTTCGATGGCGTCATGCCACTGCGATGTCTCCTTTATATTATATTTATTTATAGACGAATTGTAAACAAGAGAGAAACTAAATAATATACACGAATTGGGAACAAAAAATAGAGAAGGAAGAATTTCAATACGAAAAAAAAAATTAATTTTTTGAGAATTTGTAATGTTTAAGGAAATTTTTTCATTTTCCAAGAATGTAAACGAATTGTTTCGAAAAGAGCAAAAATCGTATTTAAGGAGGTGAACGGAAATTTTAGATTAGTAAAAGCCGCACGGTTTTCGAGATAGAAATCATCTGCTTTTAGTTTTTCGCATGCCAATTCTACGAATGATAACATTTTTAAACCCTTGCCAGTCACACCTCGAAAAAATTACGTAAAACCCATCGTGGGTGAAATTCATCCCAATCATTTTGCAATGTGATAAATTATTGAAAAATAAAAAAAATTACTGCAATGCACTTTCAATTCTTTTCTATACGACCATACTGATTATTTAGAAATAATTTGTCCAAAAATTTTCAAAAATTTTTAATATGCAAAAAATATGTCCCATTTTCCCGAATTTTCTGGAAGGCATTCTAGGTCAAAAACGGCTGAGGCATATTTCACCCGGTGAGACCATTAAGGGTTAACCGGGTAAAAAACTACTCTTGGTTATTTTTTTTATCTAGAAAAGTTTTCTTTTAACCTTGCATGTTAAGGAAACACGAAAAAAGATCTTATGCAAAATTTTCATACAAACCAATTCGAACATCTGACTTTGATAGTCTGCGGTGTAAAAAAATGTACTACGCATATCGTGCCGATTACTTTAAAAAGTTGCTTAGTTATTGTCGATTCATATCATCGGTAGAAATGGCACGCGAAAAACCAAAAGCAGATGACTTTTTTTTTATAACACAAAACCCAATATCTCGAAAACCGTGGGATTTTGACTAAACTGAAATTCCAGCATATAGCAGGACAGTTGCAGGATTATCCATTCATAACAGGACACCCTGTATATGTATATATACGTCTCATGGGATCGCACGAAGTCTTATAGAGAGGTCAATGGTCGGCTGGGAGTTCGGTGACGCTTCAACGTGCAATCGATCCGCTCGAGACAGCAATTATGGCGCATAATCGAATGAAAGCGTAATAATCGTTTACTAGCTATCATCGGTATAGACCTCGTATCTTGATCACGCCTTCTCTCTCTCTCTCTCTCTCTCTCTCTCTCTCTCTCTCTCTCACTTTCACTCCCTCATTTAGACACCCCACCGCGTGTCGCCAAGCGACACATTGGCCAGGCATTTTCCTCGGACGTAGATCACACGTTGCATGAGGAGACGCCCGGGTTAAGAGTCATGCCGTATATGAGGGGTCAGCATCCGAAACGTAATTAAATGGCCGTGGCAACATGTTTCCTTCATTCGGTCTTCACGGATGAGGAACCATATTGGGTTGAAAAAATAAATGTAAATCAACCGTTTTTCAGGATAAATAAACATCAGGAAGTCATCCATTGGAAAATACTCTAATTACAAGAGCACACCGGAACATTTGTCTTCCTCCCCAATTAAGGGAGCTTTCCAGTGTGAAATTTTCAAAAAATCGATTTTTTTGCTTTATCGAATAGTATACACTCTTCCGAATATTCCCTGAAATTTTCATGCCGAAATTCAGATTATTTCGGTTACTGTACAGCATTTCTTGGAAGAAGGCAACGGAGCGCTACAGCTACAGCGAAACTTTGAACGCGTTTTTCTCGAAACAGCATTTTTCAAAACGGTGTCCAACTTGGAGGGCAGAGTTTTAAAGCTATCGAGTTGAATTTTTTACACAATATTCTTAACGTCATTGTTTATCGTGCTATGGAAGCTTTTTTTTTTTTTGACATCTTCCTATTTTTTTGTAAAAAAAACTGCCAAAAAAAATGCTAAAATCGATACTTTTTGTTCAAACCGGCGCCATTTTTGCAAAAAAAAAAAAAAAAAGCCTCCATAGCACGAAAGCCAATTATATACCGATCAATAATCTTTTTGTGTTTTTTGTTTCAGATCAAAATTGTGACCCCCAACGTGGACACCACATCCAAGTGCATTTTCTGCAACAATTGTTTCATCATTTTTATAGATATTAATAAATAAATAAATCGATCTTTAAAAAATTGTTTTGTATTCTTCAATACCCAATTAATATACAAACAAAAACCAGACCGATTAGATTATTTTTTCTTTAAAAAAAAAAATCGCGAAAAACAGCGATTTTTCGGGCTGTCACACTGGAAAGCTTCCTTAAGAGGTACAAGTGAACAGTCATTTTTATCGACTTTTTTTTCAAAGAGAACCCAAAGTTTATGGCTTTACAAGTAAGGAGATGTTATTCAGTCATTTGGCCGAACTGAAAAATGTTTTTTTGAAAAGTATTAATAAATAGCTGTGCAACTGCTGCTCATAGTTGCCTTCTCAGAAATGCGCCGTGAAACGCACAGGTCGCTCCAACCATCTGAAATGAAGAAGCTAAACATTTTCTATTAAACTATAATAATACGCTCAGCATGAAACTATATTGAAGGGATCGGAAATAAAAAAATTCACTGACGTTAAAAAAAAATCTTTTTTCAAATAAAAAGATTGGTAGAAGCATCGTTTTGATTTGAAATTTAAAAAACTTTCCGGTTCATGCGAAGGAGAATATGTTAAAAAAGATGTGTTGAAAATTTGATCGTGATAAGTCGAAAATTCGCTGAACTGCATTTGACGGTGCTCGAAATGTGCCGTTTTGAGAAAAACGCGCTTGAAGCATACAGCTTACAACTTAAGGTCCGGACTAGTCTCGCCGTGCGAGGCTTAAGGGAGTCTGCATGAGCTTAACATTTAAAAATTCATGACTTTTTTGCCTAGTTTTAAAGACTAGGGTCCCAACTTTAACTTGTAACGGAATTTTGTAAGACTCCCAAACATTCACCGAGTAATGGCAATTTTGGTGATGGGTCAGGCCACGCTGTGCTTTACCTTTTAACAACTGACAGTTATTATACCCGATAGGGTAAAAGTCGCTAACATTGATATCAATTATTTCGAGTATTCCGTTAATTTCCCGTCAATTTTAATCAATGCCATTAAGAGGCATTCTGCGCAAGAACTACCTTGATCGTTCCCTCATAGACTGGACATTGACTTCCCCCTGTCCATTTTTGAACCTCGCGGTCTTAGCCTCATGACCTTTTTCCACCCAACCCTCGAGCTCAAAAGCCAAGCCGTGGTACCACGACTTAATAACTTCATCTACTCGAATCTTCCCAAAATTTCATCCTCCTACCCCCAAACTATCCCCCCCCCCCCCACAAGTGGCACTATCCCCCGAGCAACCCCAAAAATGTTTAATCTTAAATTACCAACTCTTGCTATCACGAACGGATAAAAATATTGAACCCTTCGAACCAAACGATTCCGAATTATACGATGACAAAGTCGCAGCTTCAAAGATCTCGACTCTGACATTTTTTCATCTTAATATCCTCGGTGACACTTCTTCTGCTTGTCGGCGTTAAATTTCAGCAATACGTTTTTCGGTCCTCAAACTTTCTCGGCTTTCTTGCGGCGGTAGTAATTTGCTCTTCGAATTCGCAGCTTCGAATCATTCTGTAGGTATATATCTTTTTAATATCGGTGGAGAGAGAGAGAGAGAGAGAGAGAGAGAGAGAGAGAGAGAGAGAGGTGATATGAATATTACGACGAAAATGCGGAATATACGATTTCTCTCGAGTACGCGGCAGAGAGACGTCGTGAGTGAATATCTCCAATATATATATATATATATGTACTCTCTCAGGAATTGCAGCGCTAGCAAACGCGGATTCACCGATATGATGTAGGATTGGAGAGGGAGGGGGTAAATGCCTTGGGAGCTATTCGATATACGTAGTTCATATATATATATATATGTATATATATATGTATGTATGTATGTATGTGTATGAACACACACACACACACACACACACACACACACACACACACACACACACACACACACACACACACACACACACACACACACACACACACACACACACACACACACACACACACACACACACACACACACACACACACACACACACACACACACACACACACACACACACACACACACACACACACACACACACACACACACACACACACACACACACACACACACACACACACACACACACGCGCGCGCACGCACGCACGCACGCACGCACGCACGCACGCACGCACGCACGCACGCACGCACGCACGCACGCACGCACGCACGCACGCACGCACGCACGCACGCACGCACGCACGCACGCACGCACGCACGCACGCACGCACGCACGCACGCACGCACGCACGCACGCACGCACGCACGCACGCACGCACGCACGCACGCACGCACGCACGCACGCACGCACGCACGCACGCACGCACGCACGCACGCACGCACGCACGCACGCACGCACGCACGCACGCACGCACGCACGCACGCACGCACGCACGCACGCACGCACGCACGCACGCACGCACGCACGCACGCACGCACGCACGCACGCACGCACGCACGCACGCACGCACGCACGCACGCACGCACGCACGCACGCACGCACGCACGCACGCACGCACGCACGCACGCACGCACGCACGCACGCACGCACGCACGCACGCACGCACGCACGCACGCACGCACGCACGCACGCACGCACGCACGCACGCACGCACGCACCCACGCACGCACGCACGCACGCACGCACGCACGCACCCACGCACGCACGCACGCACGCACGCACGCACGCACGCACGCACGCACGCACGCACGCACGCACGCACGCACGCACGCACGCACGCACGCACGCACGCACGCACGCACGCACGCACGCACGCACGCACGCACGCACGCACGCACGCACGCACGCACGCACGCACGCACGCACGCACGCACGCACGCACGCACGCACGCACGCACGCACGCACGCACGCACGCACGCACGCACGCACGCACGCACGCACGCACGCACGCACGCACGCACGCACGCACGCACGCACGCACGCACGCACGCACGCACGCACGCACGCACGCACGCACGCACGCACGCACGCACGCACGCACGCACGCACGCACGCACGCACGCACGCACGCACGCACGCACGCACGCACGCACGCACGCACGCACGCACGCACGCACGCACGCACGCACGCACGCACGCACGCACGCACGCACGCACGCACGCACGCACGCACGCACGCACGCACGCACGCACGCACGCACGCACGCACACACACACACACACACACACACACACACACACACACACACACACACACACACACCCGCGCGCACACTTCTATGTATAAGCTACGAATATTACGAGAGAAATTTGGATCATTCCGTCTTGCCAAGTGATTACACCGTAATTGAGAGATTACGATGTGCTGCGTGTATATGTGCAAAATCGAATCTATATTCACGTGCATACCTCATGACTTTCTCATTTATCCAAATAAACGATGTTTATTATGAGTTCGTTGGGTAAAAATAGAAATTTGGTGGCTGGCTTGAGCTGCACGTATCGAGACATATTTGTGGATAATCCGAATAAGAAATGTGATTGGCGTTAATCGATGATTGAGAACTCTGGTGTTGGTCCAATGAGTCTGCACGATTCTTTTTCCACGACGAAGCCAGTATTGTTTGGAATTTAAAAAAAATCGCATTTCAAATTTTATTTTATTATTCTGCAGACCGTTTCGAATACGTATGTCAGAACCGTTTAATGATAGTAATAAAGTTAGCCGGGTTGTCGAAGTTACGTGGAGTACGCTCGGGGGTCGGGGTCGAGACGGAGCAACTTCAAACGCGTTTTTCTCGTAACTTTGCTTTTCAAATAGGCAACCACGATATCACGACAACCAATTGGCCGATTGAGCTCAGACTTCAGTAGACTGTTTTTCAACGTTGGTAGCGGGATCGAGTCGAAATAATTTTATTCTAATCTGACTCGTAGAATGGTCAGACAAGTAGGAAAAATTGTTAATTGAAGCTTAGAATGCCGCTGTATTGAATTTTTGGTAAATATTCGGAAGCGGGGCGTCTGATAGAATAGGGCTCATTTTTGTTTGGGTTTGTTTGGGTTTATTCGAACCCTTGAAGAAAATTAACCTGATTCTAGGAGGAGTCCCACTTTGGGGTATTTACCGATTTTTTTTGCTGATTCTAATACCAAACATCACGATACCCATACAGATTGACAATATCTATGTTTGGTTTTTTTTCGGATTGATATTACGTCCACAGCACTGGTCGCCAATTCGGGGGGTTTTTCGCTCACCGTTGCAAACAAACGTACATGATAAATTATTTTTTAATTTCTACATATTGTTCAAGAATCGATAGACATGTGTAAAAAAATTTTGAAAGAAAGACGGAACAGTTTAATTGTTATTCCATGCTAAAAATCACCCCCGAAAAAGCGTTCTAGATGATAATAATGCCTTGAGGGGTTATGCCTCGTTGTAAAAGTAAAAAAATTACGTTTTTCGATACCAATATATGTTGACAGTATTCTGTATTCGTTATTCCTCAATTATACACGTTTTACGTTTTTTCATATCCATACCCAATCACACGTTATTTTGACAGTATATCATCTTACAAATGTTCCCTGAAAAATTCAAGGTGCTCAGATCCAAATTGACAGATACGTAGGCTGTTATCTGGATGCCCGTCGGAACGCCTCGGAGTGTCGTTCGAAACACTTTCATCTCGAAAGTACGTTTTCAAAGTGGGTGAGCAAAAAATGTCCAAAGCTACCCCATCGATCTTTCTGAATTTTTTTAGGGTTCTTTCTAGGTATAAAAATGTAGTATTTGATCGAAGATTTTTTTCCGACGTATACTTTGATGACAATTTGATGATCGAAAAATGCCCATTTTTTCACAAAATTTAAGACTCTTACTTTGAAACCTGAAATTTTGAAATTTGATATTTCGGAAATTCCTTCGATGGATCATTGATAAACTAATATACTATCGAAAAATGGTTTGTTTTTCTTATAGGTATTAGATGACCTAGTTCGGAAGGGCATCACTGCAAGAAACGTTTTCGAGAGGTTTTTCCGGCTGTAAATCGATTATACTTAAATATTTTTACACAAATAAATTACAATGTCCTTCGGATGATACTTTTCCAAACACTTAATTT